>CAOLHI010001231.1:0-416126 GCA_948474755.1 Ctenosaura bakeri | reverse complement strand
TATAAAACTAAAAACATCATCAATGGAACCTATCTTTTTGTCTGAAATAGTGCCCAGATGTTCCCACCCAACTAGGAACACAGTTCAAAGGGGTATTCGTGCACCATAGGCACCAAGTTTTGCTTGTATCTGTTTCCTCACACTGTGCTTCCTGGCACAGGTTGTTGTTTCACTATGGTGTTCTGCAGAACTGGTCAGCAATGGGCCAGGGGTAGGAGAGCGCCTGGGATCTAGGGGCCCATTTCTCATCCCAGGGCTGACTGGGGACTACCCTAAATGACACAAATTGAAAGCAAATATGAAATTTTTTTTTAAAAAAGGCAAACTAAAACTGGAGGCAATCAGAATTCTGTTCTCACTGTGGAGAGAAAAGGAGAATTAAGCATGAAAAATGATGTGAGAAAGTATGTATAAGTTATTTAAAAAGTGAATAGCCACCGGAAGGGTCACAATTTTGCCAAAAAGTGTCTTTATAGTAGGGGTCCTTAGGAGTGCAGGAACAGGCCACAAAAATTTCTTTGCAGTGGCTGCATATGGCTCATGGGCTGCATAACCCCACTCCAGCACTATCCAATAAGTAGCACAAGCTAACTGATTTGTGGAATATTTCCCCAAAGCACTATTTGACCTAATTTTCTGAAAGCTGCTCTTTTGAAACTTTCTTAATGAGTTAAACCTGCTCATGACAATGTGTGTTATAACATAGTATTTGAGAAGATTCTCTTGCCTCACACATACAGGTCTAGTTAAAATTCAACTTGATGTCTATTGTAAAATTTAAATTGGACTCCAGATCATAAACTAGGAATAACTCTTCCCTATAAATATTAATGAAGTGTCTTACAGGAAAACAAAATTGATCTAATAAGTTCTGTTATGCTCATTTTAAAACAACCTAATTTAGTTACAGATCATAGGTTAATTCCACATATGAAATGAACCCACAAGCTGGAAATAATCCAACTTTACATTTATTTTAGGCCACTTATCTGAAAACTAAAACAATAATATTGAGAACAGGTAACTTAAGTGGGTGATATCGCTATGACCATAAAATAAAAAAAATGTATTGGTAGAAAAGCCTGCAGCCTAAACTCTTTTGGAGTGTCCCCCCCCATAGCGTTGTGTTTCCTGTACCTTGAAACTTAAATAATTTCTGATTGAATAAATCATAAATACAATTACACCTTGATCAATAAAGTATTAGGAATTCTATGAGGGTTTTTGTTTTGGTAAAGTTTTATGAACTGCATCTTCTTGTTTCAAACTAATATCTAATATCTAAGTTTGGTAAATTTAACAGGCATCAATAAAACCAAAATACAACAGACTTGACAGGAGCCAAACTGTGTGGAAGTATACCTCTGTCTGAGTTCTATGGGGCCAGCTATGATTGAATATTGTGAACTCAATCCCAATCCCAATATTTATTCTTAACAGCAGTATAACAATTTATATATTAAAGTAAAGTAAAGTAAAGTAAAAACCTAGGCACTGTGCCCAAAGTTCCAAGCATCCAATGAGGTACCAGTGCAGGAGTAGATTGCAGGACTCTTCTGTCTATGCCACTTAGTTGTACAGAAACATTTGGATGCAAATCTTAAAGCCCTCTCTCTCTCTCTCTCTCTCTCTCTCTATATATATATATATATATATATACATACATACATATATATATATATATACACACACACACACACACACACAAACACATATATATATATGCAAAACAGGGTCAAATGAAATATAGTCACTTTCCACAGCACACTCCCATCCTGCCATGAGGACAGGAGAAGTATGGGACCACAATGATGCTTCTGCATGATGGCATGATGTCGTTGTGGTCCCATCTTTCTCCCACGTGGCAAGATTCCCCATCAATGACCTGTGCTTGTGCCACAATCCTGTATTTTTATAAAACAATCCCACACTTCCCTGTCATGAGGAGGCTCCGGAAACATGAAGGCTGCACTTCCTGCCACAGCAGAACCTGGGAAAGTACCCTGCTTTGCTGCAGAAGGAAGAGGTATGGCCATCACGGTCCCTTCTGCAGGGACCCAGCTGATGTGAAGTCCCCTTCACTCTCATTGCACTCTCTTTGCACTCCCCTCTCAGAAGAGCCACTGACAGAATCCCTACCTGATGATTTCACAAAAAGGTAGGGTGTGGAAAGGGCAATAGGAATCATAGTACAAAGAATTTAGCCTTTCTCTCTCAAATTTGTTGTTATTGTGTGCATTCAAATCATTTCCAACATATAGCAACTCTAAGGTAAACCCATCATGGCATTTTTGAGGCAAGATTTGTCCAAAGGAGGTTTGTCCTAAGGCTGAGTAACCCAAAGGATTTCCCTGGTTGAGCAGATTCAAACCCTGGTCTCCAGAGTTGCAGCCTAATGCTCAAACCGCTAGAGCATGCACTCTGCATTTGAACTCAGCCAGTTTATTTGGCCTCTTTGGGCCAAATGAACACTCAACAGAGTAAAAGAAACACATATGATGAAAATAAGTAATCAAATTTTTGATCCTCAGACTCTTCCACACACTTAGTTTGGGATTCTATGGACAGAACCTGTAGGAAGCAGAACCTGAAGAGGAAAAAAAAATTACTAGGGATCTTTTGGCCACATTGGCTGAGATATTCAGGAATCACATTTTAAAAAAAAAGTTTCCAAGGAGAACACTGTGACAATGGTGGAAGCATTTTTGTTACATACGTTTTCTCTCCTCTTTTTGGCGAATCATCTTGAACAGGACTGTTTGTTCAGTGACGCGTGTCTGGAATTTGGGAATGAAGAAATAGAGGCATTCACACAACTCCTTCCATTATACATATTCAATGAACACATAATCGAAAATGTAATAAAATCTAGTACCCATGCCCCAAATGCTGTCATATCTAATGACTTAATCCCCAGGCTTCACATCTGTTCCCTGAGCATAATTTGTTGGCAAAAAGGTAGAATGCACATTTAATCCATGCATGTCTACCATTAATAAATGAGGAGCCTATAAACATACAGATGTGCACTTGTAGGATCTCCCAGTGATGAGACATCTCTACACACATTGGACCCTTCAAGGTAAGTTGATCACAGTTGATGGATATCACTCACAGGTATCACAGCATTTGGAAGAATGGTTACAGACAGTGCTATCTCTCCTTTCATGAACACACAGAAACAGGTTGTTTTGGAGATCTGCTGTAGTTTTAGTATGTTCAAATTCTTCTTTTGTTTGAAAGCAACTGGGATTCATTTGTTCCACTTAGATCAGGAGGCTCTATATAGGCTTCTTCATTTTTTTTCCCAGACTGATGTAAATATGCAAAATCTCTATGCTGACTCAGGGAACATTCCCATTTCTTTGAAGGACTATTTTTCTTTTTTAAGAAGGGTGGACCTGGCAGTTCAGAATTTTCAACTAAATCTAGTTTTGGTCCAATAAATGGTATCATTTCACCTGTACGGCTCATAACATTTTAAATTCTTAGTTCGTTTGGAAATGTCTTAATATGACTGCAACTTTTGTTTCTGTTTTACAATGAAAACTTCTAGATCACGAATCCTGCCAAAAACATAGTACTTTATTTATGATAGCGTTAATTTCAGATTCCCACTCATTTGAAAAAGTGTGCAATTTTGTCATTTTCAAGTTAATAATGCATTCAAATGCTGGGAAATTGTACTTTTTTAGTTCATGGGGCATAGTCTAAAAACCAAGGCTCATTATGTCATGCGGTTGACTATTTTTTTTTAAATAAGAGTTGAAACTGTGGGGAAGTATTGTGAAATGTTCCACACTTGGGGGGGGGAGTCCATGCTGATTAAGTTCTTTCCTACTGCACAAGAAGAAAAGAAAGCATACATTTCACTGTTTTAATAAATGACACTGAATGTCCTCAGTCTGCAGGATGCAGGCAATCAAGGGCAGAATATGTATTGTGTATTCATCACTCATTGTCCATTAAAATGTTAAATAATACTGTGGTACCTGAGAATGCCGAACACACAAGAAAGGTATTGTCTTTTGACTTAATAACACTCTGTACAAAGCTTTTCTTTCACTCAGGGGGGAGACAGGGCTTAAATTGCAATGTAAAACAAATTTCCTGTAGAGTATCAGGGAATGTTACAAAGAGCTGTAGAAAGGTCGGTCACCAGGCTCTTTGATGTGAAATGATAACAAAGGCAGAGAAGCTCCTGTGAAAAAAAAGAGAAATCCTCTGGTAGAAAATCCCAGAAGGAACTGTCTCCAAGTTCTTAGTGCTATGGATGTCTAAAGTATGCACATACAGGCACTTGCGTGCCATTAACTTGCCAAGAAAAAAAAAGTCTTTTACTTTGCCAGTGTATAAAAAGTTACTGTTTTGGATTGTAATTCACAGAGTCCCAGAATATCCCAGTCATTATGCTCAGCAGCCATGCTGGCTGGGGAACTGACTTCAAAAAGTTAACATTTCCAAGCCCAAATACCATGCACATAACACCACAAATGTTTTTAGCCCACTTGCCGAGGAACTCCAAGTTGGCCTGACCTCAGTAAAGAGCAAGACATTTAACCCTCTTATAAGTTTTATCAATTGAGTTGTGAGGTTCTTTTTGACACCAATGAAGATCCCTAAATATCACAGGTTAGAAATAGAGTTAGCAGTGTAGTGAGGGCTTTCTGTACCATGATCTCACCAAAACATAAAATGCCCTGCTGGTGAAAATAGTAGATTTGTTGGGACATTTTTTATCCAGCTGTTTTAGGTTTGCAAAGAAGCAAACAAACATAAACGTACATAATAAATGTCTCAAATTTAGGGAAATTATTCACTATTCAGGTGTAATGTCACTGGATGTCTGCATTGTAGGTCTAGTTCTTTAAGGATTCTTAAAAAAATGTTACTGGAAGACTAAAGTCTCCCATCCTGGTGCTTGAGAATTAAATACAGCAACAGCTTACTGTATTTGCTGGTATATATGACACCTCAGCATATAAAATACACCCCATTTCCATGCCGCAAAAATACTGTTTGCGAGTGTATAAGATGCACTGACATATAAGATGCATCCCATTTTCAAACAGTATTTTTAAGGAAAACAAGTGAGTCTTATATGCCAGCAAATACAGTAAATGTGTTATGGATTAATTTAATGACAATGAGTGTTATTTTATTACTGCTTGTCAGTTATCACTCAGTGAGCAGAACATTAGAAAGTGGAAACGGATGTACATCATCTGACGTCATTTAGTAGTCTGCATGTTTTTTTGTTTATATCTTCACGTATGAATATTGGATTTAGGCTTTTTTATTTTTATTTTTATTAAACATTAAACCAAAACAGAAACACAAAAAACAGATAACATAAAGTACCATAACAATCGTATAGCAAATCATACATACAGTCAAATCAAAAGAAAAACAATATAATAGCAACCTATATTTAAAAAACTGGTTCCCGTGCTTATTGCAAACAGCTCCTACTAAAATAATTGTACTTAACTTTTTTTAAAACTCAATAGCTAAAATCTAAATTATTTGTTGTTGCTCATAATATTTGTACCTTAAAGTAATAAAAATACTGCATATAACAATGCAAAGATTATAGCAATAAAAACTAATAACTATCTCTTAGTAATATTAATATGGTAGTATTTAAACTGATAATATATATCTAAAGATCAAATAAATAAATATTATTATAAGTAAGTCATACAACTTATCCTATGTATCAATCTCTTAATTACGTTTATAAAATCATTATAAAATCATAAACAAAACAAAAGATTATACTACTCAAACAATATTACAGAATCCTCATTAAAGTAGCAGTTGATTATTAAAAGTTATTAGTAAATTTTAAAGTAATATTCATTTAGCTAAACTATAGAGATAAAAAAACTGATTTTAAAAAAGAATAAATTTAAAGTAATCTATTTTCATAATATCTTTCTCATGCTACAGTAAAAAAATAAAGAAAATAAAACTCTTATACAGATTTAGGCTTTTATAATCCCATCAAGTACAGCCAAGCTAGTAAGTACAAGTCAAATATCCCTTATCCAAAATCCCTGGAACCAGAAGTGTTTTGGATTTCAGATGCTCTTGAATGTTGGAATATTTATATGTACATAATGAGATATCTTAGAGATAGGACCTAAGACTAAACACAGAAGTCATTTATGTTTTATGTAGACCCTATACACATAACCTGAAGGTAAGCCACTGTTCCAGGTATAGAGTTTTCCAATTGTGGTGTCATATTTCTGCTCAAAATTTTTGAATTTTGGAGCATTTTGGATTTTCAGATAAGAGATGCCCAACCTGTTAACATATTTTCTTTAATGACCTTTTTTTTTTTTTTTAAATTCTGCTTCCACAATTTAAATTTCTTAAAATAGTTGCAATGTTGATTTCAATTTTTGAGGGACGGGTGGGTTAGCCACTTGGTGATTGATCAGGGGCATTCAGTAGATCCATCACTCAGCATTTCACTGGTGCTCTCCCTACAGTTGCTTTGACATGCTGCTCAAAAGTGCCACACTATGGTTGAGACATGTTGGAGATCTCCTTAGATATAGATCAGTTTCATGAGAAGGAGAAGTAAACTCCAAAGTGGATTTGCCAAGCCCACATCAAGAAATCTACTGCCTCTCCATGATATCAATCTACAAGAGAGACAGAGTATAAAGAAAGATCAAGAAAATATATATATATGGTATAGACAGATCATTGTTTTTGTGTTCTTTCAAGTCATTCCCAGCTTATGGCAACCTTAAGGTGAACTTACCACAGGGTTTTCTGGCGCTGAGAGTGTTTGATGTACCCAAGTCACCCAGTGGGTTTCCATGGCTGAACAGGGAATCCTGAGCCCTTTCCACAGCACCCTCTCTTCCTGCCATGGGAATGAGGACAGGACCATAACAATGCTTTTGAATGATGTCATCATGGTCTCGCTCCTCTCCCATCCACAGGTGGTATGATTGCAGGTTAAATCATTGATGAGTTTTCCTTATCAATAATACACAATCATATCACCATCCCACACTTACTTATCCTGAGGAATGGCAGGAAGGATGATGGTGGCACTTCCTAATCCAGCACAGCCTGGGAAAGTACCAGGCTGCACTGCAGAAGGAAGTGGCATGTCCATTGTGCTCCCTTCTGCAGGGAGCTGGTCCCACACAGAAGAGAGTGCTGCTGCCATGCTCTTTTCCTAGCAGAGCTGCTGCCAGGATTGTCACTGGACACTGCCGCAAGAAGGTAAGCTGCAGAAAGGGTCCTGGTCTCCAGGTTTGTAATCCAACACTCAAACCACTATGCCACACAGGCTTTCATAGATACAGAGAGAAAGAGTGGGGGGGGAGAGGGAGAGGGAGGGAGGGAGAGGGAGAGAGAGAGAGATACTTTTTAAAAAAAAGGAATAAAGAAAAAATAGAACTAAAAAAATGAGTAACAAGCCAAGAGTCTTCCTGAAGGCACATCTGTACCTACAAGGCTGCCTATTACTTTTCATCTGCAGAGAGTTCAAAATAATGTGGGAATGGAGAGCATAGACTTTGCTAGCAACTTACAGTTGAGTATAGCATAACTCTACTGGCTGCTTCTGTTTGATACTCATTGCACAAGGGCTGAAAGATTGCTTTTCCTTCAGCATATCCTGGAATAAAATAAGAAATGCTATAATTTGTTTTTGCCTAGCAGTGACCCTAGAAGCAGTCCCATTAGTTGAGATGTGATACAGTGTAATAAAAACTCCTCAAAATCCATGTCCAATTTATACTGGAAAAATACTTTTGTTAATATTTTAAGGTCTAATCATATATTTTATTTAAGACGGTCCCTCCCCTTTCTTTTCAATGGTGTCACATCAGTGCTTCAGCTGTAAAGTGAATCTTTGGCCCAATAAATCTTATGGGGAAAAAAAGTGTAGATTAAATTTATTGTACAGCTTTCCCTAGGAATTAATCCCTATGCTGTTGAAAGATCATTTTCCATACAGAAAAAAATTGTTTAGGTCATGACATTAGTAAATACAAGATCAAAGTAAGTAGAACTAACCCAGAGGGTGTAGTTGAGCAGTTGCTGGCTTCCTGCTCCTTCACATTCAGATATACAGGCAGGAAGAAATAAAAAAAGTATTCAGACATTGTTTAAAAAAAAATGTTTAAAAATGTGTTTTTTGTGCATCAGGAAAACTAACAGGAAAATTCTGAATAGGCAAGAATCTTTGCAGTTCAGGACTTACTCTGTGCAAAATACATGTATGATTTTGTGCGTGCGTGCGTGTGCGTGCATGTGCGCGCGCGTGTGTGTGCAGAGAATGACAACTTTGGGCTGGAGGGAAAAGATGGTGTTGGAGGCAGGTAGTAAGAGAGCTCTCCTGAAAGCATGCTTCTAAAAAATTGTATTAGAAACCTCCCAGACTCCTATGTGGGACTGCTACTGACTAAGAGGTAAAGTGGGAGAACCGAAACAAAGATTCACAACTTTATCTCTATTGGATAAGATATGAAGGCTGCCAAGGACAGAAAGATCTCAAGTAAGCCTGTATTGTGGGGACTAGGAGTGTGAGGAAGGTAATTAAAGTGGAGTTTATTATTAAAACAGCTCTGCCATATAGCTGTGATTTGGAAGCTTGTGGAAGCCTAATTGCACCACTTTTGTGATATATTAGTAATGGTGTATACACAAAGGGCATATAGAAACATGCTGGAACCCCCTCCACTTGAAAGTATTCCTTTGGCTGGACACAAATGGAAAGAACAAACAAAGATAACTCAGTTCTCCTTCCCAGGTGTGGAGGAGGGGAGGAAGGATCAGGTATTAAAAAAGAACTCATTAACTTCAAACTCTCAGACTGACTTACCGTTTCCCAAGCAAGAGCAATTGCACAAATTGCCCGAATCTGGCAGTAGAAATTGCCCTTGCTGAGACTAGGCTACTAAAAAAATGTCCACGAACTAGTGAGATTGATAGAGAGAATGACATCTTCTGATTTTTTTTTCCCTCATGGCATTTTCTGCATAGATAGTGGCATTTCCTAAACTTAAAGCATTTTCTGTGTGTTTGTGTTATTTTTGCATTTCTCTTATTCTGTCCTGATTTCTGAGCAGACTTTTTTTCACAGCACAATGCCCCCATGTGCTGTTTTATTTATTTATTTATTTTATTATTGTTGTTACTGCTGTTGTTTTTGCACAGACTAGGTCTCAAGATGTGAATAGTCCCTGAAAACTGCAGTTTCCAATGTCTTTCTCATAGGAAAGAGAAAAATGGTAAAAATCTTTGTTCTTCTGCCCAGAATAAAGTTTACAAAGATTTAAATCCCTATGGGGAAGAGATCCAGTTCTTGCAAGGGTTGACCTTGCTGTTCTTAACTGCTGTCAGGTCAACTTCGACTTGTGGTCACCTTATGAACTGACAGATCTGCAAATCATCCTATTAACAATAGACCTGCTCAGGTCTTGCAGACTCAGGGACGTGGCTTCCTTGATTGAGTCTATGAATCTGTAATTCAGTCTTCCTCATTTCCAACTTCCTCCCACCTTGCCAAGAATTATTATCTTTTCTAATGGGTCATGTATTTTCATGATATGCCCAAAATACAATAGTGTTTATTGTCTTCTAGGGAGGCTTGATTTGCTTTAGGACTCATTTATTGATATTTTTAGCAGTCCACAGGAAATAGCTTTTAACTTTTTTAAAAAATACTTTAAGCAGTAGGATTTTTCTCCAGCATCACATCTCAAATGAGTTGTCTTCCTCTCAGCTTTCTTCACTATCCAGCTTTCACAACTATCCATGAAATTGGATAGCCTATGGCAAGGGCAAACATAACTTAATGCCCAACTGTAACCCTGCCTTTGCACTTTCTTCCTTTTCTTTAGTAATCTTGCCAAGTCTTTGCTATTTTTTGCTAGTAGTAGCCAGTGTAGTGATTTCAGTATTGGACTATGACCCTGGAAACCAAGGTTCAATTCCCTGTTCAGCCATGGAAACCCAGTGGTGACCTTGGGCGCATCACAAACTTTCAGACCCCAGAGAATCCTATCATAGGTACACTTTAGGATTGTTGTAACTCAGAAATGAATTGAAGGCACACAACAACAACAATGGTGTATTCTGCCTATCTGAAATTGTTGATGTTCCTTCTTCCAATTTTCATGCCTCCTTCTTCTGAGTCTAATCCTGCTTTACATATGATATCTTCAACATGCAAATTATACAGGTAGGGTGATAAAATGCAACCTTGCCTTTGCCAACTGGAAACCATTCTGTTTTTCTGTATTTTATTCTGACAGTAGCTTTTGTCCTAAATACAGGTTGCATATCAGAACATCAAACATCCCATCAAATATTGTAGCACATCCATTTCTTTAAGAGTGATCTATAGTGCTTCATGGTCTACACAAAGCCCCGCACTTCCATCAGAATGTTTGGGGCTTTTTGACTGTGTAGCTGGAACACTGAGAGGACTGCCTTACCTTTACTAGAGGATGGAGGAAGGGTGCACCTAAGAAGGTATTCCTACTGTCTGCAGTAGGATTTAGAGAGTGGGGATTCTTGTCAAGAAATAAGGAACACAGCTTAGAAAGAACCTCACAGAAGGTGCACCAAGTTCTCTGCAGGCATAACAGTGACCTCCGTAGGTGGAAGGTTTTGCCTTCTTATGAGGAGAAGCATTCAACTAAACTTTGCATTATAAAAATTGGGCAGTGGTTTCAGCTGGCAGTATAATGTGAAGCAGCTTGACAGATAACAAACACAGTCACATTTTCTTTCCCCTGGATGAAACAAAAGCTATCATCAATTTCACAGCTCCTTTTCACAGCTCCTGCTAAGTTATTAAATGTCGCTTATGGCTACTTCTAGGTTCACATTACTTTTATAATGAAATTACATAAATGTCTGCTTTCCTAATGAGACAAAGTAAATATACAGAATATAGTTTCTTATAGATTTCTGCTTTATAAAGTTCTTCTTGCAACTTTTAAATTACATCTAATTTTACCAGCAGGATAATTGAAGTGAAGTAGGGGACTTCTTAAGTAGCCAATTCCCCTGTTGATCAATTGACTTTTACTTCACACTAGCAAGCAGCTACCCAGATAATATTAATACATATGGAATGATATAGTTGAATTTAAAGTCTCAGTTCTTTCTCTATTAGGTCATTTTCTCTTCTCTTTCTTTCTTTCTTTCTTTCTTTCTTTCTTTCTTTCTTTCTTTCTTTTTTTTGAGTGGGCTATTTAGTTTTTGATTTCATGTGTCCTTGCAGTCATCCTCAATTATGTCCACCTGCTTTTCTGGTTTTTCTCTTGTCTTCTGCTTGATCAGCACTGATGTTTGCATCTAGTTTCTACTGCTCTTTGCTATCATTTCCTTTTTCTTACCTCCCACTAGCACTTTTACCGCTCCCACCAATCTGCTTCTGTTCTATATTTTCTTTTTCTGTAGATTTTTAAAAACCATCTGTTTCATACCTTCCCGTTTTACACATAAGGAAACAGAATGGAGTTGGAGTAGAGTGGTGAAAAGGAGAACTAGATTATGTATATCATTGTCTCCAAATGTTAACCATTGATTCTTGATAGTATGAAATGAGTGTTTTGTTGAGAGATAAATGCATTTTCTAGAGGTATAATTCTTTGCTTATTTTGTTCTCTCAGATGAGCATGAAAAATCTGAAACATTTTCACTGGCCTGGACAAGATTACCCTTTTTTTTGTGCATTTCTCAATAATATTCACATTTGGGGAATTTTTGGTTTAAAAAAACCCTAAAATTGTTTTTTTTTAAAGAAATATGAAATATTTTGCACTTTTTGATGGGATCTCAAAACAGACAATCTTGTTAAGAATGAAAAAAGTTGTGAACATTTTTTTACATCATTATCACTTTTTTTAATAATTTTATTCAAATTTCAACACATAAAACAAACAATAATTTTTGCAATGTTACATGTAGTGTTATTCCTCCTTCCTTTCCTTTCTGGATTACAATTATTTATGTTCCCTCTATTATATCACGTATCACAATCAAATGTTAATAACCTATAATTTGTTAGTTCCTGCTATATAGCTCTACTTTACTCTCTTCATGATATTCCATTAACTGTTAGCTGTATAATATTTGTTATCATGAAAAATGTAGTATCTCCGTCTACCCCCAACCCAAATCTGTAACAATCCTCCACTCTTTGTTTATGTCCTCATCTGATTTCCCTTGCAATCTTTGTGTAAGTATATCCACATTTCTGTTTTCCATAAAAGCTGTCCACCACTGTTCCGTTGTGGGTGTAGTTTCATTTTTCCAAAATCGTGCATATTCAATACGTGCCGTCGTCACCATATACAATATAATTCTCCAGTGTCTCTTAGCTGGTGTTACATCTAATGTATGTGTCATGCTTAACAAGTAAAGTTCAGGTGTCATCCCAAATTGAATCTTCAAAATTGAACTTATTTTCTTATGCATTTCTTTCCAGTATTTTTGTGCTCTACGGCATGACCACCACATATGAAATAATGTACTACAATTCTCTTGACATTTCCAGCATTGACCTGTGCCCGTCTTATAAATTGTCTTTCATTTTTCTGGTGTCATATACCATCTATGAAGTAGTTTGTAATAGTTTTCTTTTAGATTTTGGGCAGCAGTAAATTTCTTTGTACGTTGCCAGCTCTGTTCCCACCGTTCTAACTGTATTGAGTGTCCAACATTTTGTGCCCATTGTGTCATTGCAACTTTAACTGTCTCTTTCTCACATTCTTGTTGTAAAATTCCTTTGTACAAATGTGCTAGTAAATGTGGTGGATTTTCTCTTAATAGTCTCAGTAAGTGAATTTGTTCCTTTTGTTGTATTCCATATGTTTGTACATCCATCTGAAATCTTTCCTTTAGCTGTCTATAGGGAACCCAGCTTAATTTTATTCGTTCAGTTTCCAATTTCTCTCTTGATTTCATCTTCACACCGGAGTCATCTGCTATGTCTAATAAGTCTTCATAACGTAACCATTTATCTGTATCTTTCCATCTCCCAAAAAAGGCTTCTTGTGGGGAGACCAAATTATGTAACTGCCTTATATTCTTCTTCTTGTAGTCATTCCATATTCTAAGTAGCGATTTCCTTATAAAATGATGTGTAAAATCGTTGTCGACTGCATCATTATCACTTTTTGACATGAGCTAAAATGAAAGTCCACTACCTGCATTGGCCAATTCTTCCCAATAAAACTATGTGTGTGCATGTATGTGTTCATAGGGAATTGTTTTCAAGAAAGAATGTACACAGTTACTCTGTTACTCACCATTATTTTTAATGTCAGGACTCAGAACTCCATAATAAGATAACCACACTTCTTAAAAATGGTTTTCTATTTTCCCACCAGAAATATACCAGGACAACTGTGATTTGGAGAGTGTAAGAGGTAGATATTCCTGTGGTATATATGATTCCTAGATCTCGGGGCTGAGACACTTTTTTCTGGTCCAGAAACACAAGTAAAGTGTGTTTATATGTGTTTTTCTCATTTGTTAGACTTTCTGTTTTTGTTAGAATCATAGCTGAAGCCTACAACGGCTCCTGAAGCAATGAATGAATAAAAATAAATTAAACTGATACATAACTAAAACATTTTTGAAACACGTTGAAATACTTTTTAAAACCCCCTGAAAGCAGTCTAAAAACAATCCTAGAATCCAGTTTTAAAACAGCTAAAACAGAAATTTTAAACACTGAATGCCATATGGAACAGCACTGTTACAGCTGCTTGCTGGAAATTTAAAAGAAAGAGGGCCATCCTAACTTCCTTGGCAATGGCACTCCCCAGCTGAGGTGCTTCTCCAGAGAAAGCCTTGATATGTGTGCCAACCAACCTAATTTCACAAAGTGTTGGGACATGCAATAGAACCCCCTCTAAAAATGTTAAATTTCTGTCAGGCTCATATGGGAGCTGATCTTTTATCTATCCTTGTTTCAAGTCACTTAGGACTTTGTAGGTCAACAACAGCAGGTTGAATTTAACTCAGAAACAAACTGGAATCCGGTGTAGTTCTTGTTAAGACTAGTGTTATATAGTTTCTAAAGTGTGTACCTGACATTTTAGGTACACATGATTGCTACATTTTGCACTAGCTGCAGTTTCTGAACACTTTTCAAGGGCAGCCCCATGTAGAATGCATTTTCAGTAGCCTAATCAAGAAGTAACTAAGGCATGAAACATTATATCAAACGTGCCTTCCGTAAGAAACTATCACAAACTATCACAAACACACAACTCTGTTTAGCCTGAAGCACTCCCAGTATTTAGACAGAGCTGGCCTCATGGTATTCTATTTAATGCGTGTTCCATTTTCTCATTTAAAGAGCAACATGCTCTTCTGGCAAAAGCTTACCAAGGCCAATGTATAGCAGCTTGGTTTTCTCTGCTTTCCATAACATCTGAATTCAGTAGACAAAGCAGGTCTCTTTTTCACCTCTAGTGGCAGCCTTAGGCTAAAAGCCATAGGGCAAAAGCTCTTGTGCTCTCACCCTTTGGCTCTTGCAAACAGGCCCACACTTCTGGTAAGATGCCTGCCTTAACAATACCTGCAGTGGGGAGGAGCCAAATGCAGTCTCAAGAACTCCAGTGTCCCCACTTTTAGCTTTCTCCACAGCAATCAGGGTTCCCTAGTCCTCCTGGCAAGATGCTTGCCTTAAGAATAGTTGAAAGGGGGTGGGGCTTCATTTGGAATGGGGTGTCTTGGGATGCACAGGTTGGTGTCCCAGAGGCCAATTGCATCCCGTAGACTGCACCTTTACCACTTTGTAGAGGCAGTAGTGCTGATTCCTTACATTCAGCACTACTGCCTCTGCAGACAACAGCTCCTCAGGAGAGTTTCAAAAGCAGATAACAGCAGTACATCTCATAAGAAAATAAAATCCACCACAGCAGGAACTCTGTGGAGAGACTGCAGTCACTTGAGTTGCCCCTTAAATAATTTTGACAGTGCTTACACCTGTCTTTTTGATGTAATGCTATCCCTCTTCTGTCAAAAATGCTAACATCTAAGACGAACACTACCGCTGTATTTTCCATTCTGCAGCTGCTTTTTGTAGATTCTATTGGCTGGGCCTTAACAATTAACTAAATAAACTAAAATGACCACCAGCAGCTGCCAGAGTCTGAAAAACCTAGATCTTATCGTTGATAGCTAATCAATGATCAACAAATGAGAAGTAATAATGTCTGACTTGAGAAATACTGTTTGTATTCCTAGCCTCAAGCAAGGGCTTAGTGATATGTTGAGATCAATCACCCTTTACTTCCATACTGAACTAACGCCCAAATAATCAAACCTAGGAATGCAATGTATGCAGAATGGTCTCCTACCTACATGCCGAGATGCAAAACAGAACAATATAGGATAGAACTACAATAGTATAGTGTTGAAAACGCCTGTACTGCACCTGTACGCTCCCTATTTCAGAATATCTTCTCTGCCATAAAGTGATCAGGTGACTTTAAGCAAATGCTTAAGGAACCTTTTAGATGCTGTATCCATTTATCTGCCTGCTAATTGGGGCATGGAATAAAGATCAGGAAAATACATGGCCTACAATTCAGCTTTGAAATCCATGTGGCACTTTAGAAAACAGTATAGTTTGGTTGGACCTGATCTGGATTTTCTATAGCTTGGGTTCTTGACCTATACTGATATTCAGAAACCTAAAACCTCCCACAGGCTATTGGAAATAAAAATTTAAAAAAGCTGTAACCTTCATTCTCTTTTTGGGAATTTGATTAAATTTGCAAACTTACTGTATCTTAGGAGGAAATTATACCAGCCAGCAAATAAGTCTAGGGGATTTGATTGTTTTAAAAGGAGAACGAAGAATAACTTTTTCTCCTGTTTCTTCGAAGAACTGGTTATTATGGTCTTTATAAGGAATCAAGGATGCTAAATTTCAGATGAATGGTGAATAATTTTTTGTCGAGTTTTCTTTACAACTGGAGACTATTTAAAAGAGATCACAGCCCTCTAGGTAGGCAATTTTTCTGAAAGCATCACACTGCATAGAGACCAATGACAAGTTTTAGAAGAAGAGATAACAAGAATTCACATGGAAAGAGAAGGATAAAAATATTAAAAATGGGGGATGTTTTGCTTTTCTGTTCTCCTCCATGTTCTTTTTTCAGTTAATTTTGTCTAAAAATGGGCATACATGATACAGGTCTTCCCAGGCCTGAAAACAGCAACATTTCAGAAGAATAGGTGAAGCATCCAGTAAATTCCAGATAAGGATTTGAAGAACACTGCTGGTAGACAAACAGCTTGGTTGTCTCATGGGTTCATCCCTGTTGCATCCCAAAGCACAGTGATTTGGAAGCTCTCACAAAATTCTCTAAGATTAAAAAAAAATCTGTCAATCTTTCAACCAACTCTTTCCTTCTCTCGTCTCCTATACTCTTCACAGAAATTAAAACCAAAAGATGCTATTTGCATGTTTTCCCCCACTTTTTCTTGAAAACTGAAGTTTGTATGAAGTTTCAGCTAGTGTCCAGCACTGATTTTGCATCTCAGAAGGCATTCATACCAATCTGAAGGGGTCAAATTCAGCACAGAAAATAGCTTTCATTTAAATTCAATGCACATTCCTTCCAATTTGCTAATAGGGTCTGAAGTTTTATTCCATGCCCCACTACTACGCACCTCAGTTGTTCAAACAGGTTTCTTGAGTATATCCATTTATCCATGTTTATATACAATGAAAACAGGGCAAAAAATGTATTCCTTATTATCATCAAATGGTTCAGAGGCTACCACAATCAGTTTCCTGCGTAGCTGGAGTTTCTAAACAACCATCATTCTTTTTCTTTCTTTGTTTCTTTCTTTCTTTCTTTTAAATACATCTAAAGGTATCTCACACCATGGTTTTTAAAAAGAGTACACAGACACACAGATATATAACATTAAAACACAATTACATAAGTTATAAGGTTAGAACACAACTATTAAATAGAGTGAAAACTAAACTATCAACTATCAACTAAAACTATCAACTAAAACTATCAACTAAAACAATAATTTAAACCCAAACCCCTCCTTAGCAGTCAGTCAGATGACAATCTTGATTTTATTAATGACATGCTTCATAAGAACTCTCTATTTTTTAACATCCCATATTGCTAGATTGTATGTGCGTGTGTGTGTGTGTACATGTATATATGCAAAATTGTTTTTCCCTTTCTTCACATTTGAGAAATATTTCTTTCTTTTGATGAAAGCCTTCTTTTCTCTAACAGCTTTACTGACACTGCTTGTTAAGTATGATACTGACCTGCTGGATTTGGCATGACCTTTCCCAGTTGATGGTATATATTCTACCTCTGCTCCTGTTACTGTAGTTTTAGGATCATCCAAGAATTCTGGGAAGATTTGACCTCTTGACTTCTTTTACACAATGCCTGTCATTTTAGAGAAATTTCCTCTTTTGAAGTCCAATGTAACTGTGCTGAACTTCCATGGCAATTCTCCACTTATGAATTAAATGTCAACAGCACTATATCCACTGTGCTTATTAGTTTAACAATACTCTTATCTCAGACTGGGTCCTGGGTAGCATCGCTTAAAACTAAGTCTAGGTTCACCTCCCCTCTGGTTATTTCTGTAACCACATAGCACAGCCATTTAGAGTATCAAGGAAGGCTATTTCTTTGATGTGACTCAAACATACATTTGATTTATCCAGTCAATCTAGGGGTAATAGAAGTCACCCATTAGTACTTTTTTCTTCTTTGGATAGCAATCTGACTTTGTTTCCAATGCAGAATTACTCTAAGCATTTTAGTCAATGGATATCACTGTTCAGCTTTGCAAATTAAAGAGGCTCTGAGTAAGACCACTGAAAGTCCCTCCCACTAGGGCCATAAAGCTGGAAGCTAATTTAAAAGCTAAGAAGGGAATTAGTTATATATAAAATAAATGAAATCCAACATCCAAATTCTTAACTTCTTTAGTAAAAAAATGAAGATTTGAATGAAGATTTAGCACTAAATAGTGCTGATGTATAAGTTTTAGAAGTGATAAAAATTCCTTCAATATCAGCATTCAAGCTTATACAAATAGAGCAAATATTTGTATTCAGGCTTATGCAGAAAAATTTTTTGACTGCTAATTGATGGAAGACTTTTTGGATACAGTAAAAGTCTAGTGTGGAAAACTGTTGTTATCTCATCCTTAGGCTAGATATGTCATCTTCTAAGGATCCTGCTTTATACAACAATTCAAGAAGAACATTTGCCAGATGGCCAATAGATCCATGCATACTGTTGTACTGCTACTGGGACATAATTCAGTAAGGTGTCACAAGTTATTGATGTAAAACAGTTCATCATCCATGTCATGCAGCAAATCAGTTCAGTGACTTGGAAGAAATCTGTTTTTCTATAGCACACACACAAAAAAGTAAATAAATCTCCAACTCAGTATTTGACAATTATAAAGTTATGATGAATATAACATGTATTTTATGAGATATATACAAAACCTTTTGACTGTCTGCTACTCACACTGACTCTTCATTGAAGGCATCCTTACTTGAGAAACTGCCTTTTTTGTAATTGCTCTTCCTGCACAACCTTGTTCTGTTGCTAATCTCAATTACTCAAATTAATTAGGATATAAACACACCTAGAAGGACTGTAAAACCACATTTATGACTGTAATATAAAATAGGACATTTGCCAATGCTAATTGAAATGATATACATAAAAAATAAAAAGTTTATAGGATATGCAGACCAGCTGAAGTCATCTCTCCTTGCCTTCATGCAATGGTACAATAAATGCTTACTTTTCTTGATACGATTATAGTTTTAAACAATAAAGAGAGCAAATTCCATTATCTTATGTCAAGCGAACCTCCAGAGAAGATAAAAGCCCAGTTAATAAACAGGATTTCTTCCCGACAGCAATTGTTCTATAATGGAAAATTCACTTTCTAACCTTCTAGCCTAGGATGTTAATCAGTTAATCAGTTCTCTTTCCATAATAATGGCTTAAAGCATTTTCCTCCCTTCAGAGTAAAGGTGATTTCAAGGTTTCTGTATAGATGGGCAGTCAGTGAGCATGTAGAAAGAGAAAGTGCCAGACACTATACCTCCTCTCCACCATACACACACACACACTCCTCTATGGTGAGAACCTGGGGTGGTTCTACAGGATTATTATCCTTTGGATGAAGAAATACCTGGAGAATTAAGTGTTTCTAAATATTTGCTTTACATATCAATCCTTTATTTGTTTGCTTGTACAAGCATAGTACATAGACTTTGTTCAGACCCCCTCCCTGAAGTAGGACTGTACAGTTCAGTCTATTGATATTCTGCATCACTTTAATACAAATTAATACAAAGTCTGTTCCAACCTGCTTCTGCATTAATCTGTCTGCATTTGAGGCAATATATCTACACACACTTTATACAAAATTTATTATTTATTTACAATCGTTTTTTAAAAAAATATTGGAAAGTAAAATCCAATTTTTAAGAGCCTTGTTGCAGAAAGTGAATATTTTCCAACGTATTTTAATCTATTTTTAAAGGTTGAAAGTGTATCACAATATCTGAAGAACTGCAAAATTAGCAGAATAAATGTCTTCTAATTCACATGCTGATTTAGGTAAGGTAAACTAGGTTGATTCATTTCAACACTCATTCCACCAGACTTCAGCGATAGGTTTATTGATGTACTAGTCATCTAGTTTGTATCAACATATGAAGTGGGGAGCTGACTAAAAAAAATTCCAGAACAATTCTTATGTTTCTCCCTACTGCTGCTCTTCCTGCTGTGTCTCCAACCCCCTTGCTTCAGCAACTTTGTTCAAACTCTAATGGATATTTTCAAAATGCTTTTCAAAATTTTCAAAATTCAATTTTCAATATTTTCAAAATTTTCAAAATTCAAGAAACATTCATAACTACCAAGAGACTGACATCATGAACAGGGTGCTAGAGTGGACTGGTTTGGAGAAGGGGTTATTTGAAGCATAGAATGTTATAAAAAGGGGGAGGACAAATCTATTGACAGATGAAGTGTCGAGTACTGTGTAATTGAAATGTATCAGCTAAACCAGATGTTTTCTAGGGCCATCGGTGAGCATGGGTGGGTTACCATCCTACTAAGTTAGAAATACATCTGGAGATGAGACTTTCTGCTTTGAGATTATCATTGTACGAAGGAAGGTAAGATAAATAACATAAATTGTTTTAATTGATTAATTAAAATAATCCTAAAGCATAGGTACAGAACACAAATATTAAAATGACATTTTCCTACAAATTTAGTCTAATATTTGTTTTCCATGGTCTCATGAATAAAATCTATTTTGCCATAAAATACAATCTTACACACACAGAACTCACGTTTTAAGAATCCAAAGCAAAATAGGGAGACCTTGTCACTTTCTCCTTAATTTATTTCAAAGTTGACTGGGATGTTATTTTTGCTACTTTGTAAAGCATTCTTGTATTTTACAGAAGTTGAGAGACTGTGGAGAAGGTGTCTGTCAGTTCTCCTTCATTTATTTGACCTTCTTTTAGGAGCAGCAAAACTTAGGACAGCAATCCAAAGGCAAATTAAAAAACATGGAAGACACATGGAAAAATAGGAAGACTGTACTTGATACCTTTAATTGTTATCTGTGTTCATACCAATGACACATCAACTGATTAGTCAAACCCACATATTCAACTAACTAAAGTTGTTGATCAACAAAATTCAAGGATTTTTTTTAAAGGTAGCCAATGTTTAAAAAGGAAACAAATTTTCTTGGTTTATTATTATTATTATTAGATTATGGTTATTGTTATTATTTAAAGGGACAACAGAATCCAGGAACTTAGGAAGGTTATAAAAGACTCTTTTCCTTGTGTTTTTCTTCTGTTGGTTTTCAATTTCAAACTGAAGGGATAATTAAAGCTTAACATCCTCTACTGGATCTGTCTCTTCAAGACAGATCTGGGAAATTATATGAGGGGTGGAGTCCAATTTTTGCCTTGCATTCCCCACCAATTCTACTGGCATGCTATTGAAACACCAGAAATGATGTTCCATCCTTTCCATTTCCTGTTTCAGGTTACTCATTTTCAATGTCTTGTGAGAACAATACATTACAATAATAGCTAAATGTAGACATATAAATATAAGTGCCACATGTGTTTTATAACTATACTTTAACTCTCAGGAGTATGAATTCAAGAAAGATTGCATATATATAATAAGATCACTCCTCAATGGTAAAAAAGATAGTAAGTTCAGGGTGTCTGGAAAATCTCCCAGCCAGAACACACACAGATATGTTAAATGGAGACACTTATCTGAAGATCTGAGGATGGAGAAGGAAAATGCCTGAATGTGTGTACAAATAGCAACTTTGTACCAGATCTAACCATGAAATCTCCATCCAAAGTCAGAATAAAGCTCTATTTCCCCCAACTCCCTCATCTACATATTATCTTGGAACTTGCCTTTCCACTAGTTTTCAAGTAGGTATGAATTACTGAAGCTCTTTATATAAAAATTGCAAATGTTTTCTCTCTCTCTCTTCACTTTGGTTATGAAATTTATGTAGATTGTGCCATATTACACATCTGGTGGACGGTCCCTCATTCTACCTGTAAGATTTACACACTGCTGTAATACATTTGTCCAGTTGCAAGACACTTATTTCACTATGACCTTCCATATTCTGTGATGTTCTACCAGTTTTTTATTTTATAATTATAATATATATAAAATATTAAATATGATATTATTTATTATATACTATAATTATAAAAGAATAAAGATCTGAGGCTTAAAAATTTACTCAAACCATACCCATTTATAATAACAAGCAAAGTCACTGGCCAAATACTCTTCAAAAGAGTAAATGTCAATACAGTGGACTCTCAGTATCCACTAGCTTTCCAGAACCCGCCATGGAAACTAAAATTTGTTGATGCTCAAGTCCCATTATGTACAATGGTGTAGTAAGATGGCACCCATTATATATATTGGCAAAGTCAAAGTTTGCTTTTTTTTTTCTTTCTTTTTTTTTTTTAATATTTTCAAGCCAGGGTTGGCTGTCTCTGTGGATACAGAATCCACAGATATGGATGGCCAACTGTACCTCAAATAATTATTTAATTCTGTATACTTGAAACTGCAATTCAATTATGCTTGAAATACAATATACAATAAATTGTAACATGCTCCTGGTTTTAGGTATCCAACACTTTTAATAATATTTTCTTATTAGCAATATGCTTCTCTTGATTTTTCACTGTAGCATTCAGTAGTGTAAATGGAATGCTGTTAGATTAGCAGGATCTCTTTGTTTTCAAATAGGCTCCATGGCAAGAAGACACTTACTTTGCTGGTACATTTGTGGTATTGTACATCGCTGAACAAAAACCACTGGGAATAACTATGCAACTGAAGTAAATAGGATCTGAGTAAGAGTTCTTTCTGTATTGTTATCTAGCTCTCCCTAATTTCAGTGAGATGTGTACATGAGAATTCCCAATGGATCCTCCCTGTAGCTTTCTGCTGCCAAACCCACATACACACACACACACAAAACTATCAGCTTCAAAAAATTGCCACAGAGCATCACTATATTAATGGAGCTTGGCTAACAGAAGGTAGGAAGCAACATACTCCTAGTATACTATATGTGTGTAACCGATATAATAATTTTAAGAACACAGCTGCAAATGTCAATATGGGGATATATTTTAAGAAGTTCCCCCTCTGGCATTTACTTTAATTATCATTTTCTATTTCAGAATACAGAGCATGGTAACAGTAAGTGCACATTCATTTTTGTATTTATTTTAATAGGAACTTTTCCTGTTGTAAATCTCTATCCAAATTTTAGGATGCCATTTTTTGAATCAGTACCTCTCTGTTGAGCCAGTCTAGTGTAGTGGCTTGAGTGCTGGATGACAGTTCTGGAGGCCAGGGTTCAAGTCCTCATTCAGACATGGAAACCCACTGAATGACCTTAGGCAAATCACACCTTCTCAGTGTCAGAGGAAGGCAAGCTGTCCCTAACCAATTTTGCCAAGAAAAGCCCCCTAATAGATTCACATTAGGGTTGTTTTCATATGTTGGAAACAATGTGAAAGCACACCTCTGTATTCCTCCTTTCCTGCTGAAACAATATATTGTCCCCTTCATTGCACACATATGAAAGGGAAGAAGGGAGGGGAACAGAAAAAAGAGTGTGGCAGCATCCTTAAAACTGATTTGTTTGTATTTTAGCATGAATTTTCATAGAAATAAACCCACTTCTTCAGAGAAAGTACAGAGTGATATTAAGGTGTCAAGTATAAAGCATATTTACACAGTCCTAGGAGTGGAATAGAATGTAATAGGATCTAGAAAGATGCAAATCATGTCCCTTGTCCTAAATTTTCAAAGGGCTGGGTTAGGTTATACAGCTCTTTCAGATTTTTACAGTGTCAGTTAGTGTTGATGTAGGTAAGCAAGAAATCTGCTTACCAAAAATCAGTTTCCCTGGGTTCAAATCTATGAGAAGATTCATTTTGTTACATGTGCTGTAAAGAGGACTCTTGTATTAATATATGTAATGCATCATAAAGCCATTGTCTTTCTTCATACTTCTGCTAATGAATTGGAATTTGTGAATATAATTCCATTTAACAGTTTCTCTTTCTAATCTTCCTTTGTAACCTCCTTGATCCAGAACTCTCATCTGCATGTCCCTTAATGTATGGCCAGGAAGGTTGAAATGTTCTGCAATTGATTTTCGGTTATTTCCATTTCTAATGTCCATTAACCCTCTTGTGAAGAGACTGTCCTATTTGTTCAATGTAGAGTGCTGGCATAGGAGGGTATATATCACATAGAAGAAAGAACAAGTAAATGGGACACTGATGTTGTGAGTGATGTTATTGGCCCTTGTAATATTGCTTCCAGAGTAGATGTGGGAACAGAGTTGCCATCTGGGTTTGTGACAGGTTCTTGTTCCTTTATTACCATCCATACTATGTATCCTGTTTTAAATGAGTAGTTGGAGGTTGACTATAGGGCAAACTGGACAGTGTAACTGAATGGAGCGAGATGGAGGAGGAGTGGGGCAGAGGAAAAAAAATCCCCAGAGTCCAGACCTCAAGGATCTTGGGGTCCAGGACAGTTTTAAAAAAAGGCAAGCAAACAATACATTACCAAACAAGTTTTATCAAAATAAGTTTTGATATCTCAACAGATCAAAGAGTGGATGTTGCTAAATTTAGGGAGGACTGATCATGCATGCTGCCCAGCTTCAGTGCCAGCTCACAGCATCCCTGGAAAAATCCCATGTTAAAAAAAGAGTCCCCCACATCTTTAGGGATGTTTTTACAGCATGAGCAACTGTTTCTCAGAGAGGCTTTAAGCTGCCACTTGCCTCATGTTGTCATGCAAAGCAGTAACAGAATTGTTATGGCACAAAGGCCTTTCTTTGTCAGCTGAGTCATTTTGGTCTCATCACTTGGTCATTTGGAGAGCTTCAGGCAGCTTTGGTCACATTCTGGATGTTACAAACACCCAAGAAGCCCATTTATCAAGACTAATCAACAGCTCTCCAGCTAAGGATTCCCTGTAGATATTTATTCTCTTCAGCTCTGTAAGAAATATTGGGCACTGCACCTTTCATTCTGTGGAGCAGAAATCTTTGTGGACTAATTCTCAGCTCAGTTAGGCACTCAGGCATAAAGAATGAAATGTAACAACTGCTGTATGTACCATCTAACCAATTATACCAAATGTGAACAAAAGGAGCACAAGAACACAAAAGTATTCAAGCATCCATTATAAATAGTTCCAATTTCCTTTCTAAATGTCAAGTACAAAATATATATTTTACATGCAAATAACTCTGGAGGGTGGTTGCTAATATACTCCTGAAATTACATCTTTTTTTTTTCAAAACCATGACCTTTCTTACTAACAATAACTTACATTTTAATTAAATCTGTGGCCATTTTCACTTCACGCCAAATATCCCAATGATATACATTAGAGACTTTGCCTGTCAGAAAAAGAAAGCAAAAGGTCAGAGACTTAAATAATTATTAGCTTTAACTTTCTTGATGATTTCTATCTAAAAACCTGACAGGTGTCTGAGTTTGTTACTAAAAAAAAAAAAGCAAGCAGGATGGCATTGTTGGTGAAAAAAATGAAAATAAACATGTGAGTGAAAAATAAAAATACATACATTTTGCAGAGATTCTGGAAGTACAGGTGTTTTAGCAAGGATTTTCTCTCTGCAATGGGTAAGTCTATGCAGGTTTTTCAACTATACCCAGGGCTGGTACAGTATTATTCTGATTACTTAATGTTGTGTTTATCTCCATCATCCATGTTTAATCCTAAAGTATTTTCTCTTTGCTGGTATAGCTAGACAAACAAATCTATGACTCTATGAAACAATTTAAAATACAAGTTTATCTTTAAGGAGAACAATACATTGTGGAACAGTTTGCAATTAGGGTTAGATGAAACAGGAATGGGGAGAATGAAAACATCTCAAAACTGAGATTTGGGAAACTACACAATATGGGTGGATGCCTCATAGTTTTACATTATTTGCGTGTTGTTCAAAACCAGGAAATTCAGATAGGCCTGGAGGGGGAAAAAATCCTTTCTGAAGCCCTTGAGAACCACTTGTACCACTGTGCCTGTTAAAAGAATCTTCCTTCTTTTAATAGAGACCTGTTTCCCCTTCTTCAGCCTAAAATCCCATGCAGGTATTCCAGTAGTTAATTGGATTTCTGAGCTTTAACTGACTTGAACTGATTTCATGGGGAAAGACCATTGACCTCTTTCTAAGAATACTTTAAAAAGAATCAAATTCTGCCCTCTAGATGTTGTTCGACTATGGCTTTCAGGAATCATGGGCATAGCTTAAGATAAGCGTTCATGAAAGTTGCAGTTCAGAAACATCGGAAGAACCATAGTTGTCCATGTTTGCAACAGAAAAAAATGCAGATGAATTAAGATACCAGTTGTACCTCATTCAAAGCGTAGTATGTGAGGTGGGGCCTAACAAACACTTTTCAACTGTTCAGATCCTGAAGGGACCAAATGAATCATGAGGCCAGCAGAAACCCATGAGGCTGTTCCTGCCATCTTGACAAAAGTGTATGTTCCAGCCATATAGCTCCTCTGTTTGAAAAGGAAAGGTTCTGTTGTCTATATGCATTGCATTTTTTTTCAAGACTATGAGGTACCTGATTGATCAAGGATTCTGTTCCCATGCAAGAAACTCTTGCCCTGGAATAGCGTTGACTACATTTTAGCAGAGGGAACGGGGCTACTCCCACATGTTGTCCCAAACTGGGATAACAGTTGTAGAAGGTGATATATAATGTGTAATATGTAATGAAGGAGCAGCAAAAAGGTGTGAGAAGTAAGCTCCTCCTAGTCCTTCTCTGTCAAAATAAAAAAAAAGCTTTTATTTCACATGTGTCCTATCTCAGTCCCAGCAGCACAGCTGATAAATCAAACAAAACAAACTAAATATCTCCCAGCTCGTTACTTACCTTTATCCAGTAAGTAGAAGGTCAAAAATAAAGTCCAATAGAATTCAAAGGCAAGTGAGTCAAAAGTCAGTCAGTCAGGGTAATCCAAAGTCAGGTACAGAGTTCAGCAAGGCATCCAGCAAACAGAGAGGTCAAATAAGCCCTGACAATTCCTGGAGGGGAAGGGCAGCAGCTGTATAAGTTAGCCACCTAGCTCAGCTGTTGCCTGTTTAATTGTTGCTGGTTATAAATTCTATGGGATCAGCATAGGCTCTATGTTGTCTGTGCTCAGCAAAGGTAGGTACTAATAAGTTATCTTCTGGTCTGAAGGGGCAGGACTGTCTACTGGAGCTGGCACTGCCCCCTGTTCTGTTTATGGCACTGTAACCTCTTCCTGTACAGCAGGTCTTGCAGTGCCCTGTTTCAGCCTCTGGCATGATCCCTGTTTCAGACATTGAGTCAGAGTCCATGTTCTGGAAGCAGGGCATGACAACATGAAACATTATTAGGGTTTTGTTACCATATTTTCATTACCAGTTTCCATATAATTCTTCAATTCTGGGTTCTTACACCTAGATTGCTATAGCAATTACATTAGCTTTTATGTGTTTTCATAATATGATATTTCTGCAATAACCCTCAAAGATCTAGCAGCATAGATGTTGGGAACACTGTGTGTGTCTTCACCATGCCAAAACTAGAAAATCACCTGATTATCAGATACAGAAGCCCCATGTAGATCCAGACTTTTTTTTTTAAAAAAAAGCCATATAGTGTAATAAAACCTCATAAATAAAAGTTACTTGGAAACTACTGTCATATCTGAGGGTAGCTTAAACACTGAAAAAAAGAAAGACGAAATTCTGGGTCTATACGTTGATTCAAAGATTAACTAGATTGCCTATGGTCTTTCATTCTTACTTCTGATGTCCACTTGGGGGAAAAAAAGGAAGAGCAAAGTTTGCTATTAAAATTTTATTTATATTTCATATACCTGGGGGGTCATCCTTTTGAGTATATTTTTGCTGTAGCAGTAATAGTAGTCTATTAATGCTTAGACCATTTGCCAACAAAACCAGTGAAATAATTAAAAAGTACAGTATGGAAAAATAGCATATAGATCTAGAATATTTAATCAACAAGATTACAATTCACATTTTTGGAAGAGCAGTGAATGGCACACATTCTTCCAAAGGCCAAAGACAAATGCAAAAGACAAGAAAGGGGAGAAGCAAACATCAAGACAAAGAAGAGAAAGGATGTTTCAAGAAAGGAAATGACACACAAATAGTTAGCTTTAGTACACAATAAACATGTAGTATACTTGAGAAGTATTAGATTTGTAGTATTCCCTCCAAATTAATACAATTAATACTTCATAATGTCTTTTGCTTCATCTGAGTGAGTCAGTTCATCCCAGTCGTGCTTAATTTTTTATATGATGCAAGGCTACAATAAACAAACATTACCGAGTAGAATTAAAAAGCCCTGGTCATGTACGCACTTCTTTCACAGCTGGTGACTTCCTGGATGCCTTCACTGATTTTGCAGCATTTGCAGATTTACAATGGTGTAATTAACACCAGGCTATTTGCATAAAATGATTCATAAAGGTGTTTGCCTCTAGGCTAGAATAATAGTTTGCATTTGTTATGCTGTCCAACAGTATTTGAAAACGCTGTTGAGAATGATCGTTTTCTTCAAACAATGTCATCCTACAAACATACAGGATCAATCTGACAGCTGTTCCCTCTATTGAAAAAGTTCTCATACAACTCTATTGAGTTTTGTACTCCTGTCAATTAGTCAGTTCGTTTTCAGCCTCCTTAGTCTGTATGTCAATCGATTTTTGTAACATAGGATCTTAAGAACTGGTTCATATTGTAACCAATTCCAGGCCATGTATACTAATAGAAAAATCAGCCTCTGAGTACCAGTCCTTATGTTTACATTTCACTATCCATATGTAGACATGTAGTAGAGTCAGCCCTCCACATTCACTAGGGTTAGGGGCACAGGACCCTCACAAAAGTGGAAAATTCACAAATATTAAAATGTGTGTCTCTGTGGGAAGGAGACCAAGGCATGGTGGGGAGAATGGACGCCCAGGATCCAAACTGGGTCAGGGAAAGGAGAGGGAAGGAGGTGGGTTGGCATAGTGGCCCTGTACTTCCTTTCTCTTACCAATTTCCTTCCTTTGGCTGGTGGAGGCACTGGGAGAGGATTTGTGCTGCTGAGCAATTGGGCTGTGAACTGTCCTTAGTTGGCCAGGCAGTGGATGGTAGCGGAAGAGGAGGAGGAGGACCAGAGGTGGGTTTTTAAAGGGCTGTGAAGTCTAATCAGAGCCGCTGAGAGAGAAGGTTCCCCAGAAAAGAGGTCACTGAGGTGGGGAGATGGCAGGGGTTGGAGTAACTCACAAATAATCAAATCTGTGAAAGTCAAACCTGCAAATATAGAGAGCTGAGTGTATTAGTACAGAAAGCCTGAAGTTCATAGCAGTTACAATACGCACAGACACGGACACATATAGACACAGACAGACAGACACTTGCTGGAAAAGGTTGGGGATATAACAAAATTTCAGAAGACAACATCTGCCTTGCTGTGAATTTCCTATGGGGAAGAAGAGAGAGGAAAGGAAAAGGAAAAAAGAATGTGGCAACACCTTGAAGACTAACTGGTTGTTATTTTAACATGAGCTCTCATATGTATGAATCCACTTCTTTCAATGCCATACAGTATTTTGTATTGCATCTGAAGAAGTTGGTTTATATCCACAAGAACACATGCTAAAATAAAAAGAAGCAATAAGACTTTTTCGTTGTCCTCCTCCACTCCTGTTATATGTACCAAAAGGCTAACATGGCTACTTCATTGAAAACTACAAGGAGTATTTGAGAGATTTTGGCAGGTGGTATCCGATGTAGGCTATTACACTGCATAAATACAAATAAATTCACAAACATTATCATGACATTTAGTTGGTGGTTAAAAACGTAAGAAGATCGCAGCCAAAATATACTGAGAAAGAAGGGAGAGAAACATTATCATGCTTTACTGGATGTAGGCAGAACTAGAAATTGTTTTATTTTTTTTTATTTTTTTAAAGCTAAAACCAAGAAAAGTGACCAAGCCCCTCTCCATTTAAAGCTCAGTAAGGGCTGAGCACATTCAATAGTCTTCAGGAACTCAGAAATGTACATAGATAACTGGCATACCCACCATCGAATGTATACAGCAGAATGTATTCTGTTAGCAACAAGTCTCTCCATTTTTATTTTTGGTAACTCCAGGCTGTTGCAAATATCTGCATAAAGTGAAAACAGTTGATGCATTATAAAATTTTATTACCTCCAGTTGGAGGAAACTGAGCTACAGGAGATGTACAACACTTTACATTAACTTTCTCAGTCCCACGGGGAAAAAGTGTCACTTTAATCTCTATATCCAATCCATATGTCCTGAGCTATGAATAGTCAAACTGGAACTCAAAACTTAAAACTTTTAAGCTCTGGAAATTGTCTGTGGACAATTTGCCAAGAATTCTTTAAAGGCTTTGTTGTCAAACCATCATTTTATAATACATATTGGGAAGTAATTCTAAGATAGAACAAATTCACATATTACACAGCAGTTCCTCTGTGATCACTTCAAGATAATTATGTTTTATAAAATATTATTCCTCAAGTGTAAAGTAACACACTAAAAGCTATAGTTAAGGTTTTATGAGGTGAAGTCCAGATTGTAAGCATGAAAAGGTAAACAAGGGAGTCATACTGATAGTGGACAAGATGTTGCATATATATCTCTATTTAGCAGTTTCCATTTGAGATATCTCTTAGTTTGACGGGCAAAACTGAAAAACGCATCATGACTTTAAAACTACATGAGAAGACTATACAGTCATGAAGGTATGCCTGCCCCACTGCTGCTGGATAACTATTTGGTGAAAATGAAAGACTCTACTTGTGTTTCTATGATTGTTTGTAAAGCTTCTTCATATGAAGATGTATCTACTTTTTAATGGTTTTTACCCTTCAGTAATTAGAAAGACATAGTGGTTTGAGCATTGGACTACTGTTACCCTGAAATTGGGGGGTCCCGCGAGGGGTGCCCAGTCTTGCCAATTAAAATACAAATGTGGGGAAATTAGAACTCAGAGCACTGTTTAGCTAGCGAGAGGCAGGGTAACATAGCGAGATCTTTAACCCAAAGTCTACGGCGTCAGGTCAGAGAGCAAGCCAACAGGGTTTAAATAAACAAATAGAAACTTTATTAAACATAAACAGTAAATTAAACAACACACACGCTAACTAACTTAAAGAGTGAGGAAATAGACACAGAGGGAGAATGGGTGATATGACACCTGGCCGCGTTGTCCTGAAGAAACTGGAGCAGAAGAAGCGGGGCTCAGCGTGGTTGCTGAGGGGAACTCCTGAACAAACCGGCAGCAGGACGGGATGGATGTTCAAGGGGAACCAACGAGGTCTCAAAATGTGGACCTTATATAGGGTGGAACACGCCTGTCGGCTATGGCAAACCAGATAGGAACAAAAGAAGTTTTGGTGCTAGACAAAGGATTTGGTGAAGTCATCGTTAGCATGATGGGATTTGCATTGCAAGACAATGGAGTGGCCGGTAAGTTGATGGCCCTCTAACAGGTATACCTTGGCGGGAAGCCGCGCCGCTATTGTGGAGTGTGGGTATGGGAGTTCCCTAAAGCTACGTGAGGCTTGGGAATTGCTGGCTTGAATGGAGAATGGAATGTTGAGCTATTAATCAGCCGCAGCCAGTACGTGCCTGTACAGAAAACAACCCGAACACGTGCAGCGGGGCAACGGAGAGGGGTCTAGCAAAGGCCGAATTAAATGATATCAAAGTGATATCTGGGAGCCCCCATCTGGGGTATCATAGCCAGCATAACACTTCAACCTGGGAGACCAAGATTCAATTCCCAGTTAGGCCATGGAAATTCATTGGGTGACCTTGGGTGTGTCACACTCTTTCAGCCCTAGAAAACTCTGTGATAGAATTGTCTTAAGGTCACCAAAAGTCAGAAATGACTTGAAGGCATACAACAACAATGACATTTCAACTGGGTCTGATAGTTTAGGTTTAAACCTCTCAATCTCTTGTTGAAGAGCACCATCACAAAGAGATCAAGGGCCCTTTTACATTACAGAATTAAAGTGCTATTGCTCCTCTTAAAATGCTATGATTGCATCCTATGAAAGAGCCCTGCAGTTTGTAGTTTGGTGAGTCACCCTCTGGCTGAGAATTGTAAATGTCCTTCCCTAAACTGCTGACCCCAGGATTTCATAGGATTGAACCATGGCAGTTTCAGTGGAATAACAGTGCTTTAATTCTCTAGTGTGAATGGGCCATGAGAGCTTAGTTACATAGTGATAAACGTTGTTGTAAGATGTTTGGATGAGAAAGTGCCACACGGATAGCATGATGACAAAAATGGAAGGCATCCCTAAAGGCAGTGAAACAGGACAGCTTAGAAGGACATCACTGTCTCTTTCCGATGATTTCCCATTTTTGCAATAATAAAAGATCTTCCATAGTTCCATTCTGCAGTCAGTGTCTTTATAAACATTTTAGTATGTGGAGTGGCTGGGTCATCAATCACTGGAGTGAAACTCATGAGCTGTGGAATAATGTTAATGAAATGCTAATAGCTTGCTGCTCTGCCCTGGGCAACCACGTGCTGGGACTAATATAATATTGATCCTGGGAGGCAGTAATGCAATAAGGCTAGCAGGATTTCCTCTGAAATAAACATTTCTGAAGAGTTCAACAATTATGAGCAATTTTGTGTGTAATTACACTAATTACTGAAAGGTCCTTCAGAGTTTTCTAACAAGTTTTCCCTTGCGCTTCAAGGCTTATGTGACATGGAATGTACAGTGTTGACAAGGACAGGGAAGCTCTCCATGTAACAACTCCCAGAGACTTGGAAAAACTGTTTGTTTGGGGGTGGGGGGCTTCTGGCTGGGGAATTCTCATCCAGGAAACTCAGTTTTCCATCTCCCAGCCCAGTTCCTTGTTGTACACTGAAGAACTCTGATGAACCAATGCTTCTGAGGACACAAAAGCATGGCCACTCTCACATCCGGCAATAATAATTGGGGATAATTTTGCCTGTCCAAAGGGATGCATGACACTGCAGCTCTCTCTGCTAATGTTACAAGGCCCAAAATGTTACAAGGCCCAAAACCTCTTGCTGCTTGAGACAGAGCAACACATGTTCCTATATTCTATATGGATCTTAGATGGGAGCTATATCTTTCTAAATGGACTTATGCATGTCAGAATTAGAATTGGGCAGTTCTGTAATGTCCATATCCAGGACAGGGCTGCTGTTATGTTACTATGTAGGGGAGCCAGCAAAGTGACTAAGGTGCATCAGGATCAATGCGTAATAGTGTATCTCAGGATACACTGTCCTGTTGTGCATCAAACCCATTGTGCATTTGAACACTGGCTAGAGAATGCTGATGCAAAATGCTAGTGATGCATATTCAGACTTCCTTTCCAGTGTTCTATTACACATCTTTGTAATTTGCTTGTAGGGTTTGTAGTACCTCTGCTACTTAGCTATATAAGTTATGATAAATAAAAGGATTCCAGTGACAGTAACTTACAAAATATTTTAAAATTTCCTGCTCTTACATGGAACTGAAAATCTGTTTGCCGAGGTGAATGTCACTCTGGATAAGATTAAAAATTTAGTTTGTTAAATTTAAATTAAGTTTATTCATTTTTATCTCATCTCTTCTCCAACAGTGGGACTCAGGGTGGCTTACAAATTATTGAAACTGGTACAGATTAAAAACATACAAAAACATCTTTAATAATACTGTGTATAAGTTCATTAAAAGACAGAATATCAATATGTTAAAATATGAAATGAAATTAAGGAGGACTTGAAAAACTAGGAAAAAGTAAATTTGTCATTGTTGGGGAGAATTTGAATGATAAATTTGAATGTTTTATCTAGAAAGTTGGCTATTTTTTTATTCCAGACAATGCTGATATTGACTAATGATGTGCAATTAAAGCAATGGCAGAAGGATGTGCCTAAGTTTACATGGCAAGGCCAAAACAAAACAAAACAAAACAAACAAGAACAATAACCCAAGAGTTAAATATCAAGTTTTGCAAGATACAAAACAAAAGATATGCTTATGTTTTGTATTATGTTATGCTGCATGTTTTTTGGTTTGGTTGAAATAATGGATTGTGGTGGGTAATAAAAGATTAAATTTAGAGGGGCATGACCTGAAGTTTGAATGCCATAAATAATTATGGTACAGTAAAGTTGAAGTGAATGTGAATTTTAATAACCATTTTATGAAATGTGCCTTATTAAGCATATGGAATAAGCATAAACCCAGGTTATGCCCAAAGACCCCTTTGTGGTTTAAGCACAAGAGGCACATTATAGAGAAGAGGCAACAGCTAAAGAAAGATGGCTAATGTATCAAAACTTAATAGAGAATTATCAAAGGGAATATAAAGTTAAGACAAAAAAAAGAGTTGCTAGCAACAGAATCATAGAGATCACAGAGGCCATCCAGTCCAACCCCCTGCTATGCAAGAACACACATCAAAGCATTCCCTACAGATGGCTATCCAGCCTCTGCTTAAAAACCTCCAAAGAAGGAGACTTCACCACACCCTGAGGCAGCACATTCCACTGCTGGACAGCTCTGACTGTCAGGAAGTTCTTCCTGAAATTCAGGTGGAATCTCATTTCCTGCACCTCAAATCCAATAGAATCAGAGTTGGAAGAGAATTTGAAGTTGGAAGAGAACAGGTGGATATATTTTCCAATAACCAATATATAGACAATTAGTTGAAAAGTTTAAGATAGATAAAAAGAACCATGGTTTTGAAAAATGCAAATCTGAGTTTGAGATGCAACTGCGTACAGATGATGAACATGTGATTGGTAAAATGTATGAACTTTTACTAAAATTTGATAAGGAAGCGGAACAAGTTATTGTATGATAAGTGGGCTCAAAATTGAGGATATAACATATAGTTGGGAAAAGTTGTGGTCAGAAAGGTTGAAATTTGCATTGTGCAATGATCTTAAAGAAAATTTTTATAAAATGAGGTATGCTTGGTATAACCCCAGAGATGTTGGCTAGATTATATAAAGATATTTCAAATGTATGTTGGAAGTATGAACACTGTAAAGGGACATTTTATCATATGTGGGGGGACATGTGAAATAGCTAAAAAGTTCTGGGTCCAAGTACATACTTATATTTAGAAGATTTTAAAGGTGAATATTCAATTAAAACCAGAACTCTATTTTCTTTTTTTCTTTTTTTCTTTTTGTGGGAACAGGACTTATGGATGAACAACTGGATAAGAAACATTGAAGACTACTCCAGTATGTGACTACAGCAATATGGTTCTTACATGCACAAGGATAGAAGTCTTTAGCATTACTGACAATGGAAGACTGGCTGTTAAAAGTGAATGATCTAACAGAAATAGATAAATTATCTGCTTTGATTAGAGAAAAATCATTAGTGACTGTTTTGAAGGATTGGAAACCTCTGATTGATTTTTTTGCAAAAAAATGGAAAATGAGGTGATAACACTTGGGTTTGGAAATTTGAAGAATTGGTTTAATGGAAGAATACAATAAGTAATGTTTAAAGTCCAAGGTACTATTACTATTATTAGTTTATTAATGCATGGGCCATAGGCTATTTGCATACATAGTAATAATATCAATAAAATCAATAAATACAGTCAAAAACAACAGTAAAAACACAGCAATATAAAAATACAACATAAAATAAACATCATATAGGTCTTATAAATTATGAAAGCATTATCCAATATCATTAAATCCAATATTAAATATTAAATCCAATAGCATTAAAATACATTAAATATAAACAGTAATTCTAAAATTAGTGAAGAACACCCCCAGAACAATCAACTGCTATATCACTAATGAATCGCGCTCTAATTTTCATTGCTGCCAGGGCAAAAAGAGAAACTTTGTGGGATACTGTTGAGTCAATATCAGACAGAAGATAGAAAATCTTCTCTGAAACAATATTTGCATGTAAACAAAACAGAATAACTCCCAAAAATTTAGTTCTCGGCTCTGAATATAATGAGCCGGAGAACAAATAGTGTGGTAAATTCTCAATTTCTGGGACGCCACAAATACATAAATGCAGGGCCAACAGGACATGAAAGTATCTGCCATCAATCATGGCTGTAGGCATAGTTTGAAAATGAAGGGCTGTGAAAGCTTGTCTAAGTTTTGAATATATAAGTTTTGTCAATTGAACAGCCCTTTGGTGGTCAAAATTATAGAGTCTGTACCATTTAGAAAATTTAGAGTAGTTAATAACCCATCTGTCCAGTTGGACACTTTGGTCAAAAAAATACTCATGAAATTTCTCTTGTGAATTCAAGAAAGGTAAATTGTCATGTAAGGTAGGATACAATTTTAACAACATATGATATCTTGAACTCCAAACTTTGCAGTTTGATATCTGCTCAAAACATAATTTGGGGAAAACCCTGATTGGAGAATCTTTTACAATTCTCCAGTAGTTAAATAGAATAAAATGAATACAAGAGTTAACAAAAGGGAAACCAACCTCAGCTTGAACTAAAGCTGCAGGGCTGCCAGGTGGAAATCTTAATAGTTTCTTAAGAAATATATTTTGGAGGACTTCCAGCTAAGCCATCAGAGAACCATCCCATCCTCAAACAGCAACACTATAAAAAGTTGAAGGTAGAATTACAATGCTTACAGTTTAACTACCAATAAGAAAGTTGGAAGTTTTATCTATTTTCTTTTTTTTCCCCTTTTCTTTCTTATACTATCTATTATTTTTTTCTTTTATATGTGTGCTTTTTAACGGTATTACAGAAATTTCTCAGTAAAAAATAATTTTTAAATAAGATAGAATATCAACAAAACTGAAGTTTTAATTGAATATTCACCTTTGAAATCTTAAAGTATATAACCCAGACATCCTGGATCTGAGCTATTCAAGGCTTTATAAATCGTAACCAGCACTTTGAATTGTGCTTGGAAATGGCTGGTAGCCATTGGAGCTCTTGGAACAAAGGAGATGTGTGCTGTCCCTAGCTAGCCTCAGTTAACAATCTGGCTGCAACTTTTTGACCCAACTGAAGTTTCAGGCCAGTCTACCTGAAAAGCTCCTCAAGCAAAAATTAGTTTGGCTAAACAACCTTGATATCTTTCTAGAGCCTGCACTATGATCTGATTTAGAACAATTATTTGCCCTATGGAGAACTACAGATCCACTGGGTGATCTTTTCTATTGTTTACCATAGATCTGACATCCAGGAATTCTTTTGCAAGGGCTCCCCACTGTACCAAAGCGTGGCTGATAAGTTATTTGTGAAGCATTTCCACATGTTGTGAAGTGGAAGAAACATACCAGGGAGTTTACGTGCCTGTCAAGAAAAAGCCAGAGAGTAGATCTGCTCCTAGCAGTTATATGTTGTTCAACATTGTTGTTTACTATATATAAAAAAACAATCTTGCACAAAACATACATGTGGCTGCCTGACAGTAGTACATTTCATAGTGAAAGCTGCAGTTTTCAGGGAAGACTGCATAGTTCTCAGGAGGACCTGTGCAGCTTTGAGAAAACTGTAGTTTTTCTTGGGAAGCAGACAGTTTTTGTCATTGCAGAATGACAAATTTCCTGAGTCTCTCAAAGCTATAAGATGAAAAATTATCTCATTGTTCTTGACATCTCATGGGACTTGGAGAAACTGAGATTCAACATCAAAATGCACATCTCTGAGACAAGCTCTAAGTTCTTCATAAAAGACTGTAGCTGTCATGCCTCAGTTTGAGTTGTACAAAAGCACGCCTTGCCATTGCCATTTTCTATCTATCCAGGAGCAACAATGGTCTCAGGAGCACTTCCAAACAGCACAATACCTGGAAGGATGAGACATCACAGTGCACCAGTAATGAAGTGCATCAAGGGTTCACTAGACTCCCTATGGGTATCCCACCCCACATGTGCACATATTTGGTCATGCATACATGCACTGAAATATAAACGAAAGGAATAATAATTTTAACAGAAGAGTTTGTATTGGATCCCAAGTCACTTTCAGAATATAGTAAATATGGGACCAAGGTGAGGATAAATAGTAAAGGAAAGAACAGCTCCTTATACACTGTTCATGGATGAGCAAACAGGGGAATAAGTTTATTCCCCCTCCCCTGCCAAAGCTCTACTTTACATGTCAGGAAAGCTGTTAAACTTTTTATGTGATGGCGTTAGAAGAACAGATGGCATTCAATTTGACTAAAGTGTTTATATGCTTGTTGAAAGGGGATTAGATTTAAGAGCTTACTAGCTTCTGCAAGAGATTATTCATAGTGTTCTGCTAAAATAATGCATGTGTTATGAAAGCAGCAAATATAGTTTTTGTGTAGTTTGGAACTGGCAGGCCTCATCTTTTCTTGATTATCCTGGGATGGGGAGAAATGATATACAGCACAACATTACTTGCTTGCATCCTTCATTAGTAAGGTGATTCTTAAACTAGTGTATTAACACTGGAATGGCCAAAAGTAGTTGTGTCCTAATGACATTCATAGCCTTTGTACAAGGATATGTATTATTCATATTATATATATATATATTAAAAAATTAATTGCATAAAAAACAGAGTGGATATACCCCATTGAGAGATATATCACACATCGCTTCTTGGCCTTTTGGCCAAAATCAAATGTAGGATATGTATTATTCAAATGCTTCTCAATTACACTGTTCTGCACAATTACACTAGTGTGTCTCTCTGCTTGGAAGTAAGTAACATTGTGTTCACTTGCAGATATCTCCAGGTACATGTAAACACATGTACAATGTAATTGATTATTTATTTACCTTATTAAAAGATTTTTTAGCCACCCTTCATCCTTACCAATACTAGAGGAGTGTACCAATATAACTTACAAAATAAAATGCAATTAAAGGAGTAAACATGCTATATTACCTTCAAAAAGGCAACACAATTTTTTAAAAAATAAAAGTGGCAGATCAACCATTTGAAATGTGTTACAAACAGGGTAATTTTAAACATTCCTGCACTAGAATGCCCAAACTGGTATTACTTAATTTTTTTTTTAAATGTACTAGCAGGAATTGCAGTATATACTGTGGGATATAAAATTTGCCCCACATTCAAATGATTGTTTCTGTGTGTGGACTGAAAGGTCCCCTACCCAAGTACCTAAAACTAGTAAAACACGCTAGAATAAAGTTAAAGTAAACTTACAGAAAGCAAGTTTACTACTGTCTCCATTTTAGTGTATAATAAAATCAATTAAGGACGATAAATAGCAATAACAATAATAAAATCTACAGCACTTTGAGCAAGTGATCCTGATAGGAAGACATAGTTTGCTTATTTTTTTGCTCTTTTTCTCTTTTTTACAGTTACTGCTTATTTTGTGCTGTATTTGTGCTTACTTTGTATCTCAAAGCACAACTGTATAAAATGCAGACTCTTTAATTATGTTTTCTGAATTTTTTGAAGACTAAAAATTTATTAAATCACTTCTCCTTTGAAACCATACAGTTAAAACAATCAAAATAATCCCTCCCATAACATATATGCAATTTAGATAAAATCAGTTGGGCCCCGAGGGCTTTAATTACCATATTTTGACATGGTGTGAGAATGACACCAGTGTTGGCAGTAACTGCATATTTCCAACTGTTCCAATTTGATGGGAAAGTACTGATTAATTCTGTTTTCCCACTTTTCACCTGCTTTCAAAATGTTCCAGCTTTCACTCTTGTCCTCCAACTTTCTCTCTTTGCCCTCAACCTACTTCAGTTGCTGAAAACTGAATTCAAAATTCAAAGGGAGTTTGCACTCAATGAATTCAGCAGAAGGGAGAACGGGGTGGGTGGGGGGAGAAATCTTGCTCTTCGCCGTAAACTCAGGCAAAAGCAAACTGATACAGCCTCTACTAGCTGCCATCCCTACCACAGTCTGATGTTATGTGGCCACACATGTCCCAGTTGTCATCTGTGAAATTGTGGAGGGTAAGTAATTATGTCTCTGAAAGAGGGTATTCTGTAATTGGGATGCTACAGTAGAGAAGTCCCTCTCCCCACACTTGGGCTTAGATGATGCAAATTTCTTTCAAGATGATTACTTCTTCACTTTCATTCTACTTTGGTGAAGGCAACCAAGAAGAAATAGGCTTCCTTTTGATACAATTGTCAGGCACAGCTATGCATATTTATATTGGCTATGTTAACTGACTGTCATACAGAGCTTGGGAAATGTACTTCATTTGGATTATGACTCTCAATCTATCAGCCCACATAACCAGCTAATGTCCATACTGCCCTGGGGATTCTGGGAGTTCTACTCAAAAGAAATAACATTTTTGGACCCTTTGGTATAAAGTAGACTGTGCAACTGATTCAGCTGAATCCTTAAGTGAATTGGAATGATTTGATGGATTTGTGCCAGATCCAGAAATACATCATACCAGTCTAGCTCTAGGGCAGAATTTAATAGCTCAAAGTGATCTGGATATCAAAAATAAATGGGAACATGAAGACAGTGTATCTCTAGCATGACTACATAGATGCTATGATGGTGAGGAAAGAACTGTGCAATGGGGAGGAAAGAACCGTACATCGGTCATGGATGTCATAATTATCAGTCTTTATTCCCATTGATAGTTTTCTGCTTCCAAACCCAAGAGGGCAAGTACATGCTAGTACATTTTTTAAAAAAGAGCAAGGTTTGAGACTGAAAATCACAAACAGGTAAATGGCAGCAAATGCTGTAGGTGACCCAGATCACAAGCCACTTCCACACTAGCCTGTTATAGCACGATTATTCCACTTGCAACACTTGCAACACCCTATGAATCCTGGGGTTTGCAGTTTCCCGAAACTGCAAACCCCAGGATTCCATAGGGTGTTGAAAGTGGAATGATTGCACTATAACAGGCTAGTGTGGAAAGGGCCATAGAAGCAAGCCCCCAATATGGAAAGTAGTTAGTCTGAATCACCACAGAAAGGGCATAGAATTGTTTGAGATTACTCTGAGTTGCTAGAGCACTTCAGGATTTCTGGTATTGCTGTTCACACATTTGCTATGGCATTATAGCACTGGCAGCCTGCTCTAACATGTTAAGAAGCAACAGAGTTTTGTGGAGCAGGGGGAAAGCATTGAATCACTCTGGCAGGAGCCACCTATGGTTTCTCCTCCCCTTTTCCAGATGCTTAGGCAGGCTACTGTGGAATAGATTGAGTAAGGAAAGTAAGGTGAGTAGAACCTTCCACGAACTGTTCCATGAAAGGTTCTAGCACCACCTCAAATCACCAAATGCCTGAGTGTTGGTTAGCGAGATCATATTACAAATTGAAGTGCTAGTGAAGTATCATCACATTACCCCCTCTCCCCATAAACTTATGTTGTCTTACTGAATCTCGTTAGTTTGATGTTAGCAGAGTAAAGCAAAGCATCCTATCAATTAAGCTGACATTTCATTGTCATTTACGTTATTACATCTATTCTAAATTACACTTCAACAGGCTCAGCTGACTGATGCTTTGAGCTTGGCATTCTGAAGAAATAGGAAACTTAAGAAATAGGAAACATCTGATGTTCTTCATGCTTTTCTCTTTATGCTTTTTTTTTTTGCCTATCTTTCCTCCTTCCTTCCCTCCTTCCTTCCTTCCTTCTTTCTTTCTTTCTTTCTTTCTTTCTTTCTTTCTTTTTCTTTCTTTCTTTCTTTCTGTCTTCCCTCCCTTCCTCCCTCCCTCCCTCCCTCCCTTTTGGTTTTCTAATGCAAGTCTATGGGGCAGGATGAGTGATCCAAACCTCCAAATTTCCAATTACATTTGGACTGCCACTCATATCAGACTGGGTCTGTACTGAATGGGTCCATAAAGAATTGATCAAAATAACTGAATCCTTCTCCAGTTCAGATGAGACATGCTCCACCTTCATACAAAGAGAGCTCAGGGGTTTTGGTCCCCTTTGTTTTGCAGTGGGTTGATTTTAAGAAATTGTATAGGTTTTTATTTTTCCTGACAGATTTCCCAACCAAAGATTTCCTCATGGAAGGAACCCATTTTGGACCAATTTTTTTTAAAAAAAAATGCAAGAGATTGTATGACATTTTTTTCTGCACCAAGATATCTAGCTCTTACAGCTGCTTTATGAGGCTGACCTGAGAGGAGTGATGCCGTAAGTTTTTGCTGAAGATTTGAAAAGTATGAGATCCAACCCTATGCTAACATTCTGCTTGAATGAGGTTATAATTCAAGAATAGGGAAAATATAGCCTTCCAGATGTTATCAAACTACAATTTCCACCATCCCTCACTGATGGGATTATGCTAACTGGCACTGATAGGAACTGAAGTCCAAAAACATATTGCAGGCCTCAACTTCCTTGTTATTTCTAGGTGCCTACAAGTTGACTCTATTTTGACTGTGGCCCTGTCATAGTGTTTGTGAGGTTTCATTTTTATAAGATTTATTCAAAAGAGGTTTGGCACTGCCTTTCTGTAACAATGAGACCATGTGGCATTCAGGGAGTTCTAATGGCTTCATAGGAATTCAGGCTCTCTTCTGCCAAAGTCGTGGTCCAGCACAGAAATCACTATATCACACTGGGTTTTACCTGCCTTAGCCTTGCTTTAATCATTAGGACCAAAACACATATGCTATTAAATGTCATTCTCATCATATTTTCAAGGTTTTTTAAAATGATAAACTGAGGTGCTTTTCATTAAAATGATAGCTGGAGAAGAACGTTTAAACCTCCCTGCATAATGTCACTCTAATAAAAATCACTCTGCACTTATGATTATATTTTCAAAAACTCAGATTCTAACGATGCAGTTAGCATCATGTCTAATTTGACCCTTTGCTGTAAGCACAAAGAGAAAATTTTCTATGGCAATCAAACCTCAGATACAGCTCATGTTCTTAGGATAATGATGACAACCACCATTCTCTTTGTCCCTCAAATCACTCCTAACCTCTGAAGATTTTGATTCATCTAACACAGAACGAGCCCATTTAATTTCCTGTGCACGCCAACTTTGCTTTGTCTCACATAAAAAATGATGGCCAGGGATTGTACTGTAATGGATTTGAAAAGAATACATGCTCTTCAGCAGGACCTTGTGGAAACATATCACTATCATCAGTGGAGAAATATTGTACATGAACCACAATTTCTCGTTTATGAAAACGAACATGTTCTCTCTACTCAAGTGACATGTTTTCATCTGAAAACAAAAGGCAATTTCCACAGGCAAAAGCTGTAACTTTAATGCAAATATGATTAGATATTACTGTGAAAATGGCAAATTTTTGCCTGGAGCACTTCTATGAAATTTCAGGCTCTTTTGTTTGCTCTGAGAGAAGCTGGATATTGCGGGCTAAATACTGAGAAATATAATGCATATTTCTAATATATTTTACAGCCACTTCCACACTCACTGAATTAAATCCATAGTATTATGCACTGAGCTGTTGACCCTTTCTGCTGTTGTTGTGCTTTGCATTAGTATAGAATCACAGAGCTGGAAGTGACTACAAAGGCCATCAAATCCAATCCCCATTAGAAGTAGCCTTGGACAAAACCCCAGCATGCCCATACCTAACATCTTAAGGTGTGGTAACTGAGCTCAGGAAAGTTTCATAGACTGGCTCATGGATTCTGGGAGTTGTAGCGGAAGAAAGTATTTTCTCCATTCTAAGCATAAGAAGTATATCTCCAATTCTCCTCCTAGAGTTAGCTGCTAGAATATACTCAGTAAGCAGTATTCTAGTTCAACTGAGCAGCTGCTATGGTGGCAGGGGCAGGAAAAGTGAGGTTGAAGGTCTCTGGTGTGTGTGTGTCTGTATATATATATATATATATACATACACACACACACACACATATGCACACGCACATACACATACATAGACAAACTCTCTCTTATTCTGAGGTCAGTCTCTTTCAATGCCTCATATCAAACAGGGCTCAAGACTGTACGCTGGAACATAGATCTAACCTTCCACCATCTGCCACCAAGAGGGAGAAGGGAGGAGAGACAGTTCTGACTAAGGAGAAGCCACTGGTCTCATCTCAGCTGTGGAAGTGAAAAAATGAACGTTTGTTCTGAAATAGAGGGTACCTGTATTTTCCTTTCCCCAGGAGCTCCAAAAAGACAGATTGTCATGGTCTGAATCACTTCCCCGTCTTTCCTTTCTCCACATGTGAGTGACAAAGTCAGCTCCCTCCGAGGCCTTGACAGCTGCCAGGCAACAGGAGTTTTTTAGATGGAGTGCAAGGGCAAGTGAGCAACCCTTCTTACTCCATCCAAAATGGGAGTTATGCATGGTAAGCTGTATTTATAAGTAAGCCACTAAAAGGATACTGGCTGAAGCTTTTTTTTAGTTAAAACTTTCCATAGCAGGAAAGAGACATCTATTTCTGATAAATGTTTTGGACAAGGGAAGAAGTGAAGTTATATCAGACAGAAGGCCATGAAAGCCCTATTTGTGTTCACCTTGAAATCAAAGACAGAAGTGCAATGTGCATTTCTACCCAATTCTAATGGCTCCTTTCTTGATTTTGCGTTTGCAACAGCTGTTCTATTTTATACACACACACACACACACACACACACACATACATACTTACCGACTCTCTCTGCAACACAGAAGGAATACTAAGTTACTCTAAACACCCCATCCTTACATGGAGTGTCAAAGCCTGGTTATGAGTAGAATATGCAAAGTTAACATCCACAGCCCATATCATTGTACAAAAAAGACACACAGTCCAAAAACAAAAAATAAAGTGAACATAACAATAGGTAAACTCATAGATATGGAATTCAAAATGTATCAGGACACAAAAAAGTGCTGCATTTAGTTAAGGAATAAAAATTTGTGATAATTGACAGGAATTACCAGAAAATACATCAAGACAGGAGAGATGCCATTTGGGTCTTGAAAATAAAAGTGGTAAGTATTATTAATGATGTCTATTAAATACCTTGAACTACATGTAAATTTGAAACATGCACACGCACATGCACACACACACACACACACACACTGGATTGTACAAGAAGTTCAACTTGCTCAGGAAAATAAAAGATACTCCAGAGGGACTGGGAGGAACCTTTAGAATCTGTTGACTATACACCCTCTTCCTTTGTGGCAGGAAAAAAAAAGAAAGACTTTTTGTTCCTCTAAGGACAATCTCAGAATCTTGTCCAGAAGACTATGTATGAGCTATCTATGCTATAATACTATTCAGCCTGAATTTTATTTTGTGCATTCTGAGGAAGCTGAATATACATGTACATTCATATTTAGAGAAACAGTAGATGTATTTGGCTTCAGAAAAGTTTGCAAAAAGAATTATTTTGATACATCCAAGTTTTCAAGTAATTTTACCACAGCTACCAGCACAGGGCACATTCTGCTCACCTTTTTGAGTGAATCAAAGACTAGTGGAATTCCTTAATATTTCAGTGTTGTGTTATACTACTAAAGCCTTTCTGGAAGATGTCTACCTTCCATTTCCTTTGAAAAGGACTGCTCCAAAGTAATAAGAATGGGGAACCCCATCACTCTTTTCCTCAGACTACCCCACCCACACCTTCAAACTATATCGATTACAAATCTGTGAAAACGCTAGAGAAGTCTACTATCTAATGAAGGTTGCACTAAGGTAGTGAAAACTAATTTTAATGATTTTAAATGGATCTATTTTAATTATTTAAAATTAATTACAGGTTGTATATCCATTATCCAGAATTCCAAAATGCTCCAAAATCCAAAATGTTTGGAGTTACAACACATATGTACCAGTACTGTATTTGTGAGGCTGGAAAGAAATGTGGCTGGAGAGAGATGCAAGGATCTGTGAAATGATGGGAATCCATGCCTCCATTTCACAGATATTTGTACGTCTCTCCAGTTGAAAGAACAAGCAGGAGCACTGCAGCTGCCACCTCAAAGGCAGAAGTGGGTTGCTGGCAGTCCTGCCTCTGCTGCTTTTGAGTTGGCTGTAATCAACTGGGTTCGTGTTCGCAGAAACTGGGGTAAGAAAGATGCTAAGTGGGACCTGGGCACCAGCATTGGAAACAGGGTGAAGAGGAGGGGAGAGTATTTTTTGTGTGTGCTGATCACTAGCAGCCACTGATACTGTATTCTGCTCTTGACCTTACTTCATCTGGAATGTAGAGGTGGAGCTGCAGTAGCCACCACAGTGCAAAGTTTGGCTGCAAACTCAGCTGCACCAATCTCTCTCCTTCCTGCTTCTCTCCCTGGAGGCAGATGTTACCTAAAAGGTGGGGGACCTTGAGGTCCACCAGAAGTACCAATGTCTCTGTAGGATTTGGGGAATTATTCAAAGGAGGCCTGTGAGAGGAAGGTAAAGGCAGGATCTTTTCACTTGTGTACACCAGTATTAAGTGTAAAGAGGATCCAAATTAAAAGTTAAAAGGGTATTTTGCTGGAAACTAACACACACACTCTAAAGCAATCTCATGAACCACACAAAGCTATTGAAGGAAAAGTTGAGAAGGGCTGAATTTTGGGTGGAAAGAGATTTTGGGTGGAAAGGGTAATAATTACTGGTCCTGAAGCAGAAGATCAAAGTGGAGTGGTTCAAACAGAAGCTGGAGAGCAACATGGAGGAATGAGAATCTCCTGTGCAGCATGTGCCCAATGTGCCAGCAAATTACATGGGCTGGAGCTGGTTTTTTTATACTCTATTTCTCTGTACTCTGTACTGTACCCTGAAGGGTACAGTAATGGCTTTCTTACAGAGCAAACAAAGGGGTCTAGAACAGGCTGATTGTCTTAACTATAGGTAACAAAACATTGATGGGAATTCTGGTTAGGTAAAGTGAATTGGGAAAGTCTTTGTAGGAAATGAGCACAGAAAAGGTACTTGCCTACTGTACCTGGACAGTTTTGTTTACTATTGTATTTGGAACTTTGGTCATTGAGAGGATTATCTCAAACCCATTAATGTCAGGGGTTTCCATCTAATCCTCTTGAACTTACGACCTACCCATGCATCATCCTGACCTAGCGCATGGTTATGGTCAATGTCCTACTACCACATATTTCCCAGCCAAAAGCGCCCAGTTTTGTAGAAAAAAGTTATATTTCTCATCGATTTTGCCATTCAGTGGGACATGTGTCTGTAAGATGTGGTAACACAAGGCAGCACGAAGAATGTGCACTTGGCAGCCAGGGCCACCCTGTACCATTTTATATATTGGTACCTGTACTGTATTCCAATGCTTTTCAGATAAGAGATGTTCAGCCTGTAATATGTTTTAAAACCAAAAATCGGAAGCATGCCTCTAAGATCCTCTTAGCATGCAGGCCACATTCCAGTTGCTTAGATTTCATGGGCTTAGACTTATGATTGTGATAGAGTCACACATCCTCCTGTGTGGGTCAGTGGCTATAGTTGGGTTTGCTGCTATAAAACAATAGTGATCAGATTGTTTACTGAGAGTTATTACTATCACTTAATCGCTTTGATTCAGTCAGTCCATCAATTCACAGTACATACTTTAAAAGTCTTATATTTCTTGCTTCCTTCCTTTATTCCTATAGTTCAAAACTGAGCTGATATAGTCATTGGCACAAGTTCCATTCTAAAACCCCTGTTGGTCTTCCCACTCCTTCTGTACTTACGGAGATGGCAGTAGGTTATGCTTAAAGGAAACAGGCCTTCTGCATAAATGTCTCTTTCAAACACATATTGGAGGATTGGTTGAAAGGCTGTGCAAAGGCTGATTCCTTCCACCTATCTTTCCTGTATTTGTTTGCTCCAGGTGATCAGCACTGTCAAAACTGACAGCACCAATAAGTCAAACAGTTTGGTGGGGGATATTTACCTGTGCAGCATCAGGGGCCTCTGGCTGTGCCTGAGGATCTTTGGATCAGGCCAAGTATGATGTATCTCTTACTGAATTGTGAGAAGCCTGGAATTCTGTTAGCAGTATCAAAAATGCTCAAAAATGTAATTTTATAAAGGATGTGATATATATATATGTGTGTGTGTGTGTTTAAAATTCAAGGGATAAGAAGATTGCTCGAGGATATTTTGAGGGCAAGTCATTAACTCAGATTTTTAAAACTGCCTCTTATGAGGAAGGGAAACTTCAGCGATGCTGTACTACTTATTGTTAAAATTAAATTACAAAGTAATTTGCCTGAAGGCATAGACAATAGTTACTGTTATGCTTGTACAAAACCCATAAACATATACTCAACCTCTCTGAAGGCCTCAGACTTTGATTATCATAGAGGTCACACATAGTTTAACTTTTATTTGGCAACATTTTCATAGCACAGAGGTATTGGGCCTTCAGAATAGACATTTTACTTCAGCATTTGAATGTGTGTGTGTGTAATCTAGATCAGATGGACCATGTGGAGCATCTCAAAATTAGGGATTTATACCAACTCTAAAATTTAATTTGAATTTCAATTAAGCACTTTGTAAGAGGGCCTGATTCTTTTTAGATTCATTTGGAACTAGCCTGCTTCAACTCAAGTCTCGAATCCAAGGCGAGATTATGGTATCTGATGGGTTTTATATTCCATTCTCTATCACTGGGATTTCTTAAAAAGCTATAATTCCACTGCCCTTTTGTACAATTCTATGAAATTTTCAGGAATAGCACCCACCCCATCAGTGGATTAAAAGCACCAATCATAGAATCATAGAGTTGGAAGAGACCACAGGGGCCATCCAATCCAACCCCCTGCTATGTAGAAGCACACATCCATATAGATGCAAGCTTTTCCTAAGCTGCCTTCCAAGCCTAAATTCTTCCTAGAAACCAAGATTATTAAACTAAAACTGTCACACTCTGCGTATATCATGAGAAGATATGAGTCACAAGAAAAGACAATAATGTTTGTTGAAGTAAATAGCAGTGATGTAGACTCGACTTGATAGACTTGGACTGAAGTTGGACTTAAGTTGCTTCAGTGGCTTGACTCAGACTTGAGTTAGCAATAAATGATGCACTGACTTGACTCAACTTGAGACTTGTGTATTTTTAGTGACTGACTTGCTGCCCTTGGTTCAGTAACATAACACATTCATCCAGAAACCTTGTAACTTTGAACAATGCTTCCATCTCTTTTTGCCTACTGGTCAAATGACAATCTGTCTCAAGCCCAAAGTGTGGGTGCATTTCTCAGAAACGACCAGCAAATGGGTTAGGCAATAGGCTTGAGGCAGGGTTGAGGTCTACTTGGCAGCCTGTCCCCACTGCATATCGGAGGAGCCTTCTAAAATGTTTCCTAAGAGCAAAAGACAAGACTCACTCTCAGGGGGCAGAGTGCATTTCTCAGAGGGGAACAACAAAAGTGTTAGGCAACCCGCTTGAGGAGGAAGGATCCTTCCTTCTAATGCTTTTGAAGCTTCAATAATGGGAAGTAAGAAGGGTCTTATTCCTCACTTCCAAAGCTGCAAGTGGCAAAATCACAAATACAGAGGGCTGACTCTGTTTAAATTGTTAAAACTGACTTTATTGGACTCTGTCCAATAATTCTGGAATTTTGGTTGGGGTATAAAGTTGGCTTCCAGACTTGAGACTTGACGTGAAAGTATCTTCAAGGACTTGAGGCTCGACTTGAGACTTGAAAGTAGAGACCTGAGACTTGACTTGAAACTTGGAGTAAGAGACTTAAATACATCACTGGTAAATAGCAGTAGGAATAGTGGAAGACTGTGTTACAGATGGATAGGTTCAATGAAGGAGATCAAAGCCTGAGCAGAGGTATTGACAGCAAGGTGTTGTGGAGGTTTCTCATTCACTGGATCACCATAAATTGAAATTGACTTGAGGGCAGTTAACAACAACACCTTAAAAGAAACCAACAACTTTTAAAAACTTCTTGTTGGAAGTGGATAGTTTCAGGGATATTTGACCTTTCAAAAATGGCCTTTCAAGGCCATTTAACAATAAGGTGCAGGAAGCTTTGTGCAAGATCATTCTTTACAGTATAAGGATTTCCAAGAAGGGACATGTCTGTCTAAATTCCCTGTGGATTGTGTTCTGAAATGGATAGACAACATAGAGGTGAATCTATGTAAAAAATTTGCAGAGTTTCAGTGGGATTAATGTGATTGAAGTGGAAAAGCAGTTCTAAAATTTGGAACGGGGACCTCCTCTTACTTCCTTCAATGGTTTGAGGAGAAATAATGTGAAAATGATACATTTCATAGAGATATCATCAAGCAAGAAAGCTACAAGGTTTCAGGGGGACAGCACCATAAGCTAGGAAATTGTTCTGTCAACACTTTCAAAATGGAGAAGTGTAATGGTGTTGGAAGAATAGCCATTTCACATTTCCATTTTTTCCCCATCTTTGTCCCTTTGTCCCATCTTAGAGCACAACAGTTGCAGAACCACTGTCCTAGGATTGGAAGATGGACCTGCCAATCACTGAACAGTGAACTCTGGTTCTGGTATCTTTGAAGGGAAAAGTTAAACTCTGCACTGGATCAACTCTGTCAGTCTCTGGAAGAAACAGATTATTCTGTGCCAGGCTTTTTAGCTGGCTAAGCTTTATAGGGATGCGTGCTTCACTTATGTGTCCAACGAGGTACAAAGAAACCCAGTTTTTGCTTCAGGCCTTATCCAGATCTGATACAGTAATTATCATAGTGGGTCTTTCTTAAGTATTTCTTGATCATATAAGGGAAAAATTAAAAACAAGAAATGATATTTAGTTTCTTGATCTTGCAAAATCAACAGAGGGATAGCTTAATCATCTTATGTCTCTAGTCCCTGACTAAAATAAGTAGGAATTAAGAAGTGTCCAATGGAATCCATAAAAAAAAAACAATAACAACAAACAAACAAACAACAAACAAAACTGGAGACATATCTCAAGATACTCAAAAGATAGTTATTTTATTAGTTTTGAAAAGTCCAATATGTTTTGGCCTATGTATGTTCCCAAGATGTTCCTCAGAGGCTATTTAGGATCAAAGTGCAGAAATTTCTAGACTCAACCCATTGGCTGGACAAATGACACCATGTGAGCCCAGTACTAATATGTAGACACAGGATATACTTTAACACATAGTTTGTTACAAGTATATAATGGGGGGGGGCAACAACCCTGCAATTGTCCTGCACCTGATCTTTTGTAGGTTGTAGATATCATTATGGCATTTATCCAAAATCATTCTAGAAATATGAATTGTGGCAATGTTCCCTTTTCTACTCCTTTCTCATCATATGTTGGATGGAGTTAAGTAGTAGTAGTAGCACTAGTAGTAGTTGTTCTTGTGTGCCTTCAAGTCATTTCTGACTTATGGTAACCCTAAGGCAAACCTATTGTGGGGTTTTCTGGGACTGAAAGTGTGTGATGCACACAAGGTCAACCAGTGGATTCCATGGCCAATTGACCTCTAGTCTTCAGGGCTGTAGTCCAACATTCAGACCACTACAACAAGCTGGCTCTCAGATTTAAATTACACTTCTAATAATTATAATTTGGGTATTTCCAGTTGTGGAAAATTTAGATCTTACAAAGTAATGGAGTAGAGCAGGGGTAAGGAAAATGCAGTCCTCCAAGTACTGGTGAACTACAACTCTCATCAGTATTACCAGCATACCCAAAGTTAAGAAATATTGGAGTTGCAATAGAGGATATTAAATGAAACACATATGTATGGAAGTGTAAATTGACTGAATACTATTGTCTTATACTTTTGTCCTGTGTCTTCGCTATAGTTAGAAGAACGAAATTCCTCCAGCAGCAAAGAATAAGCAACCAGTTATTTGAGTTAGAGTCAGGGCTGGTGGCACTTACCTGAATATAAAAGGGTTAGCATGTGCATACTTGTTCAATTGCCCAGTCTTTGGACATTTTTTTTCATAACAGTGAGATTTCTGCTTCCAAAAGATGGTCAAGAAAGGCAGACACCTACACATACATAGGAGGTTAATTACTTCAATAGAAAATAACCAGCATTCCAATTGCATGGAACCATTTTGTAGGACTCAATGAGTGTAGGAGTTTTAAAAAGCCTCACTGGTGTGACACATTTGGGCTTATTAAAAGTGAGTCAAAGCTTTATATTGAAATAAAGAGCAGCAGGGCTTTTTATAGTCCAGTAGGCCTTCTCTTCAGTACACAGAAGCAGAATAGGCTCTCCAAGGTTATCATGGCTAGGACACGTGCAGGGGAATGGGGCTTGTGAATGAATCATCATTTAAAATATGCAAGAAAGTTACGGCATTGTCAAAGTGCATTTATCACATTTGAAATTTGGTTACTAGGATTTCTGGCATGAACTATTTTCTCAGTATGCTCTCTTGGCAATTTGCATGCTTCTAACATAATTTATATTTCCCCATTAAGACTAGAGCTCCTGCTGATAATTTTATACTTTTTTGTTTTGCATGACATTGCAAGGAGGCATTACTGTTTATGCTCGATTTTATTTAGTTTGTTTTAATATTGAAGAATGTTAGTCAATTAATTTTTAAAAATCATCTTGATCTAAGCAAGTATGTGTATCCACAAAACAGAAAGAGGACATTTTGCTTAAAAATCAACATTGTTTGCATTTGTAAAACTTGTTGCTATGTTTTAATAGAGATGATTTCAGTCATTCTGAACAACTTGCTATTTTAAAAAAAATCTTGGGACTAAATCTGTAAATCACAGTATTCATTCAGATTATAATTTGATTTTTTCCCAAGTCACTCTAGCAAAATACCTGGCATCTGCCTTTTTTTCTCCCCAACACAATGAGGTTATTTTTCACTGTGCAGTGATGCTCTCTGACAACAGCTGGTGATACAAAGTCCTGGTCCTCTGTGAGTTCCTAATGCTCAACCTACAGTGTAAATGTAAACACTGCAGATGTTCCAGTTGCAGATAAGCGATCATCAATAGAACCCAAAATGTATTTATGGAATACAGAATCTCCACACTGTATTTGGCATATTATTCAGAAAGTGCCAGTAACCTATGAACAATGTTTACATTAACTTGCAGGCTGAGTGATGCATTCTCTAAGATCATAGATATTGTCATGGTCAAAAACTTGCAATCATTCCTCAAGCAAAGGTAGATTGCTGTTCATCCAGACTTAGGGCCTTTCTGCACTATCCTGTTATAGTGTTATTATTCCACTTTCAACATCCCGTGGAGTTCTGGAGTTTGGAGTTTATGGAGGCCCAAGAGCTCTCTGTCTGAGAATTCTAAGTGCCGCTCCCTAAAGTGCAAAACCCAGGGTTCCATAGGATGTTGAAAGTGAAATAATATCACTATAACAGTGTACTACAGAAAGGCCCCAACTCATGTGACTGGAAAAAAGTGTGATTTATTTCTGAACCCTTTTAATAGATGTATATCTTTTCTCTCTCTGCCATGATCTTACATATCAACGTGTCAAAGCCCTCAAAGATGGGCCTGAATAATATCTCACTATAAGTAGAGGCACATTTGTGTGTAAGTGTGGGAAATGGCACCCTTTTCAGGAGTAGTAACTTGCATTCAGATCTACTTTCCTGGGCTTTTTATCTGTTTGGTAATGTGCTGTTGGTCTGTTGTCAATTATTATTTTTCCAAGAGGATAAGACATGTATGATGCCAAAAAAAAAGTGCCAATTTTCTACATTGGATACTTTATTACATATGCTTAACTAAGGCCATTTCTACACAATGGGGATCTTGTGAATCATCCCATTGTAGTCCCGGAAAGGAAGGGAATGCAACAAGAATGCTCCCTTCTGCACGAGACTGGATCCCTGTAGAAGGGCATTTCCCAGGCTGCACTGGGGAAAGAAGCTTCGCCATCGCACTTCCTGCCCTTCCTCAGGACAGGTAGGTATGGGAGTGTTGTGCGATCATGGACACTAAACGGATTTTATCTGTTTATCTAATACGCCTTGAGTATGACACATGGGCATGGGATGGCAGTGGGCTAGTGACAGTGTTGTGTGGAAGCATGACCAGCTGACCACTGCCATCCTGTCCCCATAGCGGCACAGCCCCACTGTGAGGAAATGGCCTAAAAGTAATATCACCCAATCCAACTGTTGACAGTTAAGGTGGACTGGCAGGCATTTACTTAGTAAGACTATGTAGTCTTAATGAATACAGAGTGTTTACAGATCTGTAACTTCAGGTTACAAATCCATCACTGCAATATTGAATGCCAGCCGTGATCTCCAGATTTGAAAGCATTACCGCTGTCAATATTTCCTATGTTCTTTTGCCAGCTTGCTAGTTTATTACCAACTTCTTTGTTTGGTTTTATTTAGGTGTCTGTCAGATTAGTTTGCATTTTAATTAATTAATTAATTAATTAATTATGTTATTAATCAAGTTGGGTGCTCCTTAAGGTAAAACAAAATATTTAAACCGATCAATCAATAAAATATGGCTGTCTGAGCCACACGTAAATTACTAGATTACAACATGGAGTTTTTTCACCCATATTAATGCCAATATCAAACTGGAAAAATACACAGGTATCCCTGTACCATTGCAATTATACTTACATTTTAAAAATATAGCTGTAACATTCTCCAGGAAGTTAGGAAGTGAAATTCCAGATAAAATTTTGAGGGCAAAACATGGTTTACTAAAATCGATCTATCAGAAAATTTCCATTTCACTTTTGTTTATACCAGTGTTGTTCTTCATAACAGTTCACCAAGCTTTACACCCTTTTACACATCAGATAGTAAGAACTGAAAAGAGTATATTAGAAAGTCTAGTTAGCTTTAGACACTTAAGTTATCTACAGTCAGGCATTTGAAATTATAAAGGCAGATTTGTTCATGGCCTTATAAGGAACATATTACTGTAAGTCACGTTATCAGAATTCTCCCTCAAAGCACACTTTTCATTATTGGCACAAGAGTAATTACTATAATGCAAGAGGTAAAAGGTTGATTGAATTATTTTATATTGCTTCTAAAATTATAGTCTTTATCAGATGACATTGAATTATGCACTTAGAAAATTACAGCTAGTCTTCTAACAATTTCCTTAATACTAGAAAAACTCACTGTTTGAAGGCTAGTACTCAATTAGATGCCTATCATTCAATGGATAAAACTCCCACAGGCTTTTCAAATCAGAAATATTGCCTGAGGAGGTGTAGAAACCCAATTCATAATTTCCTCAGTTTAAAATACATCTTTTAGAGGATAACCATTCCACACTTCATGCTGTCTCTCTCTGTGTTGTATCAGAAGGGGAGATCATATAATGAACCCTCTTCCACCAGTTTACAAGGTTGAACATACCATTTGACACAGTGAGACAAATTCCTCAAGTTGCAGACAATAGAAGGGAGTGGTGATAGTCTCTGAGCTGCTGAATGTCCTATCTGTTGCCAATTCTTGGAGAACCAATTTGTATGTGCCACATAACAATCAGCTAACCTTGGGAGTGTTGGGCAGCCAGTCCAATTAGTTTTTGCATGTGCTATCAGATAGAGCATCATCTTATATCATCTTATCTTTTGCTTTAGGCAGGAAGTTGTTTTGGGCTGATAGGAATTTTTTTTTAACTTTCCCTCCCAACATTCTCTTTGTAGCTATTTCATCTCCCATCATTAAGATGGAACAATGACTCTCCCACTGCTAGCTGTAGTTGATGGGAACACCTGGCACTAGTAGGGTTCTGTTTCTTTCTCAGCTCTCACAATTGCCTATAGCACAGGTTCAGCAATTCCCTAAGTTTTTTTTTAAGGCAATAATAGCCTATTCTAATTAACCTTTTAGGATATACAGGGTGAATACAGTAGTCTGTGGTACAGTAAGGAAAGAGAATCCTGAAAAACAAGCATAGGCTTCTTCAATGACAGAACTCACAGAGGGCTCATCTAGCTGATTTTCAAATTTCTACCCCTCTCTTCTACCACACAGTCTTCCCTATTCAGTAGCAACTATGACATATTGGGGAAGAAGTGACTGGAGGAGCTAATCTGAGGTGAATGAGGGAGTTCGTCCACCCTGTTTCATTAAAGCATGATCCATTCTACCATATTTTGATTGTTCCATCTACTTCTTAGGAATTGTGGTAATGTAGTTCTGCAAGATAGGCCAGTAATTATGATCATTGTTGTTTTAAAGATCAGAGCACCAAGGCTCAGAGAGTAGCAGCTTGCTCAATAATAATAATAATAATAATAATAATAATAATAATAATAATAATAATAATAATAATAATATAATAAATCAGCTCTTTAGTTACAGGCTGCCTCTGCCTGTATAAATCTTCCTATATGAATCTATATCAATCTGAGATATTCAGCAGAGGCCCTGAGAAACTAGGCAGGTGAGTAATTGAGACTTTTAACCATAGTAGCCCCTCACTTGTGAAACACCCTCCCAAACTAAACAAGGTTAGCTCAATTCCTTCTAAGCTTTCAACTGGCATCCAAGGCTGTATTGTTCTGTGAATCCTACAGTCTTTCAAAGTGGTTTTAACATTGCTCTTGAAGAATACTGGCTTTTTAAAATTGACTTTTACATACATGTTTTATATATGTGTGTGTGTGTGTGTGTGTGTGTGTGTGTGTGTTATATTGCACAGTGCCTTTGGGAGTCTCCACAGGCAGAAAAATAAAAAAAATAAATCATATGAATGAATAAATGGTAGAGAATGATATGCAAAAGTTACGTTGAATATATATTGGTTTGAAACTGCAAAGCTCTATCAGGTCTTTCCAACCTTAGGCTCTCATACTGCAAGAAAACTGAGAAGTGAAGCCTATTCTTTGTTCACTGTATTCACTGGCATTTTCTAGTACATAACTGTCTTGAAATACAATATTCCCTTGTTTTAATGCTGAACAATTAAAGAAGCCAAATCTTATTGGCTGTGGTACTTGTATGGTTGATACTGTTCTCATCCTTTTTTAAAAAAAATGTCATGTTATTTGATGTTGTCAAATATTGCTAAAGTGATTAAAATTTCAATGGAATTGTGCTTTAAATTTCCAACTAGAAAGCCTTTAATGATCACAGGCTGTACTATTGCTAATTGCAGCATTAATAAAAGGCAGTGATACTGAAAATTGTTTGTTAATGAAGAGATGAAAAGTGGCCTATTGCATTGATGCTATGGTTGATGTCTGATCCAAATTAAAAAATGTATATTGATTGGGGAAGCATTATAATGAGATTTTACTAAAATTAGTTGAATGAAATTGTTAGGTTGGTCATTCTTGTTTTTAAAGCTGAATTTGAAGATCCAGATAATATGGTAGTGGTGATGATGGTTGGTGATGGAACAGGGCATCTGAGACAACAGTGGTGCAAAGTAATGTATCAGTAATATGACTGAGAAGGGAAAACTCCTCTCCTAGGCCATGTGGGGGGAGAGGTTGGTTATACTGGCAGAGAAAATGGAGGTTCAGGGCCAAAGAAAATGTATAGAAAATAATGTAAAAGAAAAACAGAGATAGCCAATGACACAGTGCCTTCAGATGCTTTTATGTGTTCCTAAGAAAACTGTTATTTATCAAGCACTTGTGGTACACAGGTATGCCAAACCATCCTGGTGATGATGTTGGAGACAGTTTAGTAAGTGAACTTCTTTTAGATCAGAAGTGGGCAACTTGTTTCCATCCAAATATTATTAAAGTACATTGTTCATTATTCCTATTCCCAGTTCTGAGTAGGTCAGATGACAGCTGCAGTCACGTTAGTTGTTGAGGCCTGCTGGTTGCCCAACCCTTACTTTAGACTTCATGGAACCAAGTTGTCTCATCTTGTACAATGGATGTCACAGAACACCAAGATATATATTTGTGACAAACATGCTGATATTCAACTGATGATTGGCTTTTGTCACTCTGATATTGGTGAATGTCTTGACAATGAAAACAGATGATAGGAAGAGAATCAACACACTGTTACAGCGCTTAACAAATCTGAGTTCTTTACTGAGAACTTTCAAGTGTGTTAGCATGCAAGTTGAATAGTATGGGAGGCACCTTCCTTTCAGGAATTCTTGATACAGAAAAAAAATCTTCTTCTTCCTCTTCTTCTCCTTCTCCTTCTCCTTCTCCTTCTCCCATCACTACATACCGAACAGTGATCTGGGTGCAAAACAAAATGAATCACCAACTGGTTTAGCAAGTGGCCTGCTATATTATACACATTTCTTCAAAATGGTACAGTGAAGTATTCTCCCTCACACACTGGCATAACTTTTCAAGAAGAAAGGATATAATAGCCTCAAGAACACAACACAAGAAATGACATGGTACCTAAGCATAAATTGCATCACCTCCTTAACTGTTATCGGTTGATGAAAAATTAGATTGCTTATACCCAATATATGCAGAGCCAAACAAAACATATGCAAGAATCAATGACAGCAGCTATAAATGCAAATTTATGACATGCTGGGAATGATTTTATATCAAACATTAATCAGGCTTGCTTTCCCCCCTTCCTCTCCGCTTCCTCCATCTCAGCAGTACAGCTTAACAGCTAACAACTTGTAGATCAGCATGAATATAGTAGAGAATCTGCTGTACTGGCTAAGACATTTTGACAGGTACAATCTGGGTAGAATCCAAGATATTGCTTAGCAGGGAGGCTAGGCTGAATATTGTGCAAGTGTCTCCAACCTTGTATTCCATCAATTTGTTTGTCCGTCTTTCAGCCATCATGAAGATCTGAATTGGAAATGGTTTGAAGTTACATTTTAAGTTAATGTATTAAAAGGAAGCTAACCCTTTTCTCATCTATGTTTTGAAACATAAAAAAATAATGTCTAAAAATTTGTAATTTGCTCCCCCTCCCGACACACACACTGTCCTTCCTATTGTAGGCAAATACTTTTGTATACTGATGGCTTTTAGAATGAAGCTTTTTAAAGAAAAGGCTTTTAAGACAGTGGTGTATAGTTTTAATTGTACTCCTCTTACTTGCATTTTTATTATTTTTAGAATTGCATAATTAAATTATGTTAATATTGTGAATAATTTAATTATATTGTGATAGAATAATGAGAATAATAACTTTAAAAATTGAAAAATGTTTCTAAATTAGGTTTCTAATGTTTTTGGCATACCAAAATGCTTTACAATTTCTATCTCATTTATTCTCAGAAACTTGTTGAATAGGCTATGGATTTGTTTACAGTTTGTATCTAACAAGTTACACAGCAGTAGTCATTTCATATATATAGGGTGTAAGAAAGTGGGTGTGAAGTTATTGTCATAATGACATGTTCACCAGATTCATCGGGGACCCATGCAAAGTAAGTCTGATCTCAGATGGAGCTAAATAGCTTTTATTTCCATGTTTTGAAGCCATAGGTTTAGCATCAAGTTCTGTTAATCAGGCATTTTAACATGAAGGTTATCTCAGTGCTCTTTTATATAGTATATAGTACAATAGTTAAAAGATAGATCCATATTTACTGTTAGATTTCCAAACAAAGCAAAGTGCATACTGAAAGTAGTAGTGCATGCCGATTGATTGCAGATTGAGATTCTTAGTCAGCACTTTCTGGATTGTTTGGAGGCTAGATACAGTGGCCTAAATCCAGTTGTTAGGACCAACTAAAGAGATCTCTTGAATCAATAAGAACTTGCTACATCAGCACTTGCATACATTTGATTGATTCCATGGGTTTACTCTACTGGAACTAATAGTTGGACAATTGTTGTTCTGGAATCATCACACTAAGGGACAGGTGTTTGTCTGAAGAAATGCACACATTTCAAAAGTGTACAAAGAAAATAATATCACACATTTCAAACACATGCAAAATATCTCTAAATCAAGCTTTGGTTAGTGTCTGTGTGTGTGTGTGAGAGAGAGAGAGAGAGAGAGAGAGAGAGAATTTCCTGGGACATTTGCAAGATGGGTGGAATTTGTTCTCCACAGTGGCATAGGGATGGGGGGCGAAGGAACAGTGAGTCCTAGGCAGCAATTTTATGGGGTCACCACTGTTCCTTGCATACCCCCTGTGTGCAGTTGCCCCTGTCCCAAGTACCAACACCCCTCCCCCATGCTCCATCACCCCACCCACACAGACCGTCTCCCCTCCCCCACATGCTGTCTCCCTGCCCCCACCTGGCCACCCCCACCCCACCCCACTTTCACCAAGTTCTATGAAATAGACAAAAGGGTCTGGATTCATCCAAGGGAAAAACAACCACAAGCTTGAAAAGATCATATAGAAAAATGTAGATTTCACATATCTGGAGATTTGATTTCACAGACTACATTGTGTTACTTTGTGAATGAATGTTTAGCTATTTCCCAGAGGTGCAATAAGACCCTGTTAATGAATTACAAAGATGCATAGCAAGGTACCAACAACAGTGCTTAAGGAATTTCAGGAACTTCTCATGCATGTAGGGCTCTTCTGGTACACATTCAACACTTCTGATGTGCATTGGGTACTCCTGTAGTGCTCCAGCACTTCCTAGCTGCTGTCTGGATACTCACTGGTGAGCATCCTGATACATATTTATACCCATTGCACATTAGGCCACGACACATTAGTCACTCCGCTGTTGTGAATGGGTGACTATGCTTAGCAACATCACAGCGGCCCCTAAATATGGACATTGTGAAACCTATCAGTCCTATTTCTTGCACATGTAAGTTCACTTATGGAGATATATGTCCCCAAATGAATTCTAAAAAAAAAAGAAAGATAAATTTTACTCTGCGGGGAAAAAAGAAAAGAAATCCTGATAAACTAGTTACATGCCAAATGCGGATATGAGAAAGAGAAGGAATCTGTAGATGCAGACTTCATAGATGTACATATCTCAACTTTAAAATTTGGAAAAATTAGTATTTTGGACTATAACAGTACAGCTCCCTATATCTCCCACCCACATGGCCACAGATGGGGTATTTGGGAGTTGTGCCCAAAAAGTAACATTTCCAAGCTCTGCTGTAAGTCTGAGATCTGCTGGCCTCACCTATATAATAGCAACTGTATCTTTACTACCATTTATGTAACATGTGGTTCTTGCTGGACATGTAATTCTTTACTGTTTGTTCTCATAGAAAGCAACAAGTATTATTGGTGATTTTCTTCCAACTGTCAAAAAGTGTTTTAAAAGTGTCCTGTATCTGAAGCCCATTTGCAGTTCTAGACTTATTCTGTGAAAATATCACGTGGTTGTTTGCACAGAAAACAGCAATTTCTATTCAAAAATATTATTTTTCCTATGTTTAAAATATTTTCTATGTGAATCAACCACATAGTGCATAGAAGTATTTCCTGTGCTGAAAATGTTGTTTTCTACACAATGCAACTATGTGCAAATTTGGCACAAAATAAGTTATGAACTGTGAAGATTCTCATCAGTCCTGGATTCATCTTGTTGAGGTTTCTAGACCCTGAAAAAAAAATATCCTGACCATTTTTTGAATATTTTAAATTCTCCCCCCTTTCTAGTTTTTTCCTTGAATAGCAGGGGGTACAGATTCCCTTATCAGGCATGAAAAAGTAAAGAGATTGCCAGTACAATTATGTGCATGCTATCTTAGGCCAGGAAAAAATCCCACAAGCCTCCATGGGCTTTGGCAGCAAGTTCCCTAAAGCTCTTTTAACCCATGCCCAGAAGCCCCAACCAACGTGGTCAGTGTTAAGGGCTTCTGGGAGCTGAAGTCCAAAATATCTGGAGGACCAAAGACTGAATGTCATTGTTCTGACATTTACTGCTGTAAGTTCTGAAATGTAAAGTTGCTGAGGCAAAATTTCAGTGACTTTTAGAAATTAATGATATGGTGTCCTGAGGAGTATAAAGGACGGCTAAAATGAACCTAGAGAGCATAATGTATTCAGCTCAATTGTTTTGCAAAGTGCTGCACGTATTTGAAATGCTGAAAAAGGTCCTTTAAATTACCGTGATAGTAATTAATTCTGATGCCCACCAACACTCTGTCTGAAATAAATAACTGAGCTCATATTCACACACAAAGCCCTTGAAAATAATAAGCAAAGCTTAGCACACTTCAGGAAATAAATTTGGCATCTATATGTAGTTATTAAAAAATATTAAGTGTTGGAAGGTAATGTTATAGATTAAAATGTGTCATGTTTGTTTAAGTGAAATCACCAATATGTGGACTGAGATCAAATATGAGCAACTAGTGAATTGTATGCATGAAATGAGAGCCAACCTACTGTAATGGTTTGAGCATTGGACTGTGACTCTGAAGAACTGGGTTCAAATTGTTGCTTGGCCAAGAAAAGCCACTGAGTGACCTTGGGCAAGTCACATTCTCTCAGCTTCAGAGGAAGGTAAAGGAAAACCTCCTCTGAACAAATCTTGCTAAGAAAAAACTGTGATAGGTTTGCTTTAGGGTTACCATAAGTTGGAAATAACTAGAAGGCATAGTACAACAACAATCCATGAAACTGAGGCCATTTCTACACTACATGATTGTAATGCTATTATTCCACTTTCAACATCCTATGGAATCCTGGGGTTTGCAGTTTAGAGAGGGAGCATTTAGAATTTCCAGCCAGAGAGCTCTTTGGCCTCAGTAAACTACAAACCCCAGAATTCCACAGGATGTTGAAAGTGAAATAATAGCGTTACAACAGTGTAGGGCACATATGGCCTTCGTATACATACTTCCTTCTCACAAATGCAATGCATCTTGAAGGATACATGTATTTATATTCACATGCCCATTTTCCAGAAACTTGTATCTTTAAAACATCAGGGAGAGATCCAAAGAATCAATCAAGATGGGACATATATTACTGAACATGAACAGCTCCCATGATATAAATAAATGAAAATTATCAAATAGGATAAAGATGCTGAAAATAGCAACGGTGTGTGAAAAATATTGAAGAAAGAAGAATTACCTTGGTATATAAATTAAAGCCCATATCTACTTAGCTCAGAGTAAATCTCCTTGAAGTCAGCTCCTGAGTGGGTGAGCCTGAGATTGTGTTTTAAATAAACTGAATTTTGTCCCTATTGATATTGAGACAGAAATAGTCATCCTTTAACTTGAGCCTCATTTATTTCAGTGGGAACTTGATCTGGATTGAATTTATGATTTGTTTCTGACTATGGACATAATTTAGAGTTATTTCAAGGTGATGACATGGATGGTTCATTTCACCAGAATGCCCATTAAGGAAGTAAACTGGCATTTTTTTCTGCAACTGAGAATGCAAAAACTTAGAGGAAGATGTGGGTACAAATACAAGCTCTTATTTCAAGTAACAGCCAAACAGTGCTGATAAACCTCTTTTCAGATCTTCACACTAATCACTGTTTGATTATCCAGCTATTTGAACATTCACTATTTGATTATTCACAATCCTGAAAATGTGAACTGCCTTCATGGAAAAATATTGTGGTTGGGGAGATAAGAGACATTTTTGTGCTATTTGATTTAGTACAGATTGCAAATGCATATTATCATTTGATGTTGAAGTCATCAGGTGACATGCAAGTGTCAAAGGACTGAGCAGTCATATCAAATCCATATTGATTTTACTTCTGGGACAACTACATAATGTGTGATAATACCCTTTTGTAGATGAAATGCCGGCAAACCTCTATAAACAATGCCTCCGAGAGAAAAGCTTCTTTCTTTCATTTTACACCCACACAGCCCACCTTCTTCATCTTTGTCTTCTGTCTATATGTATATTTGTGTGTATGTATGTATTTGCCAGTATCAGCATTGGGAGAATGATGAAGGAGACATAGGGGCTTTCCGCACTACAATGCTATAGTGCTATTATTCTACTTTTAACATCTTATAAGATCCTGTGGTTTGCAGTTAGGGAGAAGTATTTAGAATTCTCAGCAAGAGAGCTCTTTGGCCTCAGTAAACTACAAACCCCAGAATCCCACCGGATGTTGAATGTGGAATAACAGCACTATAACACTGTAGTGCAGAAAGACCCACAAACACCACCTTTCAGTGACAGATTGCAGTATAGTGTCAGAAGAAAGCAGTGAACAGAGTCTGCACTGTAGAAGAGAAGGACTGTATTTGGCCCTTTTCACACTACTCTGTTATAGTGCTATTATTCCAGTTTCAACATCCTATGGAATCCTAGGTTTTGCAGTTTAAGGAGGTGCATTTAGAATTCTCAGCAAGAGAGCTCATTGGCTTTAGCAAACTATAAATCCCAGAATTCCACATGATGTCAAAAGTAGAATCATAGCACTATGACAGTGTAGTATGGAAAGGCCTGTTGTTCTGATCCTACTGTAGTCATGTGTGTCTGCCAACTACAGGCAAGGTAAAGAGCAGCTACCTCCAGAATCCTTTACTGAGCATATTTAACATATAAAAGTCAAAGTTTGTCTGTTTGCCTGTGTCAGGCAAAGACCTCATATGATATGCCTACAAAGATGCTCTGGCATTCTGGGGTTTTCAGTTTAGGGAGGGGCCTTTAGAATTCTCAGCCAGAAAATAGGCTGGTTGCTATGAAGACAAGACCTAGCAGCAAGGAGGAGGATAGTGCATTCCTTCAGGAACCCAAACTGTGAATGTTAATAACTCTGAATACAGATTGGATTGGGGGATATGGAGAAAAGTTAAAAGAACTGGACAGGATAGTTTGTTGAATTAGAGTCATAGGATCTCAAATCTTTCTAACAAATATCGGCTATGGGAAAGTAAAATCCTGGGCAACACCAGGTATATACGCTAGTGTAAACAATAAAACACAGTGAAGAAAGGCAATGGATAAACCTAGGCCATCAGCTCCTTCTTACATCTATAGAAAATATATGTCTATCTATCTCTATTTTTATAAATCTATATATCTATAAAAATTCATAAATCTATAAATGGATTTCCAAAATGGAAATCACATGAAAAGTAGAGGATGGCAAAATAAAAAATCATTTTGAAAGAAGGCTTTAAGTTGTCTCTAGAAAGTTTAAGTCTATCTATCTGTCTATCTATCTATCTGTCTATCTATCTATCTATCTATCTATCTATCTATCTATCTATCTATCTATCTATCTATCTATGGTTAGGCAAGGCTTACATGACCTGGTTCTTTCATTTCACATGTGTATATTGTTAACTGAATAAAAAGTTAAATAAAAATAAAATAAATAAAAATAAAAACTTAAATAGGCTTGTTTTGGTATAGGAAAATAGCTATGTTCTTGCCATTTCATTTCTTCCTGTAGTGCCAAATTTCACATTAAAGAACGCCCAGGAATACATCTACTTTGTTATCTGAGGTAGACTAATACTGTCTTCATTGAATGATGATAGAAATTAATTTTCTGATGTAGATGTTATTTAATCAGCTTGGTAGATTCTACATTAATTTTACTTAAGAACACTATAGGAACCTTAGTAAGCATATAGATTTATAACTCAACAGATGTTCTACCCGATACTTTTTTTTTTTCCTTCTTGGTCCATATTCATCATCTTCTCTGATTCTTAAATCTATACCAGAAGTTATCAGAACATCTGGTGTGTATTTTTTTTCCTGCTGTACTTACAAATAATATTTCATTTGGGAAAGACCTTTTCCTTGTAATGCTTTAAATCCCGATGTTTATTTTCAAGCTGAACACTAAAAACTAGATTTCCATAATTAAAAATTTCAAAGATTTTCTTTAGTGGGACAACAAGACTTTTTTCAAACAACAACAACGACAAATCTTTTGAAAACAACATTTTGAAGTGTAAGAGAAATGTGGGATCAAAGGTAAACTTTGGGTCTGTACAATGTACAAATGAAGACATTTAATACTAAGTGATAGCTTACTGTGCTACCTATTGAACTCCTTTCATATATGTTGTTGTTGTTGTTGTTGTTGTTGTTGTTGCATGCTTTCATTTCCAACGTATGACCACCCTAAGGCAAATCTATCACGGGATTTTCTGGGGCTGAGAGTGTGTAATGTGTCCAAGGTCATCCAGTGGGTTTCCATAGCTGAGTGGGGAATCAAACTCTGATCTCCAGGGTCATAGTCCAATGCTACACCATACTGCCCACTACACCATACTGAAAATGCTTAAATGAGACTATCGGAACTGAAGAAAGAAAATCATACTACTATGGTTGTCAAATTGTGTTAGAATAGAATTAGAATAGATTTTTTTTTTAAAAAAAATGCTCTTGATAGACTCAGATATAAAGAACTGTCAGTGGCAGAGCTTGGAGTGTGTGAAGGGGTGGGAGGAGATGGGGCTATGGTGCATGAAGGCATGGCTGCAGTGGGTGTGGGTGTGGCCACAGTGTGTGGGGTGTGGTCATGGTGCATGGGGGCATGGCCAGGGCATGCAGGAGCATGGCTATGAGCCAATTTGCCCCCAAAACTTTGCCAGCTGGGGCAAAGAGCCTTCTTGCCCCCCCCCCCGTTCCTATGCAACTGAGAGTTGGGATCTGCATCCAATGTTATGACAGTGCTAATTTTCTTTTGGTGGCCTTCCAAACCTCTCAAAAATCAGATGGAGTGGGTTCTAGCCCTCCAGAACAGTTATTTAAGGTTCATGGGATGTGCAGACAGACGGTGGTATGTCCACCTTTCTAATTTTGCTAATGGAAGCCTTTGTGTTAGATCAAAGAACCTCCTAGGTCTTGATTTCAAGAAATCTAAGAGATTGAATTTGAAGAGTAATGACTCATGCTAGCATATACAGGCTAACTATATGTAGAACATTTTCAGTTAAATAGCTCTGTTAGTCTGTCGTAGCACAAAAAGGAAAAAAAATCCAGAATCTATCAGCACCTTTAAGACTCATTGTTCTTTATTTTAGGATGAGCTCCCCTGGATATTGCTCTACTTCCTCAGATATGCTGATAGAACAACCTAAAATGCAAGTTTATTAAGGATTATTATGGTTACATGGTTGTGGGAGTGGGATAAAAGTAGCACCCTATGCATGGGAAACACACTTTGAAATGGTTGATGATAGGAAGCATTCCTTGGATCTGCTTCCCTTGCCAACAGCTAGTTAGTGCTGTTGGTGTGCTCCACAAGCCCTGTATACACCCTTTCTGCTGCTATTACTCCTTCATCCCCATATCCTTTTTGTGGAAATGTACTACAGGCAAATGATAATCTGTTTGTGGTGGCACATTGCTATATATGGGCCATTAGATCTTGATTAGGGCAAATGGTGAACCTAATAAATCTTTCAGTGGGCAAGCTTGCCCTGCTTTTCTGATTCTTAGTAACATAGAAAGCTGTCTTATATTGAGTCAGAACAATGGTATGTATAGCCCCATATTTTCAACTCTGATTGTGAGAGGCTTTTCTAGCTCTACATAGATATTCTTCATGTTTAGGAGTGGCCTCCCACCCTGGTATTAACCAGGTTGAACTGGCTTAATTTATGAAATAGGCTTATTATAGTAATTTGATGGAGGTGACTCATATGTACATTCTGTGCATGCCTACTAACTACTTATTTATTAAAATATTTGTATTCACCATACATCAAAAGATCTCAGGGTAGAGCCCTGATGTGAAAAATTTCAGGAATTCAAAGCCATATAGTAAGACCAGTGTGGTGTAGTGGTTTGGACATTGGGCTATGACTCTGGACACCAGAGTTTCAATCACTGTTCAGCCATGGAAACCCACTGGGTGACTTTGGGCAAGTCATACCCTCTCAGTCTCAGAGGAAGGCAAAAGTAAATCCTCTGTGAACAAATCATGCCAAGAAAATCCCATGATTGCTTCACCTTAGGGTCACTATAAGTGGGAAACAACTTGAAGATACACAACAACAATTAACACAACAACATAGAACAAAGTGAAGGTTACAAAGAATTTAAATGAATTATAACAATTTACAGTCAGGCACTGAAAAGAATCTACAAGCTATTCAGGCCATGGTTGGCTAGGCTCTGGAAGTGTTAACAGGGAGCCAGTTGGGACATCCTAGTTTAATCTCTTTTTAAATAGATAAATTGACAACCATCCTCCTGATCTATAATCTGTCTGTACACCCCTTCCAGGACATGTAGGATCCTTCTCTCACTCTTATGGTTTTGTGTTGTCAGTGAGTCCAATCTATGTCAGAAGCAGAAAGAAGTACATGCTAGAGTTCCTTTGGAAGCACTCTGTGTCACAAAGAACTCTGTACCTCAGTTGGTACTGATGGACATTTAGAATGGTTTTTCCTGTAAACTATTGAGGTAATTATGTCCATTTGTTGTGGCTAATAAAGCATTCTACAAGTGCCTTATATTGGATCTAAGTCCCACTAGTTTTACTATCTTCTCATTGTGTTTGTTGTTGTAGGCATGAAAGGTTCTTTTTACCTTTGAAATCACTGTTGGATTTTTCTATTTTGTGCTGTGGAGAATAAGAAAGACAAATGACTCCAGTGGTTTGCTTTACCTCATGAAAAGCTTTGTGCCATGATGCATACCAATTTGGATTCCCAACTTGAACTGCAAGTTAGCAAAGAAATACATCATTTGCGGCTTGATTAAAACACTGACAAAAGTCCTGAACTGTGAAGAATTATAAATGGACTCTCACTGCATAATTTCTAATCTAATTACTTGAAGAATTCTTAGAAATCTAGAGTAAGTATTGCTAGTGTTGCCACAAAGTCATTACTGTAAGAAAGAGAATAAGTGATTGAGTTAACTAATATTGTGATTAAATCAGAATTTTCCCCAGGAGAATCTAATATGAGGAATGTTAAACAAACATCCAAAAATGCCTAATGAATTCTAAAATAGTTTTATGACTTATTTCAGTGTGCAGGCATATCCCAATCAGCCTGTGTTACATATGGAGATTACCTCCATATTTTTTAATGTTTCTTTGAAATGATGATGGGGGAGTTGATAGCCAAGTCACCAATCATGTACAGATCCAAAAGGTTCAGTAGCAAACATAGTTGTAAAATTATATGGGGGTCTTAATCAGAAATAGAAAATATCCAACTAATATATTCCAGGACTGGTATTGTTTCTAACTCTGGTTGGAGCTACTGTTCAGCTTTATTTAGTTACAGTATTCTTAGAGTTTTTCCTGAAAAGTACAGCCACACACTACATCTCAAGGGAGGAATTTGGCTAGCGTTTTTGCCTACATTTTTATTTAGGACTGGAAGACTATCTCCCTTCATTCTGTTATATCCAGAGCTGTCCTGAAGCCTGGTCTTTAGATGCCTGACTGGGTCTCTTGTAGGTTTCCTCTCTTTCAAGTTGACAAGGTAACTGTTGCTTCTTGTCCGATGATGAGAAGGATAGGCATGATATTATGCAAGCGGTGACAAGAGTAAAGATCAACATTGAGTTATGTTCTCCCTTTAGGTGACTGTAAAATTGGGTATAATGGGATAGAAACAGTGGTAGTGGCTTTGGTGAGTGGTAGGGTCCCATTCAGAGAAAGGAGCCCAGTGAAGCCTTTTTGTCCAAGGTTCCCCTAAACCTGAAGTCAGTAGTGTCTCTGTCCCTTCATTCCTTGACTTTGGTTTCATGATGTGCAGGTCCTTTCCATTGACACTGTCCATATATTGGGTGCATGAACTTTTGGAAGTGGATCTCATGTTGCAGGTTGGGGTTTGAGGTCTTGACAGGTTGAAATACATTATTCTAAAAGCAAGTCTAGGTTTAGTAATTCTAGACTGTTCAGGGAAGGAGAATATCAATATTGCTGGGAAAGTTGTCTTTCATTTGCCATGCTGGCTGGGAAATACTGGAAGCTTTTCTGATTAAAAATATCATTGGCAAACTCATTTAGCTATTATTACTATTCATGTTCATTCTTGTCCCTGATAAGCATAACAAAATTTCAAGGATTTCTTGAAATAAAGTCTAAAATTGGCCAGCATGTGGGTATTTTTTTGCTCCACCATGTAAACAGACAAACCCTAATTAAAAACAACAACAACACAAAATACTCTTTGAGACCAGGTTCGTAATATTTCAAAGTCACTTTGGAACAAGGAAACTAAAAAAGGAAAAATGTAGAGTAATCTAATATATAATTAAGTTTCAGGAAATTAAATAAATAATTTGTGACCCATGCCCTTTCATAATCCTTTGGAAAGTGTCCAGGTCCTTGGAACTGTTCTGAAAATTAATTAATCATTTTTCTTTATAAATATTTTTGAAAGGTTTTCTACTTTATTAATACAGTTTTACCCTTCAACCCAGTACAGATAATGAATGAACTTAAACAATACATGTCCTTTAAATCTGATCTTTCTGTAGCATCTGAGCCTTTCAACATCTGATGGTGTTCAACACTTAACAAGTATATCATATCAAATGCACACAAACTTTCATCCACTTTTGTTAATGGTCTTTAAACCTTTTTTCTAAAATTTTGCTGAACCAGAGCTTTACTTTTTGTAAATCTCTGTACTCTTTTAAGACTATAAGTCCCAGTGGCAACTGGTGGCTGCTATTGGCCCTTTTTTGTGGGGGTCAGAAGACTCCAGAGGAGTATGAAAGGATAGAATTTTGTTATGTGATCAGGTGTCTGTTAGTATGGTGTTGGATTCAGGCCTGTACAATGGTACAAGTAACATTAATGTCATCCTTCCTTTTTTAAGAATAGTCTGTGTTTGGACTATGGTATCATTTAGTGGGAGTATACTAGTGTTCTCTTGGATGTTTGTGACCCTAACAGTGGTACTTCTTTTTAAAAAAGTTCTTGGGAAATTTAATCAATTATATTAATTCCAATAGCTTCTCCAATTACAATTTAGGGGACTAAATACCCTAAACGTTCCAGATCCCATCTGATCTTGGAAGCTAAGCAAAATCAGCCTTGTTTAGTACTTAGATGGGATACTGCCGATGAATAGCAGGTGCACTAAGCTATATTTAGGAGGAAGGAACTGGAAAAACCACCTCTGTCTGTTCCTTACCTAAGAAAATACTATGAAATTCATGAGGTCATCATAAGTTGACAGATGACTTGAAAGCATGTACCCATACATACCTATGGTGGGACAAGGAAAGGAAAGAAAAAGTTTTTTTGGCAGTGTTGTTTTTGTTGGTTGTAAGGGAAACCTACTGGATTTGCTCAGACATGTTCCACATTCTCACAGAAAACCCCATGATAGATTCGCTTTAGAGTCACCATAAGTTGGAAACAACTTGAAAGCACACAACTCTCAGAGGACTGTCTGTAGGTTTGTGTGTGTCCTCCAGGGGACTGAATACGGTATTGCTATAATCTGTTGGTGTATTAATATTTGTGTTACATTAAATTTATTTGTATCACATTAGTAACAATTTAATGAACTATATATTTATAGCCAAACGTTCTCATTTTTTAGTTAGGAAATGCTAATTTTGTTTCAATATTTGGGTAAATGAAACATCTTGCAGTGGAAATATTATATACTATGTTGACTGTGCAAAAATGAAAAACAAAAGAGGAACTACTTTAACAGAAATAAACTGAATAACATTATTTTTCAAATTCTTGTACTGTCTAGGTACTGTACTGTATTAGGTTCAATTGGGGGATCTTGGACAGAATTGTTCACTTATTTCATTTTTTAAAATAAAATTCTATATCTAATTTTTATTCATAAAAGGGTCACTTTCAAAACATAGTACCTTTTTTCTCATTCAATATGTACACATAAAATGAACTGGGACAGGTTGAACCTTCCATTAAGAAGTATACATGTCTCCTTAAGAAGGCCTACCTTCTATTTTGGAAATAATGGTGCAGGCTGATATCACCAAGACCCACATGATAGCTTCCTGAATCTGACCTGTTACTGGATAGTGGGGTGACCTCTTGTGTTTAATGAGGCTGTTAAGATCCAAGATAGTTAGCTAGTTCAAATCACTTAAAATATTTATTGTTTTAATATGTATTGGTTTTATATGCTCTGTGTTTAATTTGTTGTTGTTCCTCACCTCAATCCACAGGAAGAAGTGGGTAAGAAGTAAATATCAGCTGGAATTCAGTATGGGCCTTATATCAACATGGGGCTTGCTTCTACATAAGTGGACTTACATCTGTGGGAGACAGAACTCAGCAGTTTCTCAACATCTATATGCAGTAAGGGGTTGTTGTGAAATTATTATGTAGGGAAACTGGCAAAATGACTGTTGTACATTGGGATCTCACTCGATGTCCATGGGGACAGTGGCTAAGAAATGCCAGTGTGCCATATATATCTTTGCAGTTCAATAGGGGGATCTGTTGCAACTCTGCTGTATAGACTCTTAATAGCCATTTTTTTCTCTTTTAATGGAAATGTAATTGAATTAGATTCTTCAGCTTATTAATAATTAATTAAACATAATAACCCTTTTCTACTAACTTTCCTATCTCTAGTTAAAACTAGCTTCACCATCTGTCTGGTTTCATGGATTTTCCAGCAGCAACAGAAAGATGCCAATGCTGTTTGTCTTAGCTCTGTAACTGAAGTCTATACACAACTCCATTCTGTTAGTCCAATGTACTAATAATCTACTCATTCTCCAAGATCTGGTTGCTAGGCAGCCAAAATGGGTATCATGTATCCATAAATATTGCCATGGTACTCAATTCTAAATGAACAGTTACTTAACTTATTTGCTACTTTGACATACACTTTCAGAACTTCAGTTTTTTTCTGTTTCTGCTTCAAGGATGTAAAATAATTATTCCCAAGATACTGGGATCAGAAAGGATGAGGGAATATTTTAGTTGCCATTTTGAATTAGGAAAACAAACTGGAGACATGTCTCAAGGTGCTCAGTTGATTGATGTTTTTATTGGATTCACTAATAAGGAAACATCTAGTGAGTCTCTATTCCATTGATATGCTGCTTTTTTCAAATACATTAGATAAAAATGCATTAACGAATTTCCACTTTCTTACATAATTCAATCTGTAGTTTGTTTTCTTTTTAAATTCAGAGATAGCTGGGATTATTGACTCTAGTACTGCATGAAAAATTTGTTACTTTTCCACTAACTTAACAGCCATTCCTTTAAACATAACATATCTTTTGTCTAGATGATTAAACCTCCCATATGAATCAATGGGTGTTTAAGATGCTTATGCCGGGCTTTTGTCAAAATTCATACACAGGGTTAACAGTTGTCTGATCAGTTGGTTCAGATAGTTAACTGTGTTAATCACTGCTAGCTACAGCTGATATTAAGTGACATAGAAACAGTCATTTTATCCGTCTGTATTGTATCAGAGATTGGTTTTCTTCCCATGTCTATGGAACAAATTCTGTAATAAACAGTCTGATCATTTTGAGTGACATTTAGGATCTTTATTGGGAAAGGCATTTCAAATGTATCTGTCTTTTGTCTGGTTTATATGTGACATTTATAACAACCAGCTATTACCTCTCCAAAGACTGTATTTCAAGCATTTTCATCACTTCATTTTTTTTCTGTGCTGCATAATGGTGACATTTCCAGATTTTCTTTTCTATCTAGACTTCTCTGCTTTCCTCCACCTGTGACTGCACACTGCAATTATTTCATCAGCTTTAAACCAAGTCAGATTGTCACAATTTGCACAAATGACTGCCTCATGCCAAACCTTAATCATTCTCCTGTTTACCATATCCTCTTTATATCTTTTAGAACAACCCTATGGTCTTTCTTTATCTCCATGGTTGATGAATCTTGGCCTGTGCCTCTTGATCTTTTTACCATCTGTCACATACCATCTCCCAAGACTGCATGGTTTGGGTTTTTGTTTTGGCAAATATTTCATTCCAAACTGCCTTCCCCCCACCCTGCTAGGAGAGCTTTATTTATTTTGAAGGAGTCTGTTTTGTTTTCATATTTGTTGTTTTGATTTATTTGTACTGTAATGAGGTCCTGTAATGCACTTTTCTTTTTCTGCCAGTAGCTTTCTAAAGTATCATGTGGTGTGTCTAATCCATGTGTCATTACTATAAGCCACAAGATGTTTGAGTAGTGACTTTTATCTTGGAGGGCTCTAAATGTCCTGTATGTTTGCTATCTGTGGATTCATCTTGGCATAGTGTTGTTTCGAGTGCTGAGAGTGACATTTCTTCAACACTAAAATAACTTTGATCTTTTCCCAAATTGCTTCCTTACTTTTCCACTTGGAAGGCTACTAATATATGAAGGACATAGGGGGTTTGCAAAATTTGTGGTGCATTGTTTGCAGTAGCATGGGAAGATTTGTAATTCTCAATAGAAATATGAATTTGAGGCCTTCATCTTAGGTTTGGAGATCGTTCAATTGTAACTAAAGATGAGGTGCCTCAGGTCCTAAATGGTTTCAGGCAAAGGGGCTAATTTCAAGGTTTTGAGCTTTCCTGAGTGGCAAGGGTTTATTTTTGGTCTGAGTTTGGTACAGCTTTAACACAAAGCTTCCATTTACAAGTTTTCTATACATTAAATGTATAGAATGTATACATGTATATGTTCTATACATTAAAAATGTCAAGCGGGGGGGGAGCAAATGGAAGAAATCAGTTTTATTACTCACACTTCAAGCTTCCAGTCAGGCATTCACTTTACCATTGTGCTCCTATTACAGTAGTTTTGGAAAGGATATAGAAGAAAAATATCAAAAGTTCATCTCTAGTCTTCATGACTGTGGCTATAATGGTGTTGGAAACAGCAACAACATGATTCCTGCCATTATCAAACAAATGGGAATATTCACTTGCTTTGGCACATTTGGACTAACAGTCAGGTCCTTGATGGTCCTTCTCTACTCCCAAACTGCTTGGAAATGCTGTAGTATTGAGGCTGGCAATTTTTCTGTAAAGTATGCTACATTGTGGTGCTACATTAATCATCATGGTCCCATGGTCTGGATAGTTTTTTTTTATAAAAAGCATCCTGTTTAATAGAGGACATTTGATGAGTGATGTGTAACTAAGGAAAAGGGGGAAAGGGAAAAGTGCCTTTTTCTGTAAGAACTGATGTTTTATTGTAAATTCATTATTGCAACTGCTGTACTACTTTTGCCTCACTGAGGAAGGGGACTATTCGGGGAAGGATGTGAGTCCTTCTTAAGATTATCAATCTAAATCAGAGAGGGAGAGGAAACAGATAAACAAGAAGCCATCCCCAATAGGTCTAAATGTTTTCCTTTGTGACACATTCTTCACAAGAAGGGAAACACTCATATTTTATTTATTTGTTTGCTTACTTATTTATTGAATTTATATCCTGCCTTTCTCCTAAATGTGATCCAGGCCAGCTTAAACTAATCTAAACAGATACTACTAAACTATAGATCTAGATCTATAGGACCTTTTCAGAGGACTACGCTCTCCTGTGTTGCCCCATTGCAATCCCAGCAGTGCCTCTGTGGGGATGAAAGTGTGTCTCCAGCACTTCTCTCCAAACACAACCAACTGCCTGTGGAATGGTGTCTGAGGGACACCCCCCTTCCTTCTGTACTGCAGTCAGCCTTCTTCCCATGCTGCAGTGGAGAAGGAACCGTGTGATCGCTCTTCTGGCCCTTCTGCATGGATGGCTGCAAAGGAAGCTTGCATGATCCGGGGTCATTGATGGAGTTTCTCCCTTAATAATATACCTTGTGATCATGCTAGCTGTTGATGTGAGAAGGGCAGGGCTGTGGCAACATGATGCGGAAGCATTGTTGTAGTTCCGCTCCTCTCATGTCCCCATGCTGGGACAGCACCATCCTGTGGAAAGGGCATAGATATAGATCACAAAAATTAAAAAGTTTTTTTTTTAAAAAAAAACAATTATTAAAACGTTTTTAAAAACATATTTCAGACATAACAGATTAAAAGATTAAAACAGGACACCATTTACACAGATTCCATAATTTAAATTCATGATTCATATGGCTGCCTAAATAAGACTATCTTCACCTGCTAGTGAAAAGAGACCAGGAAAGGGCCTCAACTATCTGACTTCCCCCTTATTGCCTCCTTGTAGGGGTTTGTTGGGTCTTCGTGCAAGGCATTGTTGCACCTTTCTCCACTTTTGACACTCTTCATGCTTGCCACAGTTTTTCCACAAACAGATGTCCCTGAAAAGGGAATACTTCCAGTACTTTGAGGCTCCTCTGATACTGTGTTTTTCTAAAACAGGTATAAGGAGTGTGTATGCATGCGAACACTCAGTATTGAAAGGCAGATTTGTGGTGGCTAGTAAAAGGCACACTGATGTGAAGCAGTTCACATGATATTTGATTGCGTATGGAATGGAAATCAGACCAGAAAAACATGGCCAGGTACACACAGAGTGGTGTTGTGAACTGGTCTTAACATTTTAGGGAATTCTTCGTTGCTTAAAAAGATGCCTGGCTGAAATGCCCCCTTTCCATTTCAATACTACACTAATAAGTTAAAAAAACAAATAAACCAAAAAACCAAAAAACCAGGGACAGCCATCTTAGGTAGGCTTTGCTTTTGGGAGAGCAGGTGCAAGGGGTGGAATTCAATAATAGTTTTGACAACACTAACCACTGACAGCAGGCAAAATGCCTTTCTGCTGGCTGCCATCTTCTCCTCAAAAGCCCTAGTAATAGTTTTACCCTAACTGGGATTTCTTGAAAACAATGGTAGCTTTCAAAGTGAGTCCACTATTTATTTTCTCAAAATAACATTCCATACGAATGTTCTATGGGGAAAAATGGCAGCTCTGAGACACTGGCCCTTTTTGCACGCAGTTTCTGTTGTGAGAGGGCCCCTTGAGCGTCGTGTGAATGGGAGCGTTGGTCCATACAACACACCCCCATTCACACGATGCTCATGAGCCTAAAGTGGGCCGTGTGTGAATTTTTTTATTTTTGGCTGGGAGCCGAAAATACTGTGCGGTCACGCAATGCTCCCGGGGCCCTCGCGCACTTACCTGCCATGCGGTGCTTTGGACAAGCCGGGCCGGTCACGCTTCCTCCCCCAGCGCAGCCTACAGCTCTCAGGCTGTGCTGCAGAATGAAGGGGCAGGGTGTAGCGCTACGGTCGCACAACCAGGAAGCGAGCTGCGGGATGAAAGAGCAGGGAAGCGGCAGCATTCCTGCTGAGGCTTTTCGCTCAAGACCCCCCCCCCAGCCGCGCAAATGGGTAACGTGAGAAAAGGGCCACTGTCAAAAGCGTGCTTGGCTTCAGCAGTTCACTCTGTTCTAATATCTGCTAGCCCCTTTCAGATTCCTTTTTCACACATTACCACCAAGGCTCCAAAAGAATGGAAAATCTCTAGTTTAGCAATGCATAGAACTATGAAGTGATATTAGAAATCAAATCATAATCAACAAAACAATGAAGGGGATGCTTACCCTTGATTATTGCCTATAGTCAACTCAAACCATCTCAATCCATCTTGAATCAACATGTCAAGAGCACACTCGAGGTAAATTAAGAGAATTGCCAAAGGTACTAGAAATGTTTGCTGTAGACAAAGAAGTAATGCAAATACATTTCTTCTCAGCTGCAGTTTGTAGACATTTAGGGAAAAATTTTCAGGGTTTTAGGGACAAATTTCTACTGTGATGCTAAATTGTCATTCAGAATTCTAAATATTTAATGTTCCATTATTGCAACAATTTATTTCCAAGTCTTCTCGGGAACACTTGCATTCATACAATTTTTATTTTTTTGCTCAGACAGACTGTATATTTTAGAGATACAATAATGTCTGTGTGTAATACTCTTTAATATAATACCTAGGCAAGTAAGTGAAAGTGAGAATGTCATACAGATTTCAAACATCTAAGGTAATAGTTCATGATTCAGAGTATCAGAATTTTTAGTACCTTTTCCAAATGTCTTTCCTAAAGTTCCCCCAATCTAGTCTTTTTCTTCTTACTCTTCACATTTTTTTCACAATTTCTCTTTGTGTTGATCTAACTCTTTCCCCACCCCTCTTAGGCCATTTCCACATGAAGTCGAAACATCATAGTACCGTCAAATTCTTACCCTTCCGTCTGCACATTGTAGCATTTTAGCATCAAACTTTTCCTCATGATTCTGCACATTTTCAGCTCCTAGCATGGTTCGCTATGATGAGAAACCACTGTATGTAAAAACCGGAAAAACTCTGATGTAAATCTTCCAAACTGGTTCTGCTTCATTTTTCGCCTACGTGCAGAAGTGTAACATTGATTCACAGTGCAGAAGTGGCCGGTTATGGGTGTTCCCAGGCTGTACCTTCCATCATTTCTGTCCCTATCTCTCTCCACTCATCAACGGACAGGATGCCATCATTATTGTCTTCATGTGTTAAATGGACAATGAGAAGAGAGTGGATCTGGTAATGGACTGTTGAGATGTGTTTTTTTTTTCAAAGAACATTTTTATCAAAGAACATACACAGCTACACATAAACATAGCAACACAGAAATGTGTTTAAAATGTGTTTGTTCTTAAAAAAAAAAAAAGACCAATCAGTGATGGCGGGGTGGGGTTAGGGAGGGGACTGGGAGTGGCCAAGGACTTGCTGTTGCAGATATAGCAACCACTGCATCCACAGTAGTATGATGTATATGGGGTGGTGCAAACAGCACAGTTTCTGATTCAGAGTATAAAACATCGCTCTTGACATGCGGTGAACCGTTCCTCCCCTCTTGTGCAGAAATGGCCTCAGTGGTACTTTTATTAGACTGTGAGCCTTTGCATATATCTCCACCTGTAATTTTGGTTGCATTTTAATGGTTAAGATTGGTTTTGATTATAATCTACTGAAAAGACTGAATATATAGTAAACAGAAGTCCTATTCAGGTGTTTAAAAGGGGATCAAATTAATGTATGAACAAAGGTATTAGGTTAACTTTGTCCACATGTCACAAAGGCTCCCTTTTTCAGACTCTTGTTGTCCAGATAAAGATAACAGCAAAGGAGTGCTGAGCTGGGCTTGTCTTTTGTTTCTGTTTTTTTTTTTTTTATAACCCAATTCCCATCTGAATGGAACTAGATTAGTAAAATATTTTATGAAGCAAAATTTAAAAGTGTTTTTGAATTTCAGCTCAGATCAAGGTCAGGTCCAAATCAGTCCAAATCAAATCAGTCAATTCTGATCACTGAATTAGGCTCTGCAGTGAATCAGGAATCCCTTACACTACTCTAGCATGTACATACTTGACTACACTAAGTGTTATGTCCTATCTGGTTTGCTTTCCCAGATAAGGGATATTTCCACACTATGTGGTTATAGTACTATTATTCCACTTTCAACATCCTTTGGTGTTCTGGGTTTTTTAGTTTAATAGGGCCAAAGAGCTCTCTCACTGAGAATTCTAAATGCCTCTCCCTAAACTGCAAATCCCGGGATTCTGTAGGGTGTGAAGTGGTGTAGAAATGATGTAGGACTTGGAAGGGCAGTTATGAAGGACCTATCAAAGATCCTGATGTGTAAAGATATATAATTGAAGACTAGAGTTTGAATGGTCAATTTCTGTATTTCTAATTTCTCTGTGTGGTTGTGAAAGCTGGATGGTGAAGAAAGTTGTTTGGAATAAAATCAGCTCATCTGGAATATGCTACTGGAGAAGAGTTCTATGGATACTATGGACTGCTAAAAAGACAAACAAATGGATCCTAGATTAAATCAAGTCTGAGCTCTTGCTAGAAGCCAAGATGACTGAACTGAGACTGTAGTATTTTGGCCATATCATGAGAAGACGACTCCATAGAAAAGGCCGTAATGCTTGTAAGGTATAAGGCATAGGAAGAGAAGAAGAACAGTTTACACTTAGACAGACTCAATTAACAAAGCCATGACTCTGAATCAGCAAGACCTAAGCAGAGTCGTTGATGATAGGATGACTAACAGATCTTTTGTTCATAGGATTGTCATGAGTTGAAGTTGTTTTAAATTGCTTTTTACAACTATGTGTTTTAAAAGAACTATAGTGTAATTCTTGTTTAACTTGTTTGATATAACATTTTAGCTATTACTGTTGTTGTTGATGATAATAATAATAATAATAATAATAATAATAATAATAATAATAATTGTAGTTGTTTAAACTGCCTTGGTTCCCATGGCAGGAGATAGGTAGGGTATAAATTAAATGAATGAACAGACAAATGAACAAATCCATATTTATTGTGATCTTACTTCTGAATCAAAAGCCAGCATGGTACAATGGTCTCACGGTGGGACTATGACCTTGGAGAACAGGGTTCGATTCCCCTGTTACCCTGATTTCTCGGGGTCCCGGGAGGGACACCTAAATGACCAAACCACAACGCAACCTTGGGGAAAATTAGCTGGAGCACTCACTAAAGCTAGCGAGAGGCAGGGTAACTTAGCAGGATCTTGCAATCCAGCGTCTACGGGGTCAGGTCAGTCAAGCAGCCAGACGGGTTAAAAGTAATAAAAATGATGTTTATTAAGTACAGACAAATATTAAAGACACAGAAAACTAAGGAATCAGAGATTGACTTAGGGATAGGGATTTTCAGAGGGAAGTGGGTGAAACGACACCTGTCTCGTAGTCCTGGACCTTGAGAGCAAAGTTGGGGTGTGATGAAGAAGCTCAGCATGATTGGCTAAGGGAAGCTCACCAAGCAACGCAGCAGCAAGGCGGGATGGAACTCTAGAGCAGTATGAGCAATCTGAGGATGGTCTCGGAATTGGGGGTTTTTATAGGGTGAATGGTGACTGCAGGCTATGCCTTACTCGGTGAGAACAATGCATTTTAGGCGCGGGACAAAGCTTTGGAAAGGTCAGAATTTAGCATGATTGAATCAGAGCCGAATTAACAATAGTGTAGCCAGTATGCAAATGCGGAGCGCTTAGTACAGCTTTGTCAAGTTGCCTGCTCGGGGCAGGGAGCCTTTGTTAGTATTGCGCATATGTAATAAGGTGTTTGCCGGAGAGGTCCCTGAAGTGACAAACCGACTGTATCTGGCCTGCCTGGGTGGAGGATGGAATGTCCAGCAATTATCGGCCGTGCCTGTTTGTGTGCTTGTCTGGTGGCCTCACAAACACATGGAGCAGGGTGGCAGAGGAAAGCCGAATTGTTTGATATCAAAGTGATATCGAGTGCTTTCTTCGGGTAGGCCTAGACTGCAGTAACACCCCACTAGTCTAGGAAAACCCACTGGATGACCATGGACTCGTCATACACTCTCAGCCCCTGAAAATGCTGTGATAGGTTCACCCTAGGGTCACCATGATTCAGAAATGACTTGAAGGCACACAAGAACAACACAGTAAAAATTAGAGTTGTTTTCTCTCTTACCCTCAAGCCCTCTACGTTTAGCTTTTATATGGCAGGTGGATATAATGCAGTGGCAGAGCTTGGAGTGTGTGGAGGGTGGTGGAAGGGGGTTCTGTGGCATGAGGGCCGTGTCCGCTGTTAACGGGGGCATGACTGCAGTGTCTGGGGGCATTGCTATGGGCCAAGATGCCCCAAAAAAATCCTGCCCAGGGCGAATTGTCCCCCCCCCGCCCCCACATCCCTATGTGACTGATATAATGTGCTCCTCTCAATAAGTAAAGCTCTTCACAGCATGGAAACAGAGGAGAATTTTGATTCTATTAATTTTTGAAGAATTTATCTGGATGGAATCCCCTCCCATGCTGCTATCCCAATTTCCTTTCATGTAATGTCTTAATTAGATTGTAAGGTGGAGAGCAGAGAACTGTTTTCTTGTTCCTTTACTTATGAAGCATCATTTACTGTGACAGTGTCGTCGTCATCATCATCATCACTTCAGTTTCTTCAGATTCCAGAGAAAATTTTTAAAAAAGAAATGAATATGAGTAGAAAAACAGACATAATTTACCACCCCTAAACTATTCACCTTTGTTTACAGAACTATTCTTTTCAGAAAGCAAGTTCATGATACTGAACTCAGATGAAAAGAGTAATAAGTATGTTTTTAAAAAAGTCCAATTGAAATTTTATTCCATCAAAATATAAGACTTGGATTGAAGATTATCTTTCTCACATCTAGTGTATCCAAAACCAGCAGGGCAGTCTCTGAGGTACACAGATGTCTACTTAATAGCTCTGGAAACAGTATTATCACAGGTGCACAGTGGCCAGGAATGTATAATTGCTTATTTCCATGAAATCTGGCACAGCAAGACTCAATATGCTATTCCTTGTATTTACCACCCACCGTATCATGTGTCTGCAGGCAGTCATGATTTCTGATTCTAAATCTTCCCATTAAAGCACTGCAGCAATTAAGGTGTTTAGCAGGAAGCAAAAATGATTCTCCCATGAGCAAATGCAACTTTCCTCTTGAATTTGTCTCAGAATGTGCGAGAAATTATAGTTCAGAGAGTTTTCCAGACATTTGCTTTCTCATTCCATGATTCTTTGAATACTAGTATGTTGCAATGCTGATAGAACCAGAGGTGGAGATGTGATATACTTGTTTTCTTTCATTAGCAATGTTATCTTGAACAGGATTAGAAAGAAATATTTGATCAATAATAGTTTTATAAAGAAATTATCATATGCATGAGATATGCATGAAACAAAGTTTCTCCTTTTTACTTATCTATTCTCCTGTAACAAGATATGTAGCAAATTCAACTTCCAATCCACCTAGCTTCTGACATGGACTACGGAAGGGCACCATTTTGTCATTCACCTCAAGCAGCAATATTTCTGTGTCCACTGTATTAGTTGGAGCAAAACTGACAGATATTTCTTGGACACACCAATAAGCAATATCTGTATGGGACCAAACTAATAACAAAAGTAATAACTTGAGGAAGGCTACATCCTTACTCCTATGTAGCAATCCAGATGGAAACCTGAAGAGTGGAGCATAGAAAAACTGCCCCAGGAGTTCTTCAAGCCAGATTTAGTAATGAAGAAATGCTGGACTCCAACAGAAATGAGATATACTGAAGTTGATTCAGCTACCCACATAGCACAGTAGTGGGCTGAAAAACAAGCCAAAGAGCAGGTTCTGTAATTGCTCCTTGCTCCTGTCTTCTGTCTTCTGAGATGCTAAAAGACTGGCCATAAACAAAAGCAAACAGACCAACAGACAAAAGCAGAATGCCAAAGGCAAGCCAAAGACCAAACTGTAACACAATTTATTTCACAAATGGCTTTTCACTGATGGGGAGACGATGCCAATGATTTCTTTTTGTTGATGGGGATATATCTTCAGGATCTTTTGCTTGGTAGCTGTCCATTCTGTTCTGGAAGATGTTGGAATAGGCAGCTCAGAACTTGTAGAACTTGGCCAACAGTTTTTCTGAGATATTGTTTTTAAGAGGAATACTCAAACCTAACTGTTCTGCTGTCCATAATGTGCACAACTGGAAGGCAGAACTTTGTTCTGTCCTGTTCTCATATCAATTTGCAAATGATTATTTAAGAAAGGTTGGAGGAAGTTGAACAGATTTTTGCAAGTGGATTTTCCTTGTATGGACATTTTTCCAAGCAATTTTCTCAAACATTGTACATATTTTTATCTAAAATGTTTAAATTAGAAAATTGAATCACAAAATTTGAGAGAGTACAAAAAATGAGGGTTAACTGTATTCATATTACTTTTGGAAATGTAAATGGAATTGCTTTGTTCTAAAATGCAAACTAAACACGTATCTCCCCCATTCTTAGTTATTAATGGTCACATTTGACACATTGTTCTTACCATAGTGGAAACATGAAATAAAGTTCAGATTGGCTTATATGCCCATGCATAAATGTGTGTCTTCACAAACAGAAACCACATGGCCAACTACATACCTCAGTGTAGTTAGCATTTTTAACTCAAATGCTCGCTCCAACAGTGACTTTAAAAAAAAAAAAAAGATATTCATACAGTATATAGTAATGTATAGTTTGGAGTATATAAAGTAATATATACTTTTGGTCAGCACAGATTTGACAGTTGAAATTGCACAATAATTTTTCTAGCAGGGGTCTGGTGATTATCTTCAAATGATCATAGGCCCGTATTGACGCATGGAGGCAAATATTCATTTGTTTCATTCTCATATGCAAAAATGGACACTTCGTATATTTACTTCCCATCTGGTGAGATTATACTTTTTTTCTATTTTTTTATGTGTTTTAACATTGAACAACCTTTTTTTTTTTATAGTGAAAAATTGGTTTATTAAAAATAGGGTTTTGTGCATTTAAAAAACCATGTATTTATGATTTATTTATTATTGTGTTCCTTAAAGTCATTATGGCAATACAAAACTGAACCTATCCTGGGGTTTTCTTGGCAAGATTTGTTCAGAGAGAGTTCACCAATGCCTTCCTCTAAGACTGAGAGAGTTTGACTTGTTCAAGTTCACCTAGTTTGCAAAAATGTCCCAAATGTGAAAAATCTCATGTCATATGAAGATGTCCTGCAATGTTAAGAACAACAAAAAAAAAATCTGTATTCATTCATTCATTATTGTGAGGTTACATTTCAGTTTATGATAGCCATTGCAGTTGCAGATGAACCAAAGTAATTCACACTATACCAAGGGCTGGTATTCCCAGTACAGTCAACACAGTGCAACTTCATATTCTCCAACATTTTACAAGAGAAATTCAGTACACGTGTGGCCAAGGAACAGAAGCCGTTTGCTCTCACCTGAGCATACTGGGAAAAACAAGATTCTCCACCCCTCCTATTTCCCCCTCCCCTGCTAATTAAATCCAACTTTTTTGCATGTTGATTAATTTTTCAGCAGTTGAAATACAAAGACAAAGGGGGAAAGTAGCAGGAGGAAATAGAAACTAAGACATTTTAAAATCAACTGGAAAAGTGAGATAGCATGGGATTAATTGGTATTGCCCCTTCCAAACTGGGACAATTCGAGGATATGCAGCTAGTGCAGCAAAGGAGAGAGAGAAAGAGAAAAGAAAGAAAGAGAAAGAAAAGAGAAAGAAAGAAAGAAAGAAAGAAAGAAAGAAAGAAAGAAAGAAAGAAGTGTGTGTGTGTGTGTGTGTGTGTGTGTGTTAGAGAAGATAAGTGAAGAAGAATCCTGCTCTGGATGTCTAATTTTAATTTAAAGAACCCAGCTGTAGCAAATTCAAAGCTTTCTACTGTAATGAAGACATTTTATTAAACTGATTACAAGCTATTGATTTTTGCATATATTTTTATTAAAGCAAATTAATGGAATGCCAAGGTGTTCAGAGAGCTACAACATGTCTCCTTTAACCAGGCAATGACAATAAATCTTTATCACTTAGTGTATATACACACAAGAGTCAGTGTGGTTTAGAGGTTTGAACATTGGATTATGACCAGGAGACCAGGGTTTCATTCCCTGCTTGGCCAAGAAAACTCAGTAGGTGACTTTGGGTGACCCAGTCCCTGTCAGTCCCAGAAAACCCTGTGATAGGCTGACCTTAGGATCTCTCAGCTTTAGAAGAAAGCTCTGGTAAACCTTGTCTGAGCAAATTTTGCCAAGAAATCAATGTCAAGTAATCAATTATTATTACTTTGTTTACCTTAACTTTTGTTATTATTTTGGTTATATATATTTTTGGTTAGATAAGGAAGTGGTCCAAGGAGGGAAAAAAAGACAGAGAGAGAGAGAGTCAAGAAGTTCAGATGGAAGGTATAACATTCTAAATAAGCCTATCTAGCTCTCCTTGGAAGTGAATATGTAGGCATTGGGGTATGGAACTGTGCTGCCGGCTTTTACCCTTTGATGCATTTATATTTGGTATGATGACCACAAATTCTGGCATAATCATCCACAGCTTCATGTGCATAAGTACTTAATTTGTGAAATTGGGGTGCCAGCTATGTACAGAGCCTGTGGGCCTTTCTGCACTACATTGTTTTATGATAAACTGGTTGCATAACTTGACAGAAGTCCAGAGTTCCAGATTTCTTACGCTGACATACAGCTTGAAGCACTGGCTGTATATGCTGAGTGAATATAGTGGGCAGCTTGATCAGGACTCAGCCAACATCCTCATATTCAGAAACAGTAATCTATATTGGCCCTAATAGACAAATGGAAAGGCAAGATTTTTAATCATTTTAACCCTTCACTAGCCTAATTGTTCCTGTGTATCTTAACCATGAGGATAGAGCATGAAACACTATTCTGCCATATAGATATTGTTAGGCCATTTCTGCACCACACTGTTATAGTCCTATTATTCCACTTTCAACATCTTGTGGAATCCTGGGTTTGTAGTTTAAGGAGGGCCGTTAAGAACTCTCAGCCAGAGAGCTCTTAGGCTTCAGTAAACTACAAACCCCAGAATTCCACAGAATGTGAAAAGTGGAATAATAGCACTACAACAGCATAGTGCAGAAAGGCCCTTTGTGTTTGTATAGTACTTCTCCCATAATTGTGTGAGCTGTATCCACCATTTCACTAACCCACAATCCACTACAGGGCCATGGTAGCCTCCACCAACCAGGATTCATGCTGTGTGAAGCTGACTAAGACAGGTGCACAGTGAGGCACAACTGAGCTTTCCATGCCACTCTCAGCGGAGGAAGGAGATGAGCACTTCTTCTGCAGCTGAGACAGACAAGCAAAGCCCAGCACAGCTTCTCCTACACCATAGATATTTCTTCCTTGGATGAGAGAGGCACATGACTCTGATCAGACAGGCCTCCAACTGGATTTGGCTTCCGGAGAGGAGACTACTCACCAAAGACCACTCAGTTCCAGGAAGGAAGGCTGGAAGGAAGGAAGAAATGAGCAATGGGGCTGTCTCCCTCCCTCCCTCCCACCTTGCCTGGTCTGGGGATCAAAATATATCATTTGCTATTATCCTCATTTTTTGCCATCATGCATTAAATCTTGGAACCTACTGTGTACAGATATATATGAGAAGACGCCCCTTTACATATATTGCCTTAACTAATTGCATGTACATGGAGCAGGAGGGCACAGACTCAATCCTTTTTCCAGGCATTTGTAGAAATAATTCCATCTCAATAAAAAGTCTTCTTGGGATTGGAATTTCCCAGTTTGTGTTTGATTTTAAACAAATTGCTGCCATGGAGTCCTCAAGTCAGGATTAGAACTGTTGTGAAGAGTGGAACCCACTCAGCTACTATTTCCTCCAGAAGCTGCAAGCAGCAGGTAACAATTTTTAGTCAAGTTGGCAATTTTCAGTGAGAAAATGACACACGGGAAAGAGTTTAACCTTTTCCCACCTACAGCATGATCCGTTTTGATGCTGAGGGGCATTATAACTGCTGTCATTAAAAAAAAAAAACAACGTCCAGACAATTCCGGCTCTGGGATTCGGAGACATAATTCATGGACAAGTCGGGCTATAAATTAAACTTGGCCCTTACTGCAGTTGGTCCTTCACATTTGCTAGAGTTAAGGGCACAGGGCCCCCACAAAGGTGGAAAAAACTGCAAATATCAAATTGTGTTTGTGCATCTGTGGGAAGGTGGGTGAGGTATGGTGGAGAGAGAAGGCACCCAAGGACCAAACCAGGTCAGGAAAAGAGAACAAAAGGGGGTGGTAGGGATGATGAACCTATATTTCCTTTTCCTTGGATATAGAAGGAGCATTAAGAGAAGGTTTGTGGTGCTGAGAAATGGGACTGTGAGCCATCCTTAGCTGGACAGATATTGACTGGTGGAGGCAGAAGCAGGCTGCACAGCCTGAGAGGAAAAGTTCCTCTGGGGGAAAAAATAATAAAAAGTACTTGGGGTAGAGGGCCAGCAATTGGAGAAACTTGAAAATAATCAAATCTGTGGAAGTTAAGCCCAAAAATGTGGAGAATAAAGAATAAAAATAGGAATAAAAGAATAAACCAGACCAGACACCTGGGCAAAGGAAAAAATGCTGCATTTTCTAAACTTGGACATGCACGCACGTGCACACACACACACACACACTGCAATCCCTCTGCAGTTACAAGTTTGTGGCTTTGTTGATGTAAAACCTTTATACAGCACAGTTCTCCCAGCGATATTATTTGACCCCTTCACCTAAATCTCTGGAACATGATGTATAAATTGGAATGTTTCTTCACAGTCAGTCTAGATACCAATGAATAATTCACAAACACTGTCATTGGTTCTATCTTTCCTCCACACTCTTTCTCCGCCTTGAAGGAAAAGGAAACATGGACTTCTCTTTTCTGCACTTTTGATATTTACAGAAGGTTATGTGTTTGTGTGTGGCAGGGAGGAAGGAAATCTTTTGGTACTTTGTAAAGTACCAACTAGTTATCACACACACACTTTCCTAACATGGAGATGAATGCTGATGAGAGGTAAAAGCAATACCTTTCCTATAGCAGAAAAAGTGTGGCATTAGGATTTTACTTCCAAGTGCACATAAATCAGGCAGCCAGTATGTAGAGAGCAAGCTCTGCATATGAATTTGCAATGTGTGGTAAGATCACTCAGGAGTGCAAGGATATATATACACCTGAGTTTGAAAGCAAGTGAGACTTTAATTTATTTGTTATTTTTATTTTATTTTACTTCTTTTTTATTATTTAATTTCTTTTCAATTTAATTTCTAATTATGTGTTTTTAATTTGATTCAAGCTGCTTTGAGCGCCAAACTAGGAAAAGGTGAGATAGAAGTAATGACAATAACAATAATAGCAGTAGCAGTGGTAACAATAGCAATAGCTACTGTTGTTGTTGATGATGATGTTTAATTTATGTGTAGGAATGATGGAATTTAGATGCTGATCCAAAAGGAATTCTATTTTAGACATCTATATTTAGACATCTTCTTAGCTAGTATTCACAAAAATCTTGTCTGTAGTCCTGGAGTTCTATCCCAAACAGTATTCTAACTTCAAATACTACCTTTTTATAGAAAAGTGTGTGCAGGATGTAATTAAATATATTTTAAAAGTTCCCTGGGACTTATAGTTGGCATCACTAACCCTGCAGCCTTTTCAGAACACCAACTTTGATGGAGAACTGCCTGGTAGGGAAATTCAAATGCAGCTTCTGGACTATGTTGGGAGTAAGAGAATGTCTTAGAGCTAGATGGAGGACAACCACTACATAAAATGTTCCAGAGGAATGATTGGCATCTAGTAGTTAAGCTTCATCCTGAAGCTTTCAAGGATGGCCCTGTTGTTTTATGTTTATTTCCTCTGCTTCAGCTGTCTCATTTTTTAATTATTGTTGATGTCTTGCTAAAAAATTATTTTGCTCTTTAAATGATGTAAGCTGCACTGAGTGGTATTTTGTCATTTGAAGGGTCAGGTTAGACATTTTCCAAATAAATAAATGAGTGACTCACTGAACAATGACGGCTTAGTTGACATCAGTCCCTGAAAATTTATTGGTAAAAGCTTAATATTAAGTGATCTCTGTAGATGGACATGCACAGCATTTGTCTTTGCAAGTCATTGTCAGGGATTCAGCAGGGAACCCTGGGAAAATGTTCAGCCCACTGCAAAAATATTGCATCATGCTCCAGCTGTGTGTGATTGCAGTACTTTGCATCAGAAAATGGAGTGGGGTGCAAAAGGTACAGGGTGGTTTGTGCAAACCCTCTACCTGTTGACCAAACCTCATGCCTGGCGCAAGCCTCTGTTCGTCTGTCCTATGTCTGTCCTATGTTTTGTATATAACGGAACTTTGATGCAAGATAAAGTGCCTTCTGTTTGGAAGAAACTCCTCTGTGTGTGAGTATTCTTATTGGGGAACAAGGTTGCTGCTGTTGGCTCGCTGCACTCTGGTTTTTCCGCTACGTTTCTGTGGGGCTGAAACTCCTATCATCCCCCAACAGTCATGTAGTTTCAAAATAATCCAGCAAAATTTCATCAGTAATGAGGAGTGGACATGAAAGAATCTATCAGTATCAAGATACTGTGAACTATCTTTTCATGATTTGTCTGCTTAATGCTGATCACTTCTATTGAAAATATACTATATTTGCAGGCATATAAGACTCACTTTCCCCCCAAAAAATACTGTTTGAAAATAGGGTGCATCTTATACACCAGTGTATCTTATATGCCGGCAAATACGGTAGTTTAATATTTTAAGCTAAAGAAGAATGGTTAGCTCAAGACATTTCATTGTCTCAAGTGAAGGACGATGCAGTGCCTCATCTCTTTCACATACAAAGATCTCTTTTAGGTACAAAGAAAGGCCATTTCCACCCTACACAGTTATAGTGCTATTATGCCACTTTCAACATCCTGTTGAATGTAGTTTGTAGTTTACTGAGGCCAAAGAGTTCTCTAGCTGAGACTTCTAAATGCCCCTCCCTAAACTGCAAATCACAGGATTCCACAGGATGTTGAAAGTGGAATAATAGCACTACAACAGTGTATTGCGGAAATGGCCATAGTCAAAACTAAGGTCTCCTCTGATAGTAATCTCGAATGTATCAAAAGGTAGCAAGATAGCTTAAAGGACAATTTCCTCATACACAACTGCTTTTACTTCCAGCATCTCGCTGCCCCTCATAATCTTAGACATGATGCCTAATAGAAGGCTCATCCTAATAAGAAAAGTGCTGCTGGATCAGGCCCAAGGTCTATGTGGTCTAGTATCTTGTGGCCCACAGTTGTCCAGAGGATGCTTGCAGGAATCTAGAAGTGAGATATGAAGTGACTGTCTTCTCCTGCTGCCTCTTAATAACTGGTACTCAGAGCCATGTTGCTATAGTGTTGACATATGGACATATTAACTATTGTTCCTGAATGGCTTGGACAAATATTTCCTAGTATGATTACACATCTCTAGCTAGTCTGTTTGCAACTTGAATGAGATAATTCTGAACTCCATATCCTGACTGTATTTTTCAAGGGCTTGAAAAGAATATATATATATATATTTTTAGCTTTGAGCATTTGTCTGTATTTCACCATATTTTTTTTACCCACCTTGTGTTAGCTGTCAGGCACTTTGTCTGTCTAGCTCAGTAATGTCTACTCTTAAAAACAGCAGAGTTTCAGATAGGGGCTTTCACCAGTCTTATGTGAGGATGCCAGAGACTGAACACAGGTTGCTTTGTTTGCAAAACATGTTCTACCATGAATGAGGAAGAAACACCAGAAAAGCTTTGAAACAAAAGATATTCAATAGTTCTCACAGGATGGAAAAAAAATTCTTCCCCTTTAAGTGTCATTTGCAGAGTTTTTCTCTGATTGCCTGAAATGGAAAATTGGACACCTACAGCTAACCTGATATACACAGACACCATTATTTCCTTAACAGGTGTGTTGTTTTGCTTTTGTTGCCCAGAGCTTTCATAAAATGCTTTCAAAATTTCAGCCCTAGAGCCTGGTTTAAAATTACGAGTGGAATTAAGGAGAGGTCTGTTGCTGATTTTTTGCTCAGGATCAGCATGGCTTGCCAACTCCAGGGCTGCCTGAAGAACTTTTGAATCATTCAGCCTGCCACTATTAGAGAAAGATTATGACATGAGGCTTGAAAAATAAGCTTTTCAAAATGCAAGTTTGTTGGGTACTGGTAGTAGGGGGAAGGGGGGATACAATTCTTTACAATTTAGCTGAATGGCATTGGGAATGGCATTGGGAAGCAAGGGTCTATATATCAGCCTTACATAATGAATGCAAATTGTATCTCAGGTTCCAAACAGGAAAGCATAAAAGGCTAAAGAAAGCTTTAATTTATGATTTGTACAGTATAAAGCTTTATGCCATTAAGTGCCCATTAAATCCCTTTTTATATGCTTCTAAGTGCATCTCTTTAATCCAAATAAAAATATTGTTTTAATTCACCTGAATCAAATAAAGCCTTTTAATTAAGCAGACTTGTGATGATAAAGACCCTGGCACAGAAAAGTGTGCTGCGGGTGAGGTGTGGCAAGTTGTCACCTATATGTTTTCACAATTGAATATATTCTTGTTTTCTGACCATATTCCTCTTGAAACTCCATTTTTTTTAGTGTAGAGATTTTTTTCTCTGCTTCCCATGGTAGTCAACCAGTGCTGTCCAACAAAGATCAAGTCAGAAGCAGAAGATGTTACTCCTATGCCTCCCAGAATATCATTGAGGAATTTTGCTTCCCAGCCTCACAGCATAGAATAGAAAGAAGAAGCAAGGGTATACAATACAAGATAGTGTAACTATCCCCACATATCTGACCAGGGTGACTGAGACCCGAGCTCAGATTTTCACCAGTCGCCAGCAACAAGCATAACCCACCTGAAAAATAGTTGTAAGGGAAAAAAAGTTGGCTGAAAAGATGTGCATACACTGCCTTGAAGGGAGGATGAAATAGGAATGTCAGAAATGTCAAGGTCATGAGAAAGAGAATGAGATGACCTGTACCCTTCTCTGTCTATTGCAAAAAATGTCCACCTACTAAAACTTCGTAGGTATGCACATGCATCATGTGCACTAGCTATGTGTAACTCAGGAAAAACCTAAGCTCATCAAGATCCTCCAGTTTACTTCTCAAAGCATACAGGACAGTATGAAATTGCAAGCCACTTTCCTGCATGAAAATATGTGTGGATTTGCACAAAATGTATAACATGGTTCAATGGTGCACATTTTTTTCATTGACTAAATAAATGCTTAAATGTACAAATTTTCTCATACATATTTTTCCAAATGTACACATGTTTAACTTATTTTTGTTATGGCCTGAATATACTGTATACTTGGAATACATGGATGTATGACTGTAAGTTGCACCTGTGAGGTGCAAACTGGACAAACTGTACTTGAAACCAATTGAAACAAATTTCTTATCGATCCCTCACATAAAGTTGTCCAATGACATTGGTTGGTGGATCAGATGGAAGATGTTTCTCACACTGACTAGCACTTAGTTGTTGACTTCTATTTCCCAGCTTGAGATGAATTGCTGGATTTTAGAGGTATTTCTACATCTTGTATAGCAACTGTTGCCTTTTCTGTTTGTGCAATATTGTATTTGGACTATTTTCTATTTGGATAATAAAATCATGGAGAGCATTTTAAGGGTCACATTTTGCAAAGAAAAATTAAAAAGTAGATGTAATCACAGTTTTAAAATATAATACACAAATGGTATGTTTTGGTTTACTGTTCAGAATTATGGAAAGCAGATGGTAGGTACAAGGGAGATTGTTAAGGGACATCAGTGTAACTATTTTGCTCGGTCTGATGGTGTTAGACACTGTACTTTTTTGGTGCCTTTCACTTTATCCTCTCACTCAAGTTATTTTTGAAGTCAAAATGATAATTGATTTTAAAAGTAATCAGCACAAGCATTTGTTCTTTAAGTGACAAACTGTTTGAAAAAAGAGCTCTTAGGATCAGTGTACAATATTGGTGACTTTCTATCTTCTTGGGATGTATATGTCACAAAATTCAATATGCTCTGATAGTGATGGGAATAAATTGAAAAGTCAGCGAAAACACAGCCATTAGTCAACAGTATCCAATGTCAAAAACACATGCTCAAGTGATTCTGGAGTAGCTTACATCTGAATTAAAAACAAGTGGCCTGTAACAAGTAATACTGCTGATATGAAATCATCATGATTATTCAAGATGAGTGAATCTAATTACCAAATGTAGATCAGACAGAACATCTGGATGTCTGATAATTTGCTTAAGGTGAAAAGTATGTGACTCTTATGGCATGAAAACACCACTCTAAGCAGCAAAAAGAATTGGGAGAAAACACGTCAATTTGTCAAAGGCAAACCAAAAAACATGACTACAAGGCCTAGAAACTGAGCATAATTCAAGCCAAGTGTCTATTGTATTAATGCCATAAGGAGATGGACCAATCAGAATTTTTCTGAATGTCATCTGGCTATCATTTAGCTCATCTTAAACAGAGTCATTACTAAAATAAGAATATGAGCTTAATTGTATGCTTCAGTGATTTAAGGAAACCATAATGCAAATTTGTAGACTATAAGCTGAATTCACACAATAGCTTAGAAATTGTGAATAATCATTATCAATAGTTAGAGACCTCAAGCCACTTACTTCAGAATAGACAAACAGAAGTCTATAGCAAAGTCTGAATACTGAAGCAAAACAAGTACAGAGGGTGCCAGCTAGGTCTATATAATACACATCTGCTCCTCTTTTAATAGTTGTACAGAGGACAGGTTCAAAAGAGATACAGCTTCTACAACTGCATGACATGTTGAAACAAATTCTTTTATATAGCTTTAGGACCAAAATGAGATTGGGTTCTGGTGTTAAATGATTGACAAAAAATCTTCTTCCAATTAACAGCAACACTTTCCCCACTTACTTTCTTTTCTAAATTAGGCTGCTGAAAGCTATAAAGCTCTGGGGAAAACTTGATGTGTGAGAAGGAAAAGGAGAGGAAGAGAGAAAGATGAGCTTAGTTATTGTACTAAAAATAAACCATATGGGCTAAGCAGTTGTTCAGAGGACCCTGTTCCTAAGGTTTAAATTGTATATTTCTGAGACTTAGTGTTCTTGGCTGTGAAATGTGCTACAGACACAACCTGCTACGCTTTGAAATCTGAAAGTAAAAAAAACAAAAACAAAAACAATAATAAAAATCTTCCTCTGCTGGTTTTGAGCTAGTACTTCACTGTTGAGCCTCAGTGTTACAATGTGAGTATTCATTAATGATTTGGTAATTCTGACTAAGAATTCTAAATACCCCTCCCTAAAATGAAAATCCCAGAATTCCATGGGATAAATACATGGTAGTTAAAAGTGGAATCTGCTAAGATTATACACATATGTAAATGATTTAATTAGAGATGGGCCAACCGAATCCACCCATCCTCAGCAGGGATTTGAGATTCATGAATCCAAATCCCTGTGCTAAAATAGGCAAACCAAATCTTTCAAATCCATGAACCAGATAGTTTGTTGGAGACCAGGATGCCTGAAAACCTGGGATACCAGATACACGAGGAGATGGCAAGTAGGTGATTTTTTTCCTTGGAATAATAATGGCCTTTGCTAACAATTTCAGAAATTACTACTGGGGTTGTATTCTAATATATTTAAATTGAACATTTCGTATTTAAGTTTAGCACTATTTTCTGTGCTGAAAATCAATGACATGTATAAATGCTGAAGGGGTCTGATGCCTATCAGAAGTAGTGGGGCAGAGGGCAAGGTCACACAATCTCATCCAGTGATTGCCACATATAGGCCAGTGTACCTCCTTCCACAAGACCAGTGCCTGCTTGTAAACCTAGACTTAGAATAGGATGAGAAGTGAAAAATATCTGTCATGGTTTCTTGTGAGCCACATGACAAACTACATGTAGCAGAAAGGAAAAAATTGTTTTTAAAAATTGGTGCCTCTGGGGACCACCAAAGGCCTGATTGACTGGAAGGTACAGTCTTCTTGAGATTTCAAGGACAGCTGGGACATTCCTTTGCATAGCTCACTTGCAAAGCTCTTTCATACACAATTCTGGGGTTTGTAGTTTTACAAGGTGTCACAGCCTTCTCTGACAAAGTGTGCTAGTGCATCATCAAACTACAAATCCCAGGATGCCAGAAGGAGCTATGCAAAGAAAATCCAGGATTGACCTGGATTATCTCTGTACTATAGTATGTGGCCCTGTTTACACAGGAAGGAAAAAGTGGGAGTAATGCACATTTTCCTGCCTGTGTACAAAGGGCTTTCATGTCATTTTCAATCTGGGGAGATCTGGAGGCAAAACTATGACAATTGTCCTGGCCAGATTTCTTCAGAGGGAAGTTTGCCTTTGCCTAGGCTTTTGCTAAGCCTGAGAGAGCGTGTCTTGCGCAAGATTATCCTTCTTTCTCTTGCTTTTTAAACCCTTTTTAAAAAAAGGACTTGAAAGATTCAAGATTCGTGAGAGTTGTGGATTCCCAGAACCTTTCAGAGATTCGGAAAATTCTGGATTTCCCCTATGCCTAGTTTAAATGTATACATATACATGTAAGTATCACACGTGTACTACCATATTTTTTGAAAGTAACTATAAGAAGATGCAGCACCACCACTGAACTGAGAATTTCCATAAACTGTTCCACATTCTGACTTGGCTTCTGAGGAGTGGACCTGGCTTTATCATTAAGTAGAGTGTGCAAAATTCAGAAAGCTCTGAGAAAGCTGTCTCTGTCATATAATTTATGTAGTACTCCCTAAAGTAGTCTCTAGTTGTCCATCACCAGTGATGCAGTAAAATCATCTGCTGGTTAGAACATTTTTTCTAATGGAATGCAAAAGGGAAGCACCTTTTCCTTTTTCTCAGATAACAAAATGTCTTGGGGATAGACCTACTGAGGAAGTATGTAGAGGTGCTAGTGAACACTTTATCTTGAATGAGGATCACTTGTGACATAATGGCCATTTGTGATACAGCCCTGTCTCTCATCAATTATACTATGCTTGGCTCAAATTTTGGCCTGCCCCATATTTTATGATTTCACCCCCCCCCATTTCTCTTCATTCTTTCTCTAATATATTACTAGGGTTCTCATATCTCAGGGTCTGGCCCTAAGTCTCAGAGCCTGGATGCTTCTTTCTGGTCACTTGGGTGAAGGGGAGTAATCTTTGGGCAAGAATGCTGCCTTGGGAAGTGTGTGTGTGACTGCGTGTAAATATATATATTTCACTTTTTTTTGTTCAACTTGGTGCTTTTAGTTGAATGGCATACTCTGTGCAACTGCGGTTGATGCTTTCTGCATATTATTTTATTAAATCACTAGCATATATATCCAGCATTGCCCAGGATTTTATTTTCTCATAGGTAATGCTTTTTAGAAAGATTTGAGATCTTGTGTCTCTAATTTCCCAAACTGTCTTATCCAGTACCTGTAACTTTTCTCCATATTCCCCAATCCAATCTATATTCAGAGTTATTAACATAACAAGTTGGGTTCCTGAGGGTCTGAGGGAATACACTGTCCTTCTCCTTGGTGCTAGGACTCGTCTCCATAGCAACCAGTCTATTCCAAGACCATCATAGTTGACTGAGGCCCAAGAGCTCTCTGGCTGAGAATTCTAAAGGCCTCTCGCTAAACTGCAAACCCCAAGATTCCATAGAATCTTCTTAGATAGCCACATATGAGGTCTTCACCTGGCACAGCTAATCCTATGAGGTCTTCGCCTGACACAGACAAACAAACTTTGACTTTTATATATTAGATTAGAGCTCACCACTGTGAAACAAAGAGTCATACCCAGGTCTAAGATTTTGGTTCTGAAATCTCATGGCCTGGTATAGTTCTGACCTGGCAACCCTGTTTATCACTTATCATCTGTTTTTTATATCTGTGTATATGCATGTGTATATGCTAGAAGGCCAAACGAGGATGACCAAGAAGGAAAAGGTCTCTATTAATCACCAAAATATCCTTTTTGTACAGGGAAGTGTATGAGCAATCAACAACCCACAGCTCATCCCAAAGTCCCCTAACTGGCTCAAGAGCTGGGTGGAGCACACACTGTCATCTCTGTCACTGAGATATATCCTCATTAGTTGGGTACACTATACAGATGTCAGCTTTCAACATACACATAAGACCTGTTGTTGACTGAGGGAAGGCCAACAATAAACACAAGAAGATCAAAATCTCTTCATCCTCATAACTGCTTGTGGGATTGGGGGAAGAGTGGTTGATTTCCTCCCAAAAACTAATTTCTAGAGAGGCAAGCAGAAGACAAAATTGCAAGCTAGCTGTCTTCTGATTAGTTAGTGGGAAAGATTGGGTGAATTGTGGAGGGGGTTTAAGAAGAGAGCAAAAGGCTATTTTAGTTCCAATGTCCCATTTATCTGAGTAGATTACCTGAGGGAATGCCTTCTTGTTCCATATCAACCTGTCTATTCAGTGACATTTATAGTACAAGAGCTGCTGGTTGTTCCATGACCTGCACATGTATATCTGGCAACAACTGTAGCGATAATCCCTTTTGGAATTTCCTTCTCACTATAACAGGTACCAAATCTGATGGCTTTTCAGTGCTTGTGAACGTTATGTGGCATTTGCTGTTGTTAATATTCTACCTAGTGAGGCTTCTTAGTGTTACTGTGGATTTTTGTATAGAATTGTCTTTGTTGTTTTAATGAATTTTATGTACCCTGAAAATTTTGATAACAAAAGGATAGTATAAAAAACATTGTAAATAATTGCCATCTGATAAATGTTCCAAATATCAGTTAAGACATCATACCCTCAAACATTTCACAGTTGAAAACCAGGATATGTGTGGCTAAGCAACATCAGAGCATGGTCAAGATGGCTAAAGTTATTTCAGAGGAAGAAAATACAAGCCCAGGCAATTTGTTTTTAACTGTGTTGACAAGAAAGAATAAGATTCCACCGTCTCCTTTCCTCTTCACCAAGTTGAGTGCAAACTACTTTTGCATTTTGAAAACAGTTTGCAGCAAAGATAAGGGAAGGGAAAAAGTAGAAGGAAGAGAGAGAAACTGGAATATTTTAAAAGCTGCCTAAAAGTACGACAACGGATTCATTGGAACTATCCCTGCCAAACCGGTACAGTTGAAGGATATGAGGCATATGAGACATAGGGCCTTCCATATTTGGGACTAAGGAGAAATCATTCTATTCCTATCATTCTTTTCATTTTGATCCATCTTCTGCTGGTTTCTCAACAGACAGCTGGCCTTGTTACAGTGACTCATGATCTGGTTAGCCAGACAAGGTAATTACAATGCAGTCAGTGTTGGATTGCCTTCCCAGTTGTTACAAAAAGTTCAATTGGTACACAAGGCAGCAGCAAAAATACTAAGAGAGGGATTGTTATGGCCGTTTTCTAGCCCGAACTTGTGGGATGTCAGATATCATTTTGATATCAACAATTTGGCTTTCTTCCACCATCTCTCTCCACGTGTCTGAGAGGTCCACCGGACAAGCCTGCAGTCAGGCTCAGCCCATAGTTGCTGCAATATTCCACAACAATACAGGCAAGCCAGAAATAGCTGTCTCGCTGCTTTAGGAGACCTCAAAGGCAAGTAGTCTATTATGTATGCACGCTGCTTACAAAGAACTCCCTGCCCCGAGCAGGCAGCTTGACAAGCTGAATACTCAACTGTCAAGCACTGCACATTTGCATATTGGCTACTCTATTGTCAATTCAGACCTAACTCAATCATGCTGAATTCTGACCTTTCGGAGGCTTTGTCTCCAGCCCTCAACTCATTGTTTTTCCCTAAGTTTGGAGTAGCCTACAGGCATATTTTCCCTATAAAAATCCCTGATTTTGAGAGCTTCCTCGGATCACTCTGGACTTCCATCCCGCCTTGCTGCCGCTTTGTTTGGCGAGCTTTCCTATCAGTCCCACGTACTGAGACTTCATACCTACGAACTCAATCTGCAGACTACCCGGGCTCCAGGACAGGTGTAGTATTGCCCAAACCAAAAATCCCTCTGGAAAATTCCCTCTATTCCACTCCAACCTTTATTTTCTATAGTTCTCTGTGTGAATGTGCTACGTATACTGTTTGTCTGTATTTTAATAAAGAACACAATTATTCTTAAACTTTGGTGTGCTCCTTGGCTTGGCCTGACCCCATAGACATTGGGTAAAAGATTCTGCTGTGTTGCCCTGCCTCTCGCATTGCTAGCTGTGCTCTTTGACTAATTTCTCCAACTTGTTTAATTGTGAGCGCATTTAGGTGTCCCTCACGGGACCCCCAGTAAACAAGGTAACAGGCTTAAGTGTCTGGACCACACCAGAATCACAGTGATTCTGTACAAGTCACACTGCTAGTCTCTGTGCTTCAGAGCCCAGTTTAAAATGTTGATATTGGCTTTTATAGCCCTAAATATTTTGGGAAGAGCCTACGCTAGTGTGAGCTTGCCTGGGATTTACTATGTACTATTGTCCAACATGGTGTAGTGTTCTGAACATTGGACTATGATTCTGGAGATTAGGGTTTGAATCCTCACTTGGTCACTGAGTGGCCTTGGGCAAGTCACACTCAGCCTCAGAGGAAGTCAAAGGCAAATCCTCCTCTGAACAAATCCTGCCAAGAAGACCCCATGACAGGTTTGCCATAGGGCGCCATAAACTAGAAGCAACCTGAAGGTACTCAACAACCAAATTAATGCTCTGCTGTCAGGCCAGGTGACTGGACATGTGGTCCCACACTCATTTAACTGCCCTGAGCCACCTACGCATGTGTGTGGCCAGATGTCTGGAAATTCTAAAAACTGAAAACATTTTTTCCATGGCTTGTTTGTACATCCCTGTACCCCCTACTGTGTGTGTGTACATATGCATGCTGTACATTACTTTGTGGCCTTTTTAAAAGGCATATTGGCCAACCAGTAAACTTCATGCTGGTCAGTACTACTCTTGTTGTTTTTATTACTAGCCTTCGCCTTGCAAGTGTGATTTTGCAGCATGTAAAAATATGTGAGCCTATTTGTTTGTTGCTGTCACCATATTTCATCCTTGCTTTCTGACTGTGAATGATGTGAACTGTGTGGGCTCTTCTGCAGGAGGGTGATATGTGGAAGATCATGCCTTAAGATGTCAGATTGAAACTAACAATTGTCCAGTCTTTGTGTTTTACAATTTTCTGGGGAAAATGAGCATTGTGAAGCCTTCTCTTACTCTGTATCCACAAGAAATTTCATAATAAAGCCCCATTCAGCTGCTTGTGTAATACCCATTAGAATATAATTAATACCTAGGATTGCATTATAGTTTAGGTGGGAGTGTGGTAACTGTCAGCAATCTATCCACCATAAGCTGTAATTACATATCTTTGTAACAATAGTGATTCTTGAATCCTTATTATCCCAAGCCTTTCTTGCATAAAACACCTTTCAGTCCCATTTCTTACTACGTCTGAAGAGAAGCACATTAAATGACACCTGGAGAACTATCATTTTGATACATCTTTCTTTCATTTTCTGTGCTGTAACATTTTCTTTGTGGAAGGATATCTGCTGAGTGACTTGCAGAGGCCTTCAATAAGGTTTTCACAAACACTTTACCAACTCTCTTACTTCCTCTCAGGGACTCCAAATAAACTTGAGATGGAAAGATGCAAGGGATCCTTAGCCACCAGTCAGGGTGATATTAAACTAAACTGGTGTGCAAACAAAGAATACAACCTACAGCAATCTAGTCTTTCAGAGAGATGTGCTGGAGATTTCAGGTCTTTCAAACTGTCTTCTTACAAAAGATGTAGGAAAATACTGCTGTGGGAAAGCCTGTCAGCCAGTTCCTAAGGCTATAATCAGATCCAAGAACAACATGGCTGGAATTAGCCATGTCTCAAGAGAGAACAAGTCTGCTCAGCACAGCCTGGAGTTTATTGGAAACTGAGGAGCTGAAAATGAAATCATTTCATTAGGATCTCCTACTGTACTCAGGCAAAACCATGTGGATTTGAAATAACATTATTAATGCCTCTACAAACTGTGACCATCAAATTAAATACAACTGACTACTCATTTAGTAGAGAGCCAGGGTGATGTAGTGGTTTGAGTGTTGGATTATGATCCTGGAGACCAAAGTTTGATTCCCCACATAGCCATGGAAACCCACTGGGTGAACTTGGGCACATCACATACTCTCAACCCCAGAAAACTCCTTGATAGGCCTGCCTTAGTGTTGCCTTAAGTAAGAAACATTCTGTCCCATGAAGTAGAGTCAAGTGAGCCCTTTGGCTACTAGGGAGCTGACAGATATGAAATTGGTGGAACAGAGTGTGATGGTGGAAAATTCAGAGCATGTCTAACCAAACACTCTCTAAAGCACACTGGAAAACCTATACTATCACAGTGGTGACAGCAAAAAAAAATCATACTTCTCTGCTACCATTGTGCCTATATTGTATCATCCAGCAAATCTTTCTTGAGTGGTCAAGGCCCTTCTGCTCTTTGTCTCATAAAAACGGAATACATATCTCATGACAATCTGCAGTGAAGAGTTTGCATGACACTTTGTTAATAAAATCATTCATAGAATCATAGAGTTGGAAGAGACCCCAGGGGCCATCAAGACCAACCCCCTGCTATGCAGGAACACACATCAAAGCATTCCCAACAGATGGCCATCCAGCCTCTGCTTAAAAACCTCCAAAGAAGGAGACTCCACCACACTCTGAGGCAGCATATTCCACTGCTGAACAGCTCTGACCATCAGGAAGTTCTTCCTGAGTTTCAAGTGGAATCTCCTTTCCTGCAGCTTGAATCCATTGCTCCTTGTCCTAGTCTCTGGAGCAGCAGAAAACAAGCCCGCTCCCTCCTCAACATGACATCCCTTCAAATATTTAAATATGGCTATCATGTCCCCTCTTAACCTTCTCTTCTGCAGACTAAACATACCTAGCTCCCTAAGCCGTTCCTCATAGGGTATGGTTTCCAGACCCTTTACCATTTTGGTCGCCCTCCTCTGGACACGTTCCATCTTGTCAATATCCTTCTTGAGCTGAGGTGCCCAGAACTGGACACAGTATTCCAAATGAGGCCTAAGCAGTGCAGAATAGAGTGGTACCATTACCTCCTTCGATCTAGACACCATACTCCTATTGATACAACCAAGAATCGAGTTGGCTTTCTTGGCTGCTTCATCACACTGCTGATTCATGTTCAGCTTATGATCTACCAAGACTCCTAGATCCCTTTCACATGTACTGCGATCCAGCTATGCATCCACCATTCTGTATTTGTGCATTCTATTTTTTCTGTCTAAGTGTAGGACTTTACATTTCTCTCCGTTGAAATTCATTTTGTTAGCTTTGGCCCAGCTCTCCAATCTGTCAAGGTCGTTTTGAATTTTGATCCTGTCCTCTGGGGTATTAGCAACCCCTCCCAATTTGGTATCATCTGCAAATTTGATCAGCGTGCTCTCCACTCCCTCATCCAAGTCATTGATGAAGATGTTGAACAGCACTGGGCCCAGGACAGAACCCTGTGGCACCAGTAGTCACTTCTCTCCAGAATGAAAAGCAGCCAGTGGTGATCACCCTTTGGGTTCAGTCGGTCAACCAATTACCAATCCACTTAACAGCAGCCCTGTCCAGCCCTCATTTTAATAGCTTCTTTGCAAGAATGCCATGGGGAACTTTGTCAAAGGCCTTACTGAAGGCAAGATAGGCTATGTGTACAGCATTCCCCTCATCTGTCAAGCTTGTAACCCTATCATAAAAGGAGATAAGATTAGTCTGGCATGACTTATTTCTGAGAAATCCATATTGACTTTTAGTGATTATGGCATTGCTTTCTAAGTAATTACAAACTAACTAACTACAAAATTACATTAGCTCTGTATGCTGAATTTGTGGGGTAATCTTTACTCTTGCTTATCTTATGTGATTGGGTACATTTCAGTTTGTGCAGCCTGAAGAAGTCAATAAGATTCTTGAAGGGTTGAGAACTACCACACGTATATTGGAGCCATGTCCTGACTCATAAAAACAACCAGAGCAAAAGGGACTGGCTGAATGGGTAAGAGAGTAATGAAGGATCACTACAGCAAGGCAGGTCTCCACCCTCTCTAAAAGAGGTTTTGGAGAGGTCATAACTGAACTCCACCATAAACGAGAATCATCAGCAAGGTTCTAGAGCTTATGGTGGCATTTCAAGTTCAGGGATTCCTGGATAAGACACATTTATTTTGATCTGGCTTTAGTCCTGGTCATGGGATGGAAACAGTTTTGGTGGCCTTTGTGGATAACTTACACAGGGAGAAATGAGTCTTGGCCCATTTCCGCATGGGGTTTTTAAAATGGGCCGAGCTTCCTCCAGGGAGGATGTCTGCACCTGGGAGTGGACTGGGTTGGACCTACTTAATGTAGATCCACACCCCAGCCCGCTCTGGAACGAGCCCAAGTGGTCATCCAGTGTGCTTTTGAAAGAGCGCTAAAAACAGGTCTTTCTTTTTTTTTTTTTTAAATTTTTATTAATTATATAACTAAATCACAAATACAAAACAAGAAAAAAAAATTAAACACCATGTGATATACATAATAGTGAATTAAAAAAAATAATTTTTTTTCTTTTTCTTTTTTTTCTCTTCTCTTAAGCAATACTAACTTTCATTGTTATTTTGCACCTTTACCCTTAAATTTATAAATCTGTTCAACTATTATAATTTCACATTTAATTCAATATTTTTCACATCCCCTTTAATCTATTTCTATTGTTAATTCTTTTAACTTTTTTTTTAAAAAATCATTGACATCACTTATCCTTTTAAATCTATAAATCACAAGTTTAACACACACACCTACTAAGAATTACAAAATATACAACATAAAAGAAAAACAAAACTAAAACTAAAAAATACCCACCCCCCAGAGTCAACTTTTTATTTAATCCACTTTCCAAAATTGCCATTCTTCTTTTGACAGGGTAGTATTACTATCTCTTTTCAAAACTTTATCCAAAAATATTTTCCAAAAAACAGGTCTTTCAAAAGCACGGAGCGCACCACTGTGAGCCTGCTCCTTTATGCAGATTCACAGGCTCGCATTATTGTGAGCCTGTGATCTGCTGGGGGTGGGCTTTAGGTTGGCGAGTTTCAGCAGTTGGTCGAGACCCTCGACCAACCTGAAGCCGCCATTTTCGTCCCTGGAGGAGTGCGGAGCGGCAGCCACGTGCTGCTCCAGAGCAGCATGGACCGGACCAGGAAGCCCAAAAGTCCGTTGAGTAGTGTCACAGGGCAATTCCCTCACCCCGTGCAGAAATGACCTTGGTTTTTCTGAACCTCTCATCTGCTATTGGCATATTGAGCTTACGGACTGCTTCTCTGAGATGGAATTTGGAAACATTGCTTTACAGTAGTTCTGGTCTTTCTTGGGGAGGGTGAACTGAGAAGGTTGTAGAGGCAGATTCCTGTCTGACCCCCCCTGGAAACCATTATTGTTGTTGTTATTGTTCTTGATATCCCACCTATCTCCCAAAATTTGGATTCAATGGGGATTACAATTTAAAATATAGCTAAGAACATACAAAAATGAACATTAAAATGGAAATTATACTATTCACAATATTAAAATGGTTTAAAACTACATTTAAAAAAGATAAAATACTATTAAAATATAAAAAGTAGCTAAAAGTGTTGCTTTTGAAACGGTACATCACTCACAGTGCATTCTTTTAAAATCTTACCTGTCTAAAAGCCTGTCAGAATAAAAAAGTTTTTGCCTGCCAGTGGAAGGATAGCAGGAGAAGACCATTCCTGTCTCTTGGAATTGGAGTTCCAGAGTTTAATCACTCTGCAAATTCAGTGTATCAGTTCTGCACCTGACACCTTGATTGCATAAACATTGGTGCTGCATATATAATAAAAGTATTAAAAACAAGGAACAGAAGGATAGAGTACAAGAAATATTCAGGGGAAAAAAAGACAAAGGTCTCTATCTTACTTCATATTTATAGTACTTTGATACCGCTTTAACGACCTTGATGACCTATTGTGAAATCTTGGTATTTGTAGTCTGGTTGAGGAACCTACTGTTACTATGGTTCAGGCCTACCCGGTGATAGCACTAGATATCATTTTTGATATCAAAATCATTCGGCCTTCCTCTGCCACCCCACTCCATGTGTTTGCGAGGCCTCTGGACAAGCACGTACACAGGCGCGGCCAGTAAGTGTTGGACATTCCATTCTCCACCTAGGCAGGCAGAACAAAGCCACTCCGTTGCAGGGACCTCTCATGCAGACACTTCTTGTTTAAGCACGACTCTAAACAAAGATGCACAGCCTTGAGCTGATAGTCTGACAATGCTAAGCTATTTGCATACTGGCTATGCTATTGTTAAACCTGCACTAAGCCCATCATGTTAAACTTGACCTTTTCCAAAGCTTTGTCCCACTCCAAACTCGCATTATTCTCACCGAGTATGGCATGGCCTGTAGGCACAATTCACCCTATAAAAACTCCCAGTTCTGAGACCACCTCGGATTGCTCCTGAGTTCCATCCAGCCTTGCTGTCATTTTATCCAGAGAGCTCCCCTCAGCCTCCACGCTGAGTTTCTTCCCAACCATCTTCAGTTTCTTCAGGACTACGAGAAAAGGTGTCGTATCACCCATTTCCCCCGAAAATCCTTATTTCTAATTCCTTAGCTAGCTGTGTGATTGTGGTGTCTTTTCTGTTGTTTGTCTTTTAATAAAAACATCATTTTACTATTTTAAAACTGTCTGACGGCTTAACTGACCTGACCCCGTAGACATTGGGTTACAAGATCCCTGCTAAGTTACCCTGCCTCTCACTAGCTTAAGAGAGTGCTCCAGTTAATTTCCCCATCTTTTGTTTTTATTTGGTTATTTGGGCGGCCCTCCCGGGACCCCTAGAGAACAGGATAACACTAGAATTTGTTTGCACAGAATTCCAGTTCCTCAGCTCCATACGGGTTCCATAGGATGCAACTATAGCAGTTATAGTAGTATCAATGTGCTATAATTTTGCAATAAGATAGAGATCAAAAGTCAAGGTAGTGGCATGGTTTAGTACAAGATTTCTTTTTCTGTATATATAATTGGCAAGCTATATGAGTATGTGTGTTGGTCTGATAAGTGCACAGGACTCCCTCACATTAGGAGTTTTCCTTTTATTCCAGTGCATTTCTGCCTATGAGGAACATCCTCCCTCAGCTAATATGAACATAGAGGATTACAAGTTAGAATCCATGATCTACTTTGAAATGAGGGACATATCACAACAAAGCCATCAAAGAAAATGTTCAGAAAATTATAAAGACTTCCCTTTTATTCTAAAGTTATGAGAATTTTTCATATGTAAATGTATGATGGAGTTCAGTTCCAGATCTGATTGAAAAGTTTCCTTCCAGACTTAAATAATATTTCATAATTGTGGTGGATAATTAGATAGATTCATATTTTACATATTTCCCCCTGACCTTCTAAAGTCCTCTTCTTCAAATGTTTTTGAGCACACTTGTCTGCATCTTTTTTACATACAAATATTTGTTTCGTCATCTCAGGTAATCCTATTCCTAACACACATGTTGTGTCAGGATTTATATTCAGTCCCCTGCTGTCTCACTGTTTACCAAAGTTCAAAACCTGGGCAAATAGCAATTTATTTGGGCTGAATTAGTAATACCTTATTTTTGGAGGCCACAAATAACCATGTAATTATTTTTTGAATTAAGAAATTACCATTCTATCTCAGACTCATTACATGGGTATTTCTTCTCAGTCAATTATATTTGAAATGTTATATGCAAAATGGTAACTAGAACCAAATGTACGTAATAGTTTTCCTAACACCAGTGAAGTAGCAATTAGGCACAGAATAGTGTCACTTTCTAGGAGTCCTTAAAAAGGCATATTTGCTTAAGAAATTGAAACAGTTTTTTCCAATGAATATAAGAGTCATTTTGGATCAGACCAGGGGTGGGAAATTGTGGGGGGTTGGGGGGCACATTGGTGTTCCTGGGGCCCTTGGAGGGCCCTATATGCCAAAGCACCCCAAGTTTACTGCTTCGTTCTCTCAATGTCTCCAGAGAGGTGGGAGAAAATTGTGTCACATTTTGGGCCATCTCTGCAACATTTCAGACTGAAAAGAGTTCCTATTGAGAGGAAAAACAAGACTCTCCTGGGGCTAAAGTTCTCCAGGGCTGGGGCAAGAAAGGGCCAAAACATAAATTGGGAGCACTTCTGGCAAAATTATTTTGAATAAAAAAAATCTACACTAGTGGGACCTATAAGCCCCGAGGGGATACAAGAACAGCTCTGGGGCCTTGTACTGCCTGAAAGCTCCACTTTCCTCCACCTCTGGATTAAACTAAAGCTTATATAGTCAAACATCCTATTTGCACCATGGCTGATAGTGGCCTACTGGAAGCCCAGCAAGGAGATGGGAGTCAAACTCTATCCTCCATCTTGAACTGCCCAGCAACAGATATACAGAGGCATACCACCTCTGGTAATGGAGGTGATACATAGTCAACCTGTCTATAAACCACCAATGTTCACGTCATTCATAATTTATTCAATTCTCTTTTAAAGCTATCAAAGTTGCCAGCTATAACTAAGTTGACATTGAGTTTGACAGTTCAATTATGAGGTTTTATCTGCTTTACATAACTTCAATGGATGAGCCAAGGTTCTAGTACTGTGATGGGAGGGGAAATTCTTCTCTCTATTAGTTTTTCCACAACATGCACAATTTTATGCACTTCTAACATATTTCTCCATAACTTTCCTGCATAGGGCAATTGCTCTGCATTTTCCTTAATTTCTGTATTTTGGAGTGGGGGCTGGAGGTGGTCATCAGCTCCATATACAGTATTCCAGATGTTGTCATCCTACGGATTTATATAAGAACAATATGGTATTGGCAGGTGTATTTCCAATGCCCTTTCTAATTATGCACAATAGAGAATTTACTTTATTTATTTATTTACATACTAGGACAACAGTTTGACTGAGATACATACCAAAACCCTGAGATCACTTTCTTGGTCCACAGTGGCCAGCTCATATCCTGCCAGTGTATGTGTGAATTTGTGATTTTTGTTCCAATATGCATCACTTACTTTATTGTTTTATTATATTGCTTACACTGTTATATTACATTACCGTAAATTAAATTACATATAACAGGTTTATATTGCTTGCATTAAATCTTATTTGCCATTTTACTGCTATTCCTTCTAATTAGCCAGTTTCCAATCCATAAGAAAATTTATCTTATCCTGTTACTGCTAAATTTGCCCAGGAATCTTTGCTGTGGGAATTTTAGCAAACACATTTTGAAAAACCAAGTAGATAATGTTTACTAGATCACTCTTGTCCACACATTTTTTGATACTTTCAAAGAATTATCAAAATTAGTGATATAGGGCTTCCCTTTGCAAAGTCATGTTGATTCATTTTATCACAATTTATTGCTCAATATCCCTCATGATTAACAATTTCAACAAATCTATGTGGAACAGATGTTAACCTTACTAACTTAGTTTCCTGGATCTTGCCTGGGTCACATTTTAAAAATTGGTATTACATGGCCCACTCTCTAATCCACTGACAAAGAGGCTGATCTTAGATGTGTTTGTATATTACATAAGTTAATTACAAGATCAGCAATTTTGCTTTTGAGTTCTTTAAGAACTCTTGGGTAGATACTATCTGGAATTGGTAATTTTTATTGGTAATTTGTCATTGAGGTCTTGCATGTCTTCTTGTTTGTGTTGTTTGCTTAAGTTTGTCATTGTCTTCTCCGAAAAACATTAGTTCAGTCATGGGTGTTTTTTCTATATATTCAGCAGGAAAGAAAGGTAAAAGGTACCTTCTCTGCAGTGCCTTATCCTTCTTTAGCACAGTTTTAGTTTTATTGATCTTCTTGGCTGGCCTTCTGCTCCTTCTGTATTTAAAGATTTTTTTTCTTTCCTGGAAGTATTACTGATAAAGCACCTTGTGTTCTTTTAAGTTCACCTCATAAGGGAAGGGTGAGCCTAAATACCCTAAGGGCACCAGATCCCATCTGATCGTGGAAGATTAGCAGGGATAGCCCTGGTTAGTACTTGAATGGGAGACCACCAACAAATAACAGATGCTGCAAGCTGTTTTTCAAAGAACTGAACTGGCAAAACCTCTGAATATTCCTCGTCTAAGAAAACCCCATGAATTTCATTGGTTTGGGTGACTTGAAGGCGCACATACACATATAAAAGAAGTATTTCCAGTTTTTCAAGCAAGCATGTTTATCTGTAATAGCTTTCTTCCATAGTACCATGCTAGCAATATCTTGGAACCTGTACTTCCCAAGTTCTTTCACCAGCCAGCCTGTAGCTATCTGATTTCCTGCTATAGAGCTTTGATTCTTCAGAAAGCTGGGCAAATTAGGAGGAAAGGGTGTCCCATATGTTGTGGTTACAGAAGAAGAAACTTAGCTGACCTCCCTGTTTTAATAATGTTAAAACTGACTCTGTCTCTTCTGCTCCTTGAACCAGGTCCCAACATAAAGCACTCTCTCCAGTCCCCTGAATGACCAGCATATTTAAGGCCATTTCTGCACTATACTCTTAGAGCATGATGATTCCACTTTCAACATCCTGTAGAATCCTATAGAATTCCATAGGATGTTGAAAGTGGAATCACCGCGCTCTAAGAGTGTAGTGCAGAAGTGGCCCAACACAGTTGACCAAGAAGGGAAGCAGGTAGCAGGCAGTAGTGGCTTTAGTCAATTTAGTCAATTAGTTATAAGATATGTTATTTTCCTATTCTAAAATAAAGTCTTTGGGGATTTATAGAAAATTTCTTCAATTCTTTTGTAAGTAGGACCTTTGTATTTCACTTGGCTGAAATTTCAAAGACAACTGAAGTTTGTGTGTACCTGCTTGTAGGAAATTGTTCATATTTTATACCTGTTCTCCTCCCCTGCTTTGCCCTACTCTGTTTCTCACTAATCTTTCAAGTATGCAGCACAAATTTTTAAAGCCATAAAATTTAAATTTGAATTTTTAAAGCCATAAAACAATAGAATCTCAACTCTTAAAAAAATTTAAACTTTTCTGTTTCTTCCCCATATGCTATATTCCAATATACATGGCTAGGCGTGACGTTGACACCTACACACTTACATTCTTTCAGTGCATATTCTCAATTTTAAAAGTGAGTCTAACTGCAGATGCAACATCTTGCCATTTTTTTGGGTGGGGGGCATTTCTATTTTATTTCCTAAGTCTTATTATTGGTACCAAATAGTGTAAGTGATAGAACTAGCAAGCTGCCATATTTTTTGTAACATTTTGTTCAGACATTGTGAAGATACTACCAAACTGTGGATTTTTTTTTTATTTTGTTTTAATCTTCATCTACCAACATAGTCCTCTCTCCCTCTCTCTCTCTCCTCCTAACTATATATATGTATATATATACACATACATACATACACACACACACAGTTTGCTTCTGAACTATTAGTCATTCAAAACATGATTTTACTGCATTACACTTAGGAGAGCATAATGAAGCGGACTTCAGAATTTACCCTGAAGCACTTTCATTGCAATATTGGATTGGGAGCTGTAATTTGCATAAATGAAATGGAACAAATGAAAAGAGAGAGGTATTTTTCAATGCATTTTTCACAAAATCACTTTATCACTTAAGTAATTAACAAGGTGTCGAGGATATAATTCACACATACAATTGGAAATGAATTAATAATGCTGATTTCTCTGCATATGTGGTACATTTATTTTCATAAAGATAACTCTGTGTGTGTGTGTTAAAAATATATTGGCTGAGAATCACAGGTGGGTGGAGTGGTTTCTTTATCACTTTTGCAAATATTAAACACTACAATTTAATATTTGCCTTTAAAGTCATACTCTTCATGAACATCATAAATGATGACCAGTTTCTTTTTTTCTTTCTTTTTTATAATAACAGGCTGAAGCCTCCCTCAAATATTTCACATTTCAGACCACCCTATCTAGATAAGAGTCAAGGTTCTGAAATTGCAAGAAAAGCTGGGCTGCAAAATTGGGTTCTTGATGAAGGTGACAATATTCTTGTCATGACAATAATATGACCCTTCCTCCATCTCAGCTGCCACAACCCTGGCCTTGAGGGGAAATAAGAAAAGACAGGCACAGTTCAATCATGCCCAGGCCCAGAAGAAGATGAAAAAAACTCCCCTCATCTCAACTTGTAGTGCCCTCACATGGGAGGGAGAGAAGACTCATCAGTATCTGCTGGGCTGAATCCCTTGCCCCACTGCCATTTCTTTTTCTCTGTGTGTTGAGTCTTATTTAGATTGTAAGCTTCAGGTTAGGGAACTGTCAAATTAACCAGAGCAGGGTATAAATATTCCAAATCAATCAATCAATCAATCAATCAATCAATGTTATGGAAAACAATCCTGTAGCAACTTTGAGAATGAGAGAAAGAAATTGGTAGTATAAGTCTTCTTAGACTTTAGTCTACTTCATCAGATGCATGGAGTGAACTGCGAAAGGCCCGTCTGTAAACTGCAAACCCAAGGATTCCATTTGATGTTGAAAGTGGAATAATAGTGTTATAACAGTCTAGTGCAGAAATGGCCTCAGTCTCAAAGGTGCCACAAGATCCTTTTGCATACTGATCCAGATTAACATGGCTATGGCCCTTTTCACACTGTACCTTTTTGCGCGAGGGGGGAGGGCATCTTGTGTGAGAAGCCTCCTCCGGGACGACGACGCTTCCCCCTCGTTCCTTCCACAGGCGCTTCCTGCTGGCGCGTCCGTCACACTAGCGCCCCGCCCCTTCCTGTCAGGACCCTGGCACTCCAGGACTCAAGCTCTGAGTCTGAACCAGAGGACTTCAAAGCCATGGAGTCTGCTGCACCAGCAGAGCCCACCCCAGAGGCTGCCATGGAACCTGCTGCACAGCCCACCCCAGAGGCTGCCCTGGACACAGAGCCCTTGGCCCCAGTAGCCCCAGCAATGGAGCCAGGGGCTGTCTTAGATCCAGAGATTCAAGAGCAGGTGCCTACTTACCAGCAGCATCAGAAGCAAAAGAGTGCTCTCAGAAGGTCAGAGCGTTTAAATAGGAAACACCAAGCAATCAAGCTCCAGCTGAGGTAGCACCTGGGTGAGGGCCTGCTCAATAAAAGCACTCACTCAGCCTTGGGTCTTTGTTGGCTTGCAGTCATTCATTTTGGCTGTGCCTGCTGGGCTATTGGGGACCCTTGCCTTGCTTCCTGAAACTGCCCAACCGGCTGAGGAACAAATTCTGTGGTACGTGGACTCTGTTTGCTGTTTTGCCTGGCTGTGATGTAACAACCAGAGAATATCTTGCTGCAAAAGTCTCTTTAGTTTACTGCTGCCTTATCTACCCACTGCTGAAGTAAAGCCCTTTGATTTATTGCCTATCTGCCTTATCTGGGAAAAGACTTATTAGCCGGCTCTTGGCTGCCTGCCATGCCCCGGCGTTAACACTTCCTTCTGCAGGGCACCATGGGAGCTGTAGGCTCCGTGGGGGAAGGAAGTGTGACCCGGCTGCCTTGTGACGCTCTGCACAGCAGGTAAGTGTGCATGGGTGCCGCAAGCATTGTGCGAGCGCGGGTGATTTTCAGCTTCAAGCTGAAAATCAAAAAATACGCTCGGGCACTGTGTCAGCCTTGTGAGCGTCGCGCAAGTGGGGGGGTGTCATGCGGTGCAACGCTCCCATTTGCGCGGCGCTCAAGGGGTGCTCACGTGAGAAAAAATGAAAGCGAAAAGGGTGTATGACTTTGAATTCAGGCTATTTCCGCACTATATTATTATAGTGCTATCATTCCACTTTCAACATCCTGTGGAATTCTGAGATTTGTAGTTTACTGAGGTCAGAGAGCTCTCTGGTTGAGAATTCTAAATCCTCTCCCTAAACTGCAAACCCCAGAATAGCACTATAACAGTATAGTGTAGAACTGGCCTCAGTAATGGTATATTACAACAGTATTTTAATACTGACAAGAAAAGGCAAGGTATGATTTTCTCACTCATTATCAAAAGTACTTCAGAAGTTGTGCAATGTTTCCTGAATAAAGGCTGCTAATTCTTCCTTTTGATTTTTCAAACAACCCTTACTTGTAGTGTGAATTATCAGGATACAGAAAGCAGGATGAACTTTTGCTTCAGACAAAGTTTGGTTGCAACGGTTGTAAGATGGATGAGTTTGTGAGTTTAGAACAGGTAAACTCACACGTGGAATTGTTTTCAAAACAGCAATAATGAACAGTTGAAATTGATGATGTGGAGAGTTGGCAATCAGGGAGTACCTAATAACAAGATTGTGTTCTACTTAAAAGTCAAATGAAATCAAAGTATTGATTTTAGTAAGCCTAGCCTTTGTATTTCCCTGTAAGATACTACTGACATTCATAAATTACATGAGGCACACATTTCTGTATTTATGAATGGCCCACTTACCAAAATATAGGATTTTTTGGGTATCTCAGTCTGTATAAAAGAAAAAGCTTTCTAACTCTTAAATATGAGACATCCTTTATAAGAAGAGACATCTGCCAGTCTTGTAAGGACAAAATATTTGGTCCTTAGATAAGGGACATCCCTTTTATCATTTATTAGCCAATGTGAAGAATTCTGGAAGCTGCAAGCCACCAACTGGAGAACAGCACTTTGCCTACCCTTGATCTAGAGATGCTTGGTTTCAGAAGTACTATTGGCTTTGACTCCAAACCATCCTCTAAAGAAAACCTTTCAAAGTGGTTGTCCTAAAAGAGATAAATCTCATCTCAGTTCAGATTATCAACCTTTACTAATGTGGGAGGCAAAGTTAGTAGAATTAGTGTCTAATGATTCAAAAGGCTCACATCTACTTGTTGAGCAATCATTAGAACCTCTAGAGAAAGATCATTTCCTTTAGCGCTACCCAGTTATTCAAGTAGAAATTTGAGGAAATGCATTTTATATTTCACAATTTCTTGGTGTGATTACAAACATGAAAATCTTGCTACAACAATGTAAAAAATCCATTTTAATTCTCTTTTTCCGACATCATGTATAATTTTCCAGTCCTACAGAGAAGAATCCAACAGAAGTGAGACAATGGAATCTGATAGAACTGGAAAGAGAGCTGATCTCTTTGTTTTGTGGCAACCCTCTCCATATATCCCTAAAACCAACTTTGGAAAGATAAGAAACCTTCCAGAGCCAGTTTTCAGATGTTATACAAAGCTGCAGAATGTAAGGGAATGTCATAAAGTTCCACCAGTGTACTATTGACTTTAGTTCACACAAAAGGATGTGTCTTTGTTATAAAAATTAGTTGGTAATGGTGAGAGAGTCATTAAAAAAGGAGAATAGGGAGGTGGGTACTCGAGAAGTGGGTAAGACACAATGTTAAAGCTAGAGGAAAGTATAAGTGTCTGCTTTCTTCAGAATATGTAATTTTATACACCTTTGTCATGTTCCTACCTATTCAACTTTCCTCTAATCCAAAGACCTTAGATATTGAAAATTTTCTAATAAAGTTTTTCCCTTATCAACTTATGTTGGCTTTTTCCAGCTTCACAATATTGTTATTGAGGGTTGCTGACCAGAACTGTATATAGTGTTCCAAGTATGGCCACAAGCATAGATTTGTATAAAGGTAGGAAAACACTTGTGCCATTAACTTTAAGAACATTGTGGACCAAAGACAGAAGATGCCTGCAGTAGTAGCACAAACTTCATCTGTAAAATACTCTTCACAATAAGAGTTGTGGGGGAGGGAAATAACATTTTATGTGCCTATTTATTTCAAAGTTATTTGACCAACCATGTCATCAATGTCACACCCTCCCTTTTTTATTTTTAATCATTTCCTACCCCCTTACTGTGAGAGAAATATGTCTGCAATTTTGAAGTCAGGCAGTGTTCTCATACAAATGAGTATCAGTGTGCACTCCCTTTTAGAATAAGAACTTTATCATATATCAATAGATGGCAGTAGCTGAATTCTCAACTAAAGAAGAGACATTGTGAAAGGCTTTTAATTGCATCCTTTTCTAGACAAAACAGATGCTCCTTTTGCACTTAGAAATAATTTATGTGCTATCATAAACCAGGGTCAGTGTACAATTTCCCTCCTTTTTTTACTTCTTACTCCTTTTCTCATCAAGTTTCATAATACTACACCAATTTTGCTGCAAGCTAATAAACCTCAGGGCACCACAAACTCAACATGGGATCAAAGACAAAGGTCATCTATAGTATATGAATATTTCTGTAGGAATTGAGATCTAGACAAATTGCTCATTGAAAAGTCATGCTGATTTTTGCTCAGATTGCCAACACACACACATACGGACACAATGTTCTGGTTTAGGGAAAGAAATTATATTGAGCACTAGCAGGAACAGAATGACTGTGTATGTGTTTCGAAGAGTATAGCTCTCTAAACAGAAAATGTACTCCTCTGTTATTTGCCAGGACAAATTTCTGATCGTTAATTTAAATAACTTATGTAAGACTTAAATTGTAAATAAAAGAAATAGTGCCTTCAAAATTCATCTCTCCTCTCTCTTCCCAAACTTGTTCTTTTTCCTGCTCCTGTACTCAGTCACACATTGAAATTTAAAGCTTCTTAGACTGACACCAAAGGCACATTTACTCAACCTTTTCTGTGTGGAGTAGTCATGTGAAAATACTATGTTGGATCTAATTCCAGAACTGGTCATTTGCACACATGGCTCCATACTGCTTCCATCCAAAATTTGGCCTTTGGCACACCACTGGCAACATCAAATGTTATCAAAATTCAGATCACCTGTTTCAGCATATGAATGTATCCATCTTGTCTTTCTGGGCTGCATTACCCACTGGGAATAGGATATTTGCCAAAAGCATCCCACCAAGATGACTTTCTCTGGTTCAAAATGTAAAGCAAATTTCAGAATATGTGTGGTGATCAGTCATGTGGACCAGGCTGATTTGTAGACACGTGCCAACATGCTAGCTCCCCCTGCTCTCAATGAAACATAATTGATTGCTGCTAACAATATACCCAGATGATGGAATAACTGACAAATCCAATTTCAGTCTGAGTTCCAGTTGGCTTCTTTTAGACCACACTTCTCCAGGCTGTTCACAAGAGTGGACACAATTTATGCTCTGGAATTCTCCATGGGCAGATGGCTGCAGATACATTTGAAAAATGCATATTTGAAAAGTGTGCATAGAAAATTGTTTATGTTTGAAACCAGATAAAATGCACTCTACTCCATGGAGGCATGTGCTTAATAAATGCTTAAAACATGCAAAAATGTGTTTGCATTTAATCAAAGAAAAGAAATGAATGAAACAACAAAACAGCAACAAAATAATGACAACACTTTGCTATCTGTGCATATAACACTATCAAAGTGACAAAGACATTCACAGTTGTGGGGTTTATAAGTGTGTACATTGCAAGCCCAAATCAACCAAACAGGCAGTGTTTTGGTTTCAAACATCTTCTCCACTTGAGTCTATATTCCTCCAAATTTGTTATAGAATTGCTGTGGCACATTCTGAGCTAAAGCTGTCTCTTGTAAACTGGTATATTTGTTATTGGAAAATATGGACTTGAATTACTAAGTAGCTCAGCCATGGCTGGTGTTGGGAGGTACAATACCTAAATGGCAATATGACAAAGCACAGGTGTGAGCTGAGTGAATTTATTTAACAGGTAAGCTTCCCCTGAATGCTCACAGGGAAGAATCATAAAAGTCAAGCTACTTTTGAACTGAGCTGAGGAGAATATGGTAAATTCCATTTTAAGGTGATTTGGGATGGCATATGAAAAGCTGGCTCTAGCCCATGGAAGTGAGGGCTCACTCCATAAACATCACAACACAGAGTAAAATATCTGAGAACTGGCAAGAACTAAACTAGTGTAGTCCTTAAGTGCAGAAATTATAGTGTGAATTGGGTTTTTGGTTTGCAGCTGTACTACTGTATGTTAGACGCACAACAGAAAAATCTGCCTTGGTATCTGCCCAGAGAACATTACTGGGAAACTTTGAAAGGATGGATAAAGGCATGCAAGTCGGAAGGAGAGCTCAACATTGGAGAATGCATTAGGAGAGAATTAACTGACAGGAAATGGTACTCATGCCCAGACACTTTGAAGAACAACTGAACCTATCAACAAAATATGGTGTTTGTAGTTGTTAGAACTGGGGAGCTAATAAAAGTCACTGGGAATAACATGGCTAAGAGTGTTCAGGACACAGTGAAATTAAATGGGTAACCCTAGGTGACAAGGTTGTGTATAAAAGAGAAGCACAGAATATAATTCTAGACATATTCATGTGTTATATTGTATGTTCTATCATCACACAAGGAAGAGTGCTTCTTAAACTCATTCCTTCCACCCCCAATTCCATTGCACTCCAATGTATGAAGCAGAGATACTCTGCTATCCATGGACACTCTCCATGTGATACACGTGGACAGCGCCCACAGACATAGAGGTTCTCCTTCCTCAGACTCATCACTTGCTTCATGTAGAAGACTGACAAAACTGAGTATGGAGTGGGCAGGGTGAAACAGTTACTCTCCTTCTTTGTTGTTAAAACATATAAAAAATGTATGAATGTGATTATAGCATTCTTTCAGCTCAATAGAATAGTGTCCTTTGATTCCATCTCCTGATGGGGCTAGACTTTTATCTGCCTAGGTTGGGGGAATGGGAAGGGCTTAGAATAGGCTTAGAATGGGAAAAACAGGGAGATGAAGAAACTGGAATCCCAAAGTATCTGTGTGGCTGGAAGGGGATTGTTCTACCTGTAGAGGTGTGTGTGTGGGGGGGTAGGTGAGTGACTAAAGTCTTTGTGTCTGGAAAGGTGAGTTTTCTGTAGCCTGGAACATGTAAACTCTGATGTTTTACAATTTAAACCTCTTTAAAATTAATGCAGATAGAGTAAATCACTAATTTTCTGTCTAGTTCAGCTCTATGAGAACATGTCCCTCCAGTCTCTTGTGATTCCCTACAGAATCTCCTCCCTCATTTATATCAGCCTTAGTTTGCATCATAAATCCAGGAATGCAACATCAAAATAAATGATGACATGCCTGGGTAAATTAATATCCAAAGCATGCTTAAAAGTAAATTGTGCTTAGAGATAATGACTATTCCCAATATTTAGGATGTGAGGGAAAGGAAGCACATTATCACATAGGGGGAAGGGATTTTCATAGTAACAGAGGTCATTTTCATACAACGTCATCATTCCAGCATGGCAACACATTGCTGCTGGTTAGGGACACATGCCATTACACAACATTATTGCAGTTGTGCTGCTGTCGCATTGCTGTAGCGCTGTATGCCATTACTAGAAAAAATCTGGTAATGGCCCCCTTTCCTGTGACAATCCCATTGGCTGCCAGTGTGCAGTAAGGGTGGAAGTGCTATCAAGCACTTCCTTTCACAGTACAGCATGGCAAGAGGCGGGTTGTACTGCAGAAGGGAGGAGAGTGTCCCTAACATTACCCATCTGCTGGCAGCTGACTGGGTGCGGTGGGGAGCATTCAAGTCTTCATCCCATCCTGGCAATGGCACGGCCAGAATGTGCTTGGGACGAAGCACTATTGGACCATAGTGAAATAAGGACCAGAAAGCCAGTATGGTACAGTGTTGTGAGTATTGAACTTGTACTAGGATCTGAATGACTGATCAGCCATGGAAATCCTCTGGGTAATCTGGGCAAGTCACACTCTCTCATCCTCAGAGGAGGGCAGTGGTAAGCCTTCTTTGAATAAATCTTGCCAAGAAAATCCTGAAATAGTTTCACCTTAGTGTCATAAGTCCAAATCATCTTAAAGGCACCCAAAAAAACAAAAACAAAAAACCTAGGCTAGAAAATGAAATGCTATACATGACTTTTCACAGGATTGCAAGAAAACATCTGCATCTATACATTTTATAATGTCTCTTTCATTATTTCATACTGATTATAAAGCAGTTAAGAAGCATTTAAGTTTTCAGCAGGAATGGGTAGCCATCCTGTACCTCCACTGTTTTGAAATGCCCTCAAATACAATTCCTTTGCCTTGTTCCCTCTGGAAAGACTAATGGGAACTATACAACAAAACACTGAAAGGTCCAAAGATTTGCCATCTCAATATAGAGGAAATGTACTGTGTTTAAATTAATTCTTGTCCTGTAAAAATCATCCAGATGAAAACCAGATGTTGATGGTAGAAGTCTGTTTCCACATAAAATGCCACTGAATATTCACAACTGCAGAAAATATTCACTATCAGAATTCAAAACAGGAACATTTTAAAGAAATTGTGAGGAGGTTCCTTTCCACTCTGTTTTATTTCAAGGTGGAAAAAAAAAAACTCTTTGGCTGATGTGACAGCTAAAACTCTGTTGCCATAAGCACTTTGAATGCTTAAAAAGCAGCAATGTAGAATATATCACCAGAGAAGACAGATCTTCAGTGGATATGCATGCATTATCTATAATGCAGTACTAAAAATAAATATGCAATTTCCAGCTTATTCTTGCCTTCTTTTCATGGCTATAGATATTTTTAAAAAAATCAATAAAAATATAGATGAAGTATATAGATCGATTAGGAGATATTTTGCAAGGTCACTGTGGGAAGGCACTTTACAAACATCTGTTTACCAATTTAGTCCAGAATTCTGGACTGTATGGTCTTAAGGATGGACCTAGAGTACACCCCTGTTCCTAGTGATGACTTTGATCATCTCCTCTTATCCCACAAGTCTCACTTAGTTGCAAATGTAATGTCAGCATAGGGATGCAGTGGAAGAAGCAGAATGGGTGAAATCTAGCCTTTAAGAAGACAAAGAAAAAATTAAAAATTATGATCCATGTCATTGTAGTTTTGTGGTATGTTTAGAAGTTTTGTTGGACTCAATAGTTTGGGAAGACTTGAGGAACACCTCTAGATTTCACTGTTTTTAAACATTTTTTTTTCAAAGACAGCATTAGAGGATTCTGATAGTTACATGCAGAACAATAAACTAGCAACATTTTCTCATTGTTGAATGGTTGCTGCCATTATATAGTTTGGTCACTCAGTGGAACTGGACTTAAATATACAGTTACGTAGGGATGTGGGGGCAGGGGGGCATGATTTGCCTTGGACGGCAATCTTTTTGGGGCAGACCAAAAAGACCATGGCCATGCCCCCGCACTCCTTGGCCACACTCCGTGCACCCTGGCCATATCCCCACGCACTGCAGCCACACCTTCATGCGTAGTGGTTGCCTCCTCCCACCCACCCCCCACACACTCCAAGCTTCACCATTATAAATATGTCCGGCTTGGGAATTTTCTGTTGTTCAGTTTTAAGCAAGTATGGAGAACTGTGAGGAGGGAAGATGACAAATTTCCTCCTTGTGACTCCCTTCTCCACTGGCCACACCAACCCATTCAAGTGCACTGGAAGTGAAGTCATGTCACTGCTAGTCAGAATTTTAGGCCAATTGATGCTTGACTCAGGAGGGCTGGGGAGTCTGAGTGGGGAAAAAGTTAACCTCCATATTTATGGGCAGTTTGTGTTGTTTGGTAAAGGCTTCAAGCATCATTTTAAAAAAGGGAATTTGTGGGCTGGTTTTGGGGCTCCAAGAGCTACAAACAAGGAGTTCAGGAATACAGGCAACCCAGGGACTACACAAGTCTTAAAAGAAGCAATATGAGCCTGCCTTGGCAATAAACTCTTTAGCGGAAGCACTTCATTTTATCTCACTCCCTTACAAGGCATGTTTGGTGGAAACATGGGAGAGGACTTCTTCTGTGGCTGCTCCCAGAATTTGCAACTCCCTCCTATAGAGGTTAGTATGGCTTCCTTTTTGCTGTCTTTTCAACAACAGGGGAAGACCTTTGTGTTCCAGGAAACCTTTGGCAATCGATTAACAAAAGAAGGGCCTTTTGAGATGCTGTACTGCTTTCAATCTTTGTTTTAAAGTAATCCTGTTAATTAGTTTAATAATATTTTGATCTCAACTTTTGCATGTCTTTAAGTATCTGTGTTTATTTGCAATTTTCATTTTTTTTTTTTTAAGTGACCTTGAGTCCTAATCCAAGAAGAAAAAATGGGATATAAATAAATGGATGAATGGAAGAAATAGCCTTCTTTCCTAGTTTTATTAGTTGTGTATCAATAGATCTCTCAGGACACCCATTTACCATATACCTAATCTCAACCTGGGGTCCTTTTCACACGGCATTTGTCATGCGAAAGGGCCTCCAGAGTGTCATACATTTGCAAAGGCTGTTCCACATGACGTCCTTGCAACCGCACAACTCTGCCGGGGCCAGCAAGTGCTGATCACTCAATATACCATTTTCGACTTCTTGCTGAAAATGATGCATGATTGCACATTGCCCCAGGGCCTGTGGAGCCTCCTGAGATGCTGCCCTCATGCTTCCTCCCCCAGTGCAGCCTGGGAAAGTACCCAGCTGTGCTGTGGAAGGAAGAAGCGGAGCCCTCACCCTGCCTGCCAGCTAGCAGGCAGCTGCTGCAGAGACAGAGCAGAGGAGATGTGAGTGCTTCTTGCAAGAGGCTGCTCGCGTGATCCCCGCACACCCACGCCGGAATAAGGTAAGTTGTGGAAAGGGCCTGGATGTTCCAGTTCATTGTCATGTCTAAATTAATAATTTACCTTTTCCAGTAACACATAGATTGGCTCACATCTTTGAGTATTCAAGAGAGTGTTCCCTTTTTTGAGGGAAATTCTTGTTCTTGACCCATTCTCTTCTGGACTGCAAGTTAGTAAGGAAACTAGACTGTTAGGCTCAGGCTGGCCTGAAATCTCAATTCATGGGCTTTGTGAGAAATTCTGCAAACTAGTATAATTCCCATTGATTTTGGTCTCCATCAGGCAAAACATTGTTTCTCTTAATTGTCACAATTTATTAACTCACAGCATAACATTTGTACATGAAGTGTGATTTAGACAGTCATTCACTGCTAATAATTGGTAAGAGGAAAAACAATGCTCTTTAAAGTCAGCATTTTCTGTTTAAATACTGAAGAATACAAGGATGAATACTAACAAGCAAAGAGTGGCTATTTAAAGTATGCTTTAAATTTACACTACATTGAAGCTAATTGACAATGAAATTGCAAAGGAAGTGCTTAACGCATCAAAAATTAATGGCTAGGAAGTTTATTTTGCATTATGATGATCAGAAGCATTTGTTCAGTGCTACATCTCAGCTATTTCAACAGGGGACTGTTTTAGGCAGCTTCAGTAGGTTAGTTTTGTTGTCATTCAGAGATGTTTCTGTGTTCTTATATGCACTTTGAGGTGGACAGGAGGTTTGTTTTACAGAAATGCACAATCAATTGGTTCTTTTTGGGGGCACCTGTAGAAGTGGGTCTAAGAACCAATTTTCTTCTCCTGAGACTTTCCATCATACATGGGCTGCCACAGGTGCCCTTCCCACTGAAAGGACCAAAACCAGAATTGACTTCTGAGACCCTTTTATACTCTGAAGTTATATCTCTTTAACTGCCATAGCTGGATCCTGTGGAATCCTGGAGTTTGTGATTTGCTGAAGCACTGAAAGCTCCCTGTCTGAGAACTCTAAACCCATTTTCATAGGATGGAGCCACAGTAGTTAAACTGGAAATCATAACACTACAACTGTATAGTATTAAAAGGCCCCTGTTTTTGAAAAACATCTGATTATTTAAAAGATGACGTTCTACTCCTGAGGCCTTTCAGGAAAGCTCCAAAAATTTAGTCCAGGGAGTCCACTATAAAATAACTGGATTAGGACATATATTTGTACTCTGTCCATCTTTGATTTATCCAGAGAATCCATGGCCAGTGATGCAAAGTCTGTAGGATATGCATGAAGCAGTTTCAGTTTCTGTTTCAAACCCTGCTTCTTTGAGAACCAAGATAAATTGTCCTAATCTTGGGAATGTAGGTGAAAGATGTTTTCATTCACAGGGATACCCAACAGGATGTGCTTTTTTTGGCAAAAATATTGATAGAAAGGAAGGCTAATTAAGAAGGCTAACTATCTGAGACACGAGATAGATAGATAGATAGATAGATAGATAGATAGATAGATAGATAGATAGAATAAAAATAAAGGCAATATACTGGACTGCATGTCACATCTTAAGAGTAGCCAGCACATAGCAAAAATGAACTGCTAGACATGCAAGGGAAGACTGGGATTCAATATTTTCTTACTTTCAGGCCAAACTGAAAACTACATTTCACACACAAATGTGTTGTCCAGTAATAACCAAAGAGTTCCTTTTTTGATATGCAAAAAATATGGTTCTTAATCTTTTTCAGTTACAGCTGGGGGAATATTTGTTTTTCCTTCCTATATTACAGGCAATATGCTGAATATCATCTAGTTAGAAAGTCAGCGCTTGTGGAGTGTTCTGCAGATACCACAGAGTGCCAAAAAGATGAATAAATGGGTCCAAAAGCAAAGCCAGCCTCAAATCTCCGTAGAAGCCAATACAACTAAATTAATGTACCTCATACACATCATGAGATGATGTGATTCAGTGGAAAAAACAATAATTCTCAAAAAGGTGGAAGGCAATAGGAAAGGAGGAAAGGCACATTACAGATGGAATGATTCAATGAAGGAAGCCATAATTGCATTTTCAAGACCTGAACAGAGCTGTTGATGACTGGACTCTTGGAAGTATCCCATTAGGGTCAGCATGAAGCAGTAAGGGTCATCATAAACCAAAGTCAACTTGATAGTAAATAATAACATCAAGAAATGCTTTTAGGGAATTTTTTAAAAAATCTTCCTGTTCAGGTTTCCAGCTCCCCTTACACATTATTTTCCATGTACTGGGAAAACTAGATTTGAGAAGTCAAGGTTCTCATTTCTTGAAGAAGCTAACCTGGTGGAACTGGTTCCTGGTGGGATCAGATACAAGAAACTCCTGATGGGATCGGATATGAGAAATCATGTTCTCCTAGTGGTCTGGAGACATGCAGTTTTAAGGGTCATGAATAAGTGAGGGGGAACAGGGAGATAAATTCTTTACCAACTCAGACATAAATCCAAGCTATGGAAGGATGTTCAAATCACAATGTTTGCATCATAGTTAAGCAATCTAACTTACAAATTTTAACAGTGTTGTTAACAAGTACCAGCCCTATTTAGCTGTAGCAAAATATTCAAAATATTGAAGTGTGTTGTGATCTTGTTTCATGATAGCGACCTCTTTTTTTTTTTTTTAACTTCCTGTGATTCTGAGAATAACTGCCCTGAATCTGTTTGGCTTGACGTAATACCTCCTTGTTTTCTAGTTTGTTACTATAAGGAAACAAAAACAAAAACAAAAAACAGCGATGTATCTTTCCAAAGTAAAGGTCAAAAGACACAGGCTTCCTAAACTGATGGCCTGTCTGGAGGGATAATGAAAAGAGATAATGGAATGCTCTGTACTGAGAACGCATACAAAGGAAACATTTGTTTGGAATAACAGAATCAGGCATAGCATGACTTTCCATTCATTTCATTTTCCATTGGAGCAGGGACAAGGGAAAAATAAGAACACTTAAATCTGTAATGACAACTGAATGCATTTTGAATTAAGTGAGAAAGATATAAGGCACATAAGTTCATCTTCCCAAAGTATAGCAAAGCTCAAACAAGTCCCCCAAATAATTAAAGTATCTTTACCTTCATAAGCCAAGGGCTTCTGTTTAATCAATTCCTATGTTACATTATTATTAGTTATATAAAGAAAAGTCAGTGATTAATAAGACACACAGGGCAAACATTAGGGGAAACTGAACATGTTGGAGTCCCATTTTTTCCCCCTGTGGTGAGGTAATGAGAACTCTTTTATTACCAATGGTAAAAATGGCAAACATTATGATTTAATACTGTAGAGGGTGTTTTATTACCATACATCATTCTCTGAATCAAGCAAACATTTCTTCCCTTGTATGTCACACACTATACACTAGAGGTTGCTTCTTTATTTTATACTGAAATGGCTTTTTCTTGCTACAGTATGTTTTCCTGGAGGGTTGAGTACATCAGCTCAAAATGACTCCCCTGGCAGTGTTATCCTGCTTATATCTACTCAGAAATAAGTTTCTCTGTTCATTTAGGCTAAGAGTGGTGAACCTCAGGCTCATGGAGCTGATGAGGTCGCATCTGGCCTGCAGCCTCTCTTTCTTGGCTCTGCCAGAAACTCCTCATCTACCATCTGCTCTTTTAGATTCATATATGTAATTATGATACACACTATGTGTTTTACAGCCTACTGTTTACCATGCGATCTGCTTAGAATACCCAAATGTTATCCCTGGCCCCTTTATTGTTATCATTTATTTGTATAGCACCATCAATGTATGTGCTGCTTGACAAGTAAAACTAGCAAAAACACTAAGGCCCTTTCCGTACCTTACCTTTTTTATGCACTGGGGTGCAGGGATCGCATGAGCAGCTTCCAGCTAGAGGCTCTCGCGTCTCCACTGCTTCAGCTCTGCACAAGCTGCCTGCTCCCGAACACGTAGTGCGAGAGCTCTGCCTCTTCCTTCCATAGCACAGCCTGGCTGTGCTCGGGCAGGAAGAGCGACTGCTGTGGCTCTGGAGGCTCCGCATGCACAGGAAGTACGCACGGGACCCTGGAGCAATGTGTGATCATGCACCATTTTCAGCTGAAAGCCAAAAATGAAAAAGTGCACGAATGGTGCCTGCCCTACCCTGGAGCGTTGTGCAATTGTGAGTGCATCGTGCAGATCGCTCCTCACAATTGTGTGATACTCCAGTCACCCTTTCGCATGACAAATGCTGTGTGAAAAGGACCTAATTCCTGCCAGAGGCATATAGTCTACAATATATGTGTATATACATGCATACACACAAACAAAAACAGGGAAGAGAGGAATAATAAACTATAAAATGGTAAAATACAATGGTAAAACAAATTATCCAAATTAAACACAAAAATTACAATATAATATAAAGCAAACTGACAAATAAGTGTAATCACAACAGACAAGATTATAAAACAATATTAAACTAAAAATTTAAAATGCTTTGGAAAACAACGAAGTTTTTAACTGAGATTTTAAAACAATGAGGGAAGGACTAGTCCACTAATGTTCATGAAGGCAATTCTAAAATATGGAGCAGTGAGTGAAGAAAAGACAAAGCGGGGCCAAAAAAGAGGAAACCCTTGGTTGGATGAGAAGTCTAGAATTTCTAGAACACAGATCTTGAGCAGGCTTGTAAAAATAAACAAGAGCTGAAAGATTGTGAGGGAGTGCTAAAGGAAACAGCAATCAAAACATTTGAAAATAGTTTAAGTTTCAAGTCCCAAAGTGCAGTCCTTTCTGTGCACAGATGTCCCAAAGTGCAAACAGTCTTCCAAAACTATATTGTTTCAACAAATTTGTTGCAGCAAAGAGAAAAAATGTTAAAATTATTCATGCCTGTGAGAATGAAATTTGTGAAGATTTACACCCCCAGCTGGGATAGCATGTTGACTTGCAACCCACTGCCTCAAAAAACTTCAAGAATCTTAATGCTTCCTCTTAGGCTTGTCTGTCTGTGCCTGTGGCTATGATTGCAGCCTCTGACACAGGTGCATTGACATTGGATTTGCATGGCCACTAGGAAAAGTTTGCAACCCAGTTCCATGCAATAGATTCACAGGCCTTAAATCAGGGGTAGGAATCATGCAACCTACAAGTCACATATGACCTTTGTGAAAGGGGATATCATGAAGCTTGTGATATCTTCAGTGACTGCTCAGACCCTAGATCCTGGCCATTTCCACATCTTACCCTTCTCCATCGTTGTCCTGTAGTGATCCCAGCAGTGCTACTGCCACGATGGGAACATGACACAAATGTTCTCCTCTGCACCCTGTTTGCCTGTGAGTGACACATGCCTTTCTACCCCAGTGCAGCAAGCCACTTCCTGTCCTGCACTGGGGAAGGAAGTGCCTAGATCACAGTTCTTCACTTTCTGCACAGCCACCCACAATGGGAGCATCACATGATTGAGGGTCATTACTGGATTTTTTTCCAGTAATGGAATATCCCATCATCATGATGGGTGGGGACATGTTGGCCGAGGGACCATGGTAATGTCATGCATGACATGTCAGGCATGACTTGCAGACGAGCTTCTTCTTCCACCATCCCCACAGGCAATAACAGTATTAAACAGTTTTGTATCCAGTGTTTTTTCTATGTAGTTATTACTGGAGGAAGAGGTCATTTTAAAAGGGTTATGTCCACTTTTGTATTACAGTCAAAGAAGCTAATAATCTGATTGCAGATGGTATTTTCATATAATTTGTCTTTTAAAAAAAGTTGCAAACTTCCATCTTTATTTTACTACTCATCTGAAAGTGAACTCATAGTAGGGATGTAACCATTTTGTCATTGTTTATGAGGAGGAATAATTTGCACAGTTTTATCTCCACTCATAGTAAATGAGTATTTCCATCCATTTTTCACCCGGAATTTACACATCCCAAAATACAGGAATGCACACTTTTCTTTCTTTTTTTAAAAAAATATGTTTCAGAAAACAGTTGGCAAGTATTTACATCATCTACATAGTTAAGTATATTTAACATCTCCTGGCCTGGCTCCCCCAGATCACCACCTGATGGAAATGTCATTCACACATGCTCCAGTTACTGGCAGAATCACCCTCCCTTTCTTGTGTGGCTATACTGTCACAATTGTGATTTGGTAGTAATTGTGAATATGCAACCTGGACTTTCTCCTAAATAATTTTTTGCACTTAACTTCCAAAATTTTGCAGGGAAAAATACTTAGTATGTTTCTGGGAACATTTTTTGTGCAGAACCCCACCCCCACCCCCAATGTTTCTGCAAAACTCACATGGATTTCTGTGTAGATTAGTTTCTGAAAACACTTTGGGGTGTATGAATATTAGGAAAAAAACTGTGCAAACTTTTTGCCCTTCCCTATGTATTATTCTTGCACTGTGGGTTTCTTGAGTGCCAGTAACACCTGCTTACAATTTTATTTTATATTTTATTTTATTTTTTTTATTTTATTTTATTTTATTTTATTTTATTTTATTTTATTTTAGGGAAGGCTAATACCAGTGAACTTTTTTTCATTCCTATGTGGTACTTATGGTACTGATGAAAGTAAATAAAAGGAATGGAACACAACATATCAGTTTGAAAAGGCCACCAGCTGCATTGATCCAGAATAAATACTATGATGATTCAACTACTTCATTACTTTGCAGCTAAGGAGCAGATCCTGTCTCAGTAAATATCTGCTTAACATCCCACTGGGAGGTTATATGGATCCACTCAGATCTTGGAAAAGTTTTTTTTTTTTTTAACTATAATTCCAAACTAGCATGGTCAAAGAAATAACAATGCCATATTCTGAGTCCAGCTTCAGTTTTGTTTGAATGAGATCTGTTGTGGGGGCAGAGAGAAAGCTGAGGGAATTTGCTGAATTACATCTGAAGGTAATTTTAGAGCTGGAAAGTGAAATTGTTATGCAAGTGCCAGCACCAAAAAGCTTAGTTAGGATGATTGCAAATTATGTGTTGCAACAGCTTTGATGCTGTGACAAAGAAGATGTGACAGTTAAAGAGTAAAGGAGGTTTTAAAAAAATCAAAGACCAAAAGTAAAAAATAAATACTTTGAACAGACTGATTCCTAAATAATTAATTAGATGTATAAAAGCCCACCAAGGAATGAAGCAGAAATAATTGTTGACACAGATATTTAACAGATATAGGGTCCTCCCTCCCTATACTTTCCCAGGCCAGAGGAAACAATTGGGCCTGAAAACAATGAGTACGTTAGCATCAAGCAGAATAGTTCTAAGAATCACATGCTAGTGAATGTTCATGCTTTTTTTTAAAGAAAAATTGTATAGTGACAGTAACTGTATAATTGGGTTAGCCTTGGAAATGGAATTTATTTTTCAATTTTTTTTTATTTCAGGTGAACATGGGCGTTGATTTGATAGATTTCTACAAAAACAGCACAGTCTATTTAGTTTTTGTTTCACATTTTTCTTTTTTTTTCTTTCTTTTTCTTCTTCTCCTCAGATTACCTTGTAGTCTGCTAATTATTTTTTTGGGAGGGGATCATGCTGATTGATTGATGCATATTAACCAAACTCTAATGGACATTTCCATTGGGTACATCATAGCAAATAAGATCATTCCAACTTAGCATCATGTGGGATAGGAAAGTCCAGATCTGGTATGGGCATTGTGAAGATTTCTAATCACATAATGTTTGTGGGAAAGTCTTCCTCAGCTGGTCTTTCAGCTTTGTCAGTCAGCATTCAAATATTACTTGAATCCAAAGTTGTACAATTAGGGACCATATAGTCCTATCTTACACTGTTTGATGAATGGATGGATGAAGAACACTTTCCAGTTGCTACCGTATGCCTAGATGACCAAACAGGTATACCTCAGAGTTTTGAAATTTAAGAATCTTTTCCAGACCAAATCCTTCAATCCTGGTTTGAGGAAAAAGGCAAGGGATGAATAAAAATTATTACTATCATCACCATCACCTTCATCATATATTATTGTCTCTTTCTGGGCAAAAAACTATAAACACAGCTTTCTCCTATGTTTTCAATTGCTTGGGGAATCTTATAATTTCTGAGCTACAGAGAATATGTGACACTCCTACAGTTTGGAACAGTGTTGGCTTGGAATACTTTGACCAAACTCAATGGCAATGTGAAATGTAAATGCTGTTCTCAGCAATTTAGATCTATAACCAATGGACACATGTTCTACATGTGACTATGTAACTCTGGATGAGCAGAGGTTCCCAATCCCTATTGTACATGTCTTATGGAATTCATTACACACTCAGTTCCATTGTTTGTGAAGAATATTCTACACTGTCAATACGAACAAATTTTCTCCAGAAGAACTTCTCTTATAAGGACGTTGAATAATCACTAGTAACAAATATTTATTTTTCAGAGAATATTGAAGATTTACTTGTGTTAAGTAAATCCATTTATCCTTACAAGTATGCATCTTTTGCACTGCAGACCTATCTTCATATCCATTTATCTTCCCCAAATATTCTTGCCGTCAGCTAAGTTACACTTCCATATGACTTTCTTCCTCTTTCCAAAGATAAAATAATGATAGAAGGAGCTTTTCCCATGAACTAACTTGGGAAGCAGAACCTTCAGCAGCTTTTACAAAGAAAGTAGGTTCACATAAAGGACTATGCAACAAGGTATGTGAGCAAGGTATGTGTGAACAGACTAGCAGAGTGCTATGTCTTGTGTGGTTTCTCCTGTACCTTTTAACTTTTTCAGTATATATTACCTTTATTTCCCAATACTCAATCAAAAATGTTTTAGAAAGAATGTTGCTCTTACCTAGAAACAAATGTGTAAAAGTTTGCCAGTGTGTGTGTGTAAGTATGTGCCTTCAAGGCACTGTCAACTTATGCCACTATTTAAATTTCATAGCGTTTTCTTAAGCGAGAAATATTCAGAGGTGGTTCTGCTAGTTCCTTCCTCAAAATACAGCGTACAACGCCTGATATTCATTGGTAGTCTCCCGTCCAAGTACTAAACAGAGCTGACACTGCTTAGCTTCGAAGATCAGATGGGTTTTTATTCCTTTAGTGTATTTAGGCCCCATAAGGATACCTGACCCAGCTGAGCTATTACATTACATTACATTACATTACATTACATTACATTACATTACATTACATTATGCATCTTTGCTAGCCTCTATGATAGGAATCCATAGGGTAAATAAGAAAGTGCTGAATTTCAACTGGTTGAAAAATAGATTGCCATATATTATTGTAGTTTAGAAAGTAGGTAACTCCTGTATTAGTCTTTAATGTTACTCTGGTAGGAATATGATGGCTTGTAACAAATAGATAGCCTACTTTTTAATTTTACTTTACTCTAAATTGAGGAAGATTTTTTTTTTAAGGAACATCTATTATATTTACTTTTTTTTAAAAAAAATGTGGGATGAAATAGGAAAAGGTCAAAACAGGTTAGCTAGATGTTAACTAGTGTACAACTTTACTGAAAAACCATAATGTCAAATTGGACCAATGGAGTCAAATAATAGCAGAGTGGAGGCATCCTTAGTATCCTTAACCTGATAGACATCCTGAATGTCAGCATGTGTAATTTAAATAATTGTTACAACATCACGTATCTTAAAGGGAAGCATTAAAGGTGGCACTAAAATTTTGCCTGAAGAGAAATGCAGCACAAAACAGTATATATTTCTTCCAGTAAAACAAGTGAGGAATTTTGAGGGAAGCCAATAATAAGCTGCTATAAGATAAGCCATTTTTCAAGAAGATCCATACTATCTTAGAATGTTGTGTGAATTCTCATAAAGAAAAAAAAATATGAAGCAAATGTGGAGATTTCTCTTTGCATAAACAGTATCCAAGCATCTAGTAAGAAAGGGAAACAGGAAGAGTATTAATCAACAAAATGAAATTTCTCAGCATTCTAAGTAGAATGGCACAGCTATATTCATCATGGGGGAATCATAGCTCAGTAAGAAAGCACCAGTTTTACATGGCTCAATTCTTGTCACTTTAAATTAAGAGAATCAATATTAGAAGGCCCAGCTGAGCAAGCAATCTGATATGATCTGGTAAAATATGCCTTGTCCTTTTGATATGGGGTTCAAAATGAGCATTTTAAGAACCATTCAGTGTTAGAGGTGCTATGTTCATGTTGTAAATTGGTATTATAAGTATTCCGAAGAATGTGAATAAGAAAGAACATGAAAGCATATCCATTGTGTTTTATTGGTTGAATGTTTGTGGATGTTACAGCATCATTCTTAAAAAGGAAGTCCATTTCAACTACTGTCTTAGCTTTTGATATGTAATAATAACATTTAAGGCACAGATCTGGAACAAAGTCTGTTGTAGATGGACTCAAACTGAGTGTAACATTTCATAACTTGATAGTGCTTGCATAAGAGAAAGTTTTCAACAACATCTATCTTTAGTAATTTCATTTGTCTGCCAATGTTATTCAAGATACAGAACTTGACTAACTTCACTGGTAGCTTTGTAAACATAGATTGTTTTCATGCCGTTATTTCCCTTGGGAATGCCAAGGATGGAAATTCAAACAGTGCTTCCTGGATTTATGTGTGTGCATTATACAGATCTTTCAGTCAGACTCTTCCATAATGACTCCAGAGTTGAAGTCAAAAATAACTATTCACATGAAAAGTCCCTTTGTTTGATTCATCAGTGAGCATGGAGGCAGAATGTAGCTCAATAAATTGAGATGTGCCATTCAGGTCAAACATTTCTCCTCTCAACACACAATTCCCAGTGACCTTGATGTAATGTGTGTGCGTGCCTGGGCTGAAAGTTTTTTAATCTCAGAAGTCCTGTAGTTGTGACAAATAAAATGTCAGAGTATGTCATTTTGAATTTCTCAAGAGAAAAATTTCTCCATATTTAAGAAGAGCAGCTAATGAGAAAAGTTGCTATAGAACAAGTACTTTCCAATAACCAATGAACAAGGTAAGTTTATGTGTGTATGTAGAAGGACTTTTAATTCATTTATTATAAAGTTGTGTGAAGAACAGTACATAGAGGTGCAAATCATGAGAGATGCATATTCTTTTTTCTTTAGTGCAAGATGAATTGAAAGATTATTCTGGCTGAAAACACATTGCTCTGCTGTGGAGTCTTAATTTTTCTTTGCTGGTTATTCCAGTGACCATACCTGCTTCATGAAGCACTTTGCTGTTCCCTTCTTGGCTAGGTAATCTTGTCAGTGATCCTTTCTGCAACTCACCCATTTTTGGCACTGGGGTGCAGTGCTCGTGCGAGCAGCCTCAGGAGAGAGGCTCTCACTTCCTTGATGCTTCGGCTTTGCACAAGCTTCCTGCTCCCGTGACAGCCCCACCTCTTCCTTTCACAGTGCAGCCTGGGACCTTCCCAGGCTGCACTGAGACAGGAAGCACAACTGGCCCGGCTCCCAAGGCTCCACACGCAAGGTAAGTGCACGCGGGGCCCCAGAGCGATGTGCAACCACGCAGCATTTTCGGCTTCAAGCCGAAAATGAAAAATGTGTGACCGGTCCATGTCAGGCCCTGGAGCATCGTGCAAATGTGAGTCGTGTAGACCATTCCTCACATGTGCGTGATGCTCAAGGGGTCCTTTTGCATCAAAAATGCTGTGTGAAAAGGCCAGTGTGTAGCTCTTTCATCTCGGTGGGCCCTGGTGGTGCAGTGGTTAAATGCTGGCACTGCAGCCACAAGGTTGTGAGTTTGATCCTGCCGGGCTCCAAGTTAACTCAGCCTTCTATCTTTCTGTGGGTCGGTAAAATGAGTACCCAGCTTGTTGAGGGAAATTAGCTAACACATTATAAACCACTTAGAGAGCACTTAGCTCATAAGCAGTAAAGAAATTCACATGCTATTGCTATGTACAGCATTTTCATCTAGCCAAGTGTGTTTCAGGTGAAAATGTGTATGTGATACTCTGCTTGTGTGTGGGGGGAGGGGTTGTTGAAGTTCAGTGCCCTGTCCAAATGTCATTGGAGGAATGGCCTGTTCTGTGTGGCTCCTTCTCCCTGAGGATGGAGCAGCATAGTTGCATGATATGAGACTCATACTCCAGAGTTTCATCTGGTCCATGTGCACTTTTAGGTGGAGTGTGGATTGGGGAAATACTACCAAAACAAGGACAAGGTGGATTTCTCACATAGCTTTTGCCTAAATTTGGACACAACAAGTTTATGGCATGAAGAAATATTGACCAACAACTTTTTAGGTTTTAAAGAAAAACATTTCATGAACCAGCCATTCATCACAAATTGTCTATAAATACAATGCTTCATCATGGCTTAAATCTTATTAAGAATCCTGTCTAGAGTAAAAACATTGAATCAATTGGATTTAATTCACCATTCAATAATTGATTCAATGAATCTAATTGGAACTAGCCGACAGTATTCTAGCCCATTTTTCTTTCATTTTCAAGTTTGTAAGAAGAGACCCATATATAACTTTCTCTGGAAATTGAAAAATGTTTGATCTTACATTTTTACTGAATAGCTTGGTAGTAGTAAATTTCCAATTAAACAGCTACCACCTCCCTCGTTATGTCTTTTGCTTAGGCCATTCAGTCAGTCTACTCTTAGCTCTTTAAGGAAAGCCTCAGTCACAGTTTAGTGAAAATCAAACAAATTATATCATCCCTAAACCCAATTATACAGAGACAATGCTAGACTGAGTTTCTAACACTTCTCCTTCTGTCTCTTGACACTTGAATGTTCCTTGTTATTTTCTCTTTTCTACTGCCACATTTTATACTGCCATCCTAGTTGACTGAAATATTACATCAACTGATGAAAACTATATATTAAGGGTAAATTTTGGAAGCTGAGTTTGAATGTGAGTTCCTTGTTCCATTCAGGCTAGAAAAGAGGAATTACTTATACTATACAATGTTCCAAAAAAATAAATAAATAGATACTATAATCTTTGTCTCTTCCATCACATGTTGCAGTTAATGCTAAAGTGTAGTGATGCTTACTGTAGATTAAAGTTTTGTTTACTTGTTTTCACCAAAGAAAAAAGTATAAATTGTTGAGGACACAAGAATGCTTGTTTCTTGTTCTAGTTCAAGTCAGATAATGACAGGAAACTTGCTAATCAGAGTCAAAGTCTATGCCTTTATCTTTATAGGCTGATGGCACCTAGTGCCAATTTACCATGCTGAGGATTTGGCTGCTTTATATTTTGCTAATGAGCAACCAACCTGAATGACCTTTCTCTCAGCAGGTATTTTCCAACCCATAAGTAAATAAAGTCATGGCCTTAATACGCAGGTTGGTATTCCCTGGGGGAGGAAGAATCAATTTTACTCCCTTCCTGTCATCTTCCAGTAGTGATTTGCTATTATTTTGAAAGCCTAGAACTAATAATAAATGTGTTTTTCCCACCAAATGTCCATAACTGACAGCCTCTTTTCTGACATGACACATCTGCTGCTGTCATTCACAGGTTTTTCATAATGAGATATCATTATTTACAAATAAATGGGTTTTAGCACACCAATATCCTTTTAAAAAAAATGGGAAAAGAAAGCAAGAACTGCATGTTTCCTGAAGAAGCAAGAACTGAATGCTTAAAAAAATGTTCTTACTTTTACAATTGCCCTGTATACATTTCAGGTTATGCATTTGGTATGGAAATTTTCTATTGCTGCTGTTTTGTTTCAGATGTTGTTTTTCCAAAAGCAGAATTCTCTGGAGACAGCTAGAATGCAGAAGCGAGTGTTTAACATCTGGCTTTCTACCTTGCACTGCACCACATGTTTACTTAAATAGGTGGTTCAGTACTGTTTTTGTCTCCCAGAAACTTTGCCCTAATACAAACCTTTCTGGCAGAACATTTGGTGAAAGCTTCATCATTTGCCTAATGCAAGGTCCAGAGGGGCATTTCTCCCACAGAGAAATAAACGATTATTTTGATTATGGGAAAAAAATACTGTACACATATATGAGCTGAAATAATGATGCATCATAATTTGATATATAAGACTTAAAAAGAGGAAAGACAAGACTTCATTTCAAACTAGTAAACCAACCTTCTTTTGTATTTTATTTACAAAATGAATTAATGAATTACTTACAAGAAATGGGAATAAATTACTTACACTGGATTACCCTAAGCTCCATCATATAGGCAGGAATTCTATATGCACCATTTAGTTATTGCCCTATATGCTTAGCTAAATCGTGTCTGCCAGCAGTACTATTTCCTCAAATGCTGACTTACTAGGCATTAGCCTCTCTACATGATGGAATTCTGTTCTCCTGTCAATGGGGAAGCAGCAGACTGATGTTTCCACTTGTCCTATGAGATGTCCCATGTAATGGTCAAAAGCAGGATCCCTTTCATAACCCTTCCACAAACTGGAGATTATTCAATGGAAGCAGGATGGAAGCATCAGTCCATTTCTGCACTACACTGTTATAGTGCTATTATTCCACTTTCAACATTCTGTGGAATTCTGAGTTTGTAGTTTACTGAGGCCCATGAGATCTCTGGCTGAGAATTCTAAATGCCCCTCCCTAAACTGCAAACCCCAGGATTCAATAGGATGTTGGAAGTGAAATAATAGCATTGTAACAGTCTACTGTGGAAATGGCCTTAGTCTCTTGCATTCCAATGGACAGGAGAACAGATACTGGTTGCTTGCAGTGGTTGCTGCCTGGCAAATGAGAATTGGGGGACTTTTACAGTTCGTACATATTCCCTACACTATATGCAGAGATCATTAATACAAATCAGTCATGGATGTGTAACTCCTGGCTACACATTTGTAACCGTGATTGTAAATTCCAGCCATCATTTTTTATGATGGATTGACAAAGCTAGTTTTGTATGTCAAGTTTTCCAGCATGATACTGTGTCCATGATAAACTAGTTGGTTAACTCAGCAGAAGTCCAGAGTTGTAGATTTCTTATCCTGGCATACAGCTTGACATAACGGTTGCACGTGCTGAGTGAATATAGTGATCAGTTTGATCAGGACTCAGCCAACATCCCAATATTCAAAAATGGTAATCTATTGGCCTTTCCACACTACACTGTTATAGTGCTATTATTCTACTTTCAACGTCCTGTGGAATTTTGGAGGTTATAGTTTAATGAGGCCGAAGAGCTCTCTGGCTGAGAATTCTAAATGCCCCTCCCTAAACTGCAAACCCAAGGATTCCATAGGATGTTAAAAGTGGAGTAATGACACTATAACCGTATAGTGTGGAAAGGCCCGTTATTGACCCTAATAGGTTATTGGAAAGGCAAGACTTTTAACCCTTCACTGGCCTAATTGTTCCTGTGTATCTTAACCATAAGGATGGAGCAGTGAAACAAGATTCTACCATATAGTGACTGTTGGATTTACCTCTTGTTGGACCCTATTAGAGTCTACTTTTTGTGAAGCCATGTGCATGGATACTGGCACACTAGCCATAGATATAAATTACTATTTGAAAATTCATTGTCTGAGACAATATTGGTTTTAAATTTTCCTGGATGCTTTTGTTCTGTAGGCAAAAACACTTGGGGGTATTTATCTATACAGTGTCACTGAAGTAATTAAAAGTACAATCTTATGTGTATCTTCAGAGAAGTGCCATTATATTCAATAGTAACACTTAATATAGGTATAAGGTTACAACCTAGACCAGTTTAAATCTAAGTATTTTTGATACTCTTTAGAAAAAGTGTTTGAAAAGCATATTTTTTAATTTTTTTTAAATGATACATTTGAATGTGAAACATTTAACAGTTGACTGAAATTGAACCAGAACTGCCTTTAAAAATTCCAAACATTTCTGTTATTGCTCATGGGGATTATCAATTTCCAAACCTAAATTTCAAACAAACTATGTATTGGCAAAACAATGGCCATTTCCGTATGGGGCGAAGGAATTGCCCTGTGATGCTACTCACCGGACTTTTGGACTCCCCGGTCCAGTCTGGTCCATGCTGCTCCAGAGCAGTGCTTGGCCACCGCTCCGCACTGCTCTGGGGATGAAAATGGCAGCTTCCGGTTGGTCAAGGGTCTCGACCAACTGCTGAAGCTCGCCAGCCTAAAGCCCGCCCCTGGCAGATCACAGGCCTGCACCAATGTGATCCTGTGAATCTGCATAAGGGAGCAGGCTCACAATCGCGTGCTCCATTCTTTTGAAAGACCTGTTTTTAGCGGTCTTTCAAAAGCACATTGAACGACCACTTGGGGTCATTCCGGAGGGGGCTGGGGTGTGGATCTACGTTAAGTAGGTCCAACCCAGTCCACTCCCAGGTGCAGACACTCTGCCCCATTTTAAAAACCCCATGTGGAAATGGCCAATGTTGTAGAACTGAGGCTTGAGCCTGTTAGTCTCAATTTCAGTGGAACAACTGAAAAAATTACATTATGTATTGATAAATGTCAGTGCAGTTTAAACTGTTTCTAACTATGAGCTTTTTAACAGAATCAGATATCAATTTTTATTTTTTTAACCTATTGTAAAATAAGATTTTAGCTAAAGTTTTATTTCAAATTATTGTAGGCCACTTTGGGTCCTATGCCATGAGAGAAGTAGGGTTCAAATTGAATAAATGAACTGAATAAAAGAATAAATTAAATGAATTTATCTACATTTTGACTCACCACTGAGCAATTGAATCACCTGAGCTTTTCCAGTTGGGACTAACCAGTAAGATTTAGGCTTTCATCTGCTAGATAAATTACTTTACAGTAGTATATCTTGAGACATGAGTCTAGAAGGAATACAATGTGGTTTGGTCAGTTCTAACTAAATGAACTTGTTCCACCATTTCTCAGAAAACATTTGGGTTTCTTAAAATGCCATTGCAAAAGAAAGAAGAGGTTTTAAAGCTCACTCTCCATACATCTCCATCTTACCATCATTAATGACTGTGGACCTTAGTGTTAATGCTATAACCATGGTTGAAAGGGAAAAAATTGTGGACATTGCAAAAGCCACAATAACAGAAGAAAAAAGTGTGGCCTGTTGGCCTCATGTGGCACTTACATGTGACTTCCAAGCTTCCAAAAGCAATTAAAACAAATTCAAGCTGCTGCTACAATTTAGCACTGGTGGTGTGATTTCAGACCAACATTCACTAGCAGGCTAAAACTGCAGCACATTCTCAGTTGTCTGTTCGGATGCTACATTTTCACTAAACACCATGAAGTAGGAGGTAGAGGAAATAATAACCAAAGCTTCTGTAGAAGTGACAGCTGTTGTCTCTGCTTTATAGAGCTGGATGCTTCCTGATTGCCTGTCTTTGGGTTTCCAAACTCAGATTCTGAGGGAGGCACACAATGACTTGAAAATAACCTGTGCCGGAGCATAACAATTTTCCTAGTCAGTGCACTCTCTCCCACCAAATCTCACTATAGAAAACCAGAGCCAGGAATTCAAGAAGGAACCAACTCTGTACAACAAAGGCAGGTTCTTGGTGTGGAGGGGCTATTTTGTGTCACCACCAGTCAGTCAAGCACTATGAGTCATTTCAGAAAAGTCTGTTGGCATAGAAAAGTTTTCATTTGCTAATAGAAAGGCAGCAAGGACAAAGCCAAGATCCAGTGGTTTGAGCACTTGATTACAACTCTGGGGAACAGGGTTTGAATCCCCACTCAGCCATGCAAACCCACTGGGTGACCTTGGGCAAATCATGCTCTGTCAAGCTCAAAGGAAGGCAAAAACAAACCACCTCTGAACAAGTGTTTCCAAGAAAATCCTGCAATAGATTCACGTTAGGGTTGCCATATGCTAGAAATGACTTGAAGGCACACAAGGATAAAGCCATCCTAGACTACTTAGGGAATTTCCAAAGCTTTTGATCAGTCACTGAGAAGGTCCTGTCCCATGCTTTGACCCGACATGATTAAGAAGGTGATGGAACTGAGAAAAGGGCCTTCGCTGAAGATATTAGAACTTTGGCAGGCTCATATAGGAACAACGGGTTGTTCAGGTAGCCTAGAACCAAGGCACATGGAGATTTTATCATTCATAACTAGCACTTTGAATTGTGTACAAGAATGAATGGGAAGAGAAGGAATCAAGTAGAACCCCATTCCTACTATTTTCCTGCTCTCCGTTAACATCATTTCTTGCCAGTCAGCAATTGATTCAATGGGTCTGCTCTAGTTTGAACTATCCAATTGGATTCAGGTCTTTGAAAAATAAGTAAACTGAACAAGCAAGCTAAGAAATTCTTTATTTGATATTAAGATCCAAACCACTATGCACTTTAACAATACAACACCAACAAATCCTAAGCATTATCAAGGAGTAAACCATTCTGAACTTAGTGGGACTTTGTTGTTGTGAAGTGCTGTCAAGTCAACTTCAGCTTATTGTGATCCTATGAATAATAACCCTGCTCAGTCTTGCCAACTCAGGGCTGTGGCTTCCTTGACTGAGTCTTTCCATGTGTAATGCAATCTTCCTTTTTTCATACTGTCTTCTACCTTCCCAAGCATTATTGTCTTTTTCTTGTGAGTCATGTCTTCTCATGATATATCCAGAATATGGCAGTCTTAGTTTAGTCATGTTGGCTTCTAAGGAGAGTCCAGATTTGGTTTCCTCCAGGGCCCATTTATTTGTATTTTTAGCTTACTGCTAGTTAAATGTTATGCAAATACAGTGAAATGTGCAGTAGGAGCACCTGCAGAAAAGTATAGTGCTATTCCAGCAAGGCAGCTACCAGAACTGCACTCACTCTTAGGCAGAAATAAGATGGACAACTTGTGCATCAGATTCTGGACGTCATGAAAGGGGTTTCACCCTTTCCAGTGATTCACTTTGCTGTTACTGTAAGTTTACTACCAAAGATGAGAAGAACTGCTTGTGGACTTCTCTGCCTCTTACACCAAAATTACTTTACTGACTTTTAAGCAATGTGCACCTTGACTTGTGTGGATGGGGGTGATGAGTGCAATTTGCTGCTCTTCTTCTGGCAGCAAAATGTCTTTGAGCAGTTTTGACAGCCATTTCCTTTTCACTTTCACATTCAACCAGTTTGCTTCTCAAGGTCTGGCAGAAGCCAAGGACAACAGAAACAAATGTGTACTCCTGTCTCTTTATGCTGTTTTTCTGAAGCTGGCAGGAATGCAAAGTGTGGGACCTGGCATGGCTGTTGCTCATGTCTTAACAACTCAGCACAGCCCTAGGGTGGAAGACTTTGAGCTATTAATATTGGTTTCCCTGATAGGATTTTATATTAAATGACATTTCTGGCAGTGGTCATGACTTTGGCACACCCATCATTGGCTGCCTCTGAAATTTCATTAAAGACTATAATGTATTCCAGCTTCAGTGTACTGTGATTTAAAGTGACACTGTTCTGTATTTGAATATAATCAAATAATCTGCCCAGTCCTGAACTATTTCCAACGTTATATGCAGGAAAAGTTTCCACTTTGTATCTAAAGCTGCTCTGTACCTCATTTTAAAAGTAAACAGATTTTGACTCAAAAGAGATTTGGAGCTGCAGTCCTATCAGCTTTTTTTGCTTGGAATAAGTCCAAATTTTGGGTTTATGTTTTTGTTTTTGTAAACAGTAATAGGATTGCATTCTATTTCTCTAGATCTGATCTGTGATAAGAAGGGTAGGGCTTTTTTTTAATGCATAGAAGAGCTTACCTAACACACCTCCCTCAGTTCAGTACCCCATTCATGGATGGCAAACTTTGTGTTGTTGTTGTTGGTGGTGGTGGTGGTGAATCTATAATGTAGTTTTCAGGGGCTGTGTGACACGCTGAAGGTCACCCAATGGGTTTCCATGGCTGAGTGAGGAATCAAACTCTTATTCAATGCTCAAACATTGTACCACACTAATCAATATTATTCTCAGCACAAATCATTCATACTTGTGGAGCTGCTTAAGGGAACATACCATTGTGGCAGTAGATCATTTCTTCTTCTTTTTTCCCTTTATAAAATACTACTGCTTAGAGTGACCTTTTATTGGAGCAAAATTCCTTTCTTTGTTTGTTTGTGTGTTTTTCTGTTTCAAAGCCCTCTTTATGTCAAAAATTTTGCTTATACTGCTAATGTCAAGCAAGAGGGTTGTGGCTGAAAATTATGCTCCAGTCACCAGCTCTGCTACAAATAATATCTGGAGACTGAGAGGAAAAAAATGAGAAAAACTATGTTCCCCACTGTTTCAAATGGTGACATCTTATGGCAAAAAAAAAATGTGGGAGGTGGATCCTGAAACTACATCTCACCCTTTTTCCAAAATGAGGCAATTTGTTTCTACCTAAATCTCCTGAAAATTACCTCATGGGGGGAAGATGGAAAGCAGGATGCTCATCCTCTCAAATTTGGGAGTGAGTTTATTTCAGCTCTTGCAAATATTTGTAAAAGCTAAAGACATGCCTTAATGATCATCCATTTTTGTACTCATTTGCATCAGACATGAACATTAGCCTATGCTTAATTCTAGGCCCAAGTTTACCAATAGCCTTTTGTAGTACCAGTTCTGTGAAAGGAACGGTAGAGAAGAAAGAAGAAGATCCTCTATATTTAATTTTGAGTGGCATCAAGTTAGTTTTTTGCTCAGTCACACCATGACTCAGGCCTTGTTTTGGGATGCAGCTAGACCATAGGAAGTTGGACCATAGTGAGTTAGACCATTAATTCATCTGTCCAGTAGTTCTCCATAATTGTAGGCAGGAGTTCTACCGGGCCTATTAGTAAGCTGTGGCACCTTAAAGATGCCTCGTATTGTATCCCCCAGCAACGGAACTTTGAACCAGGCCAAAAAAAGGATACTAGTTTGCCCTTTGGCTGTAATAGGAGAGTTTCTCATTTCATTCACTAATTTCCCATATGCCATATCCATGATAACTCACACATTGCCTTACTGTAGGAAAATATAAGCCATCAGTTGACAGGATTAGAAAAGCTTGCATCTATAATTGACTAAGGAGTACAGGATGTTTGTCTTCCTTATAGCAAAGTCAAAAGCTGTCACACTATAACACAGTCACATTGTGTTATAGTTTTGTGCTGCACTTGACCCAGATCATGGTAAATTAGTAAGGCATCTTGGTGTACTGAGTCAAAGCCCAGTATAGCTCAGATCCTGACATGAATGCCACATACCCTGGTCAGATATGGCTTGTATTATCAGCTTGTACCATGGTGGTTTAAATTTCAGGTCATCTATTCAGTACTTCCCAGTATGTGTGCTTGTTTGCTGTCAGAAGCTGGTCTTTTGTCAGACTCCAACAAACTGACCATTTTAAACCCTTTATGTTGGGGCATTCTCTTGACTTTCTTGCTTACAAACTCAGCCCTGCTCTGTGCTTTGCAATGGCTGACTTAAAATTAATGTCCCAAAAATGGTTAAATGCCAGACTTTGTAGCCTGGAATTAACAATTCATTCCTTCTTAATAATCCATATCTCTTGTACACATTTTGCATTTGGGGATTTAAAGAAATTTTGAAAATATTATAAAAATGTTAAAAAATTGTGTTTCACAAGTGTTCAAAAGCCCTGACCAGAAGAATCCTAAATTCATGAGAATCTTCATAGTTTGAAATTTATTCTGGAAAAAAGTTCATGGATTTTTTTCCACAGAAAACAGAAAATATATCAGTTAACAGTGAATAGTCTTCAAAAGTACACAGTTTTTGAACTCTCTCACAATGAGGAGAAAATTGCTCAAATTACTCATTGCTTCCTTCAAGAAATAATTTAGCAAAGAATTGCATTCCCTGATAGTAGCATTATTTTCTGATATTTGAGAGAATGCTTCATCTCCTGCAAAATTGTTGGGGAAGGTGGTATGAGTTGGTTTGACTGCAATCTGTTATGGGTTCAATGAAGTTAATAGTCTTGGTCTTGAACAGAACACACTTGATAGGTCTTTGTAGACAACCTGAAAATGAACAAGCCGTTTCATTGTATTTCATTTCCTATCTTGTGCTATGTCGGGAGGTGTAAACATCAAAATAATTGCCTGAAATTCAAGAGTACAGATTTAGCTGTAACTGGGGAAAAGCCTGGCATATTGGTCATTTTAACCTTTTATTTTTGGAGTGCAGGGAAAACAGGGCAAAACTTCCTTGTCCCAGAAACTGTTTGCTGTTTTTTAAAAACTTGTTTTATTGTAAAATTTGGCTCTAGGACCTGACATTCTCTTATGATACCTAGCTTGGATAAGAGATTTTGCCACTAAAGGTCCAGATTGTAGTAACAAATCATGGAAAGACAAAAGGTAGTATATTATTCTAACCCTCCCAAAATTTTACAGCATGTTTGAAACTTAGTTCCATGCTCCTTTTTGCCATACTTGAAAAATTACTATTATGAAACAGAACTTGTTTTCCACTAAGGGTAGTTCCAAAAGTTCTTAGTAATTCCTGGAGTGAGGCTCACTTTCCTAAGAAGAAACCATGAGGTCCATCATATGCCAATCATGTTACCAATTTTCTCCCCACTTCAAAAAGCGCTCAGAAAGTACACAAAGTCTGCATAGTTTCTGAGGACTATTCTTTGTTAGGGACTTGAGGGAGCATTTTCATTTCTTTTTAGCACACAAAACATAATTTTCTGCTCAAGAAATTTCTTTTCTGTATAGGAAATTGGATTTGAGGTAGGAATGAATTTTCTTCACAGAAAACATGATGTCGGAACCACTTTCCTGCACCCCTTCCAACTCGATGTGTTTCAGCATGGTTGAATTTAACACAGAAAATATTCCCAAGAATTAATAATTAAGCCTCTGAATTTCATCTGTGGGGAATCCCAATGTTTGTAAAAGCTCTTTTCCACTGAGAATTGGGATGCTCCTAGTGGCTTGAACAGTTTCCGGCCTGATGATGTTTAGTATTAAAACTTCCTTTGTAATCTAAAGTTATCTTAGAACCTCCTAAATTTTGACTGGAACTACTACCAGCTACTTTTGTTTAAAATTAGAACAGTTGTGAAATATTTTCACATTTCTATACTCATCCCATTAACACATTCATTTAGAATTAAAAAGTTGTGTATAACGAAAAAGAGAGACAGAGAGAATGAGAGAGAGAAGATTAAATTTCCATCCTTTTGAGATGACAAGATTTAAGATTAAGACTGAAATGTAAGTGGCTTGGAGTTCACTAGAATTTCCTCTTTTGTCCACATTTACGGATTATTAAGACAATGGATGTAAAATGTGCCAAGTGTTTAACTGATCCTGTCATGACCATTCTTGTATCCTGCTAATTCTAGGAGGAAAATAGGTTATTCTCAAATACATGTATGTTTTTTCTCTGGATTTTTGGCTGTAAGATTTTTTCACACTTCTAATTGCTCTTTGCACTTTGAACTGCTTATTATATATGCCTTGAGATATGATTTTTAAAATATTATATGATACAAATGTCTTCCTCTTCACTCACTTGTGGCCAAGAAATCCTGTTTCAGAGCTTTGACAACCTACTCCGCAGAGGTAGTGGCACATGTATAATTTTTTCAAAATGGTCAAATAAGACAACAAAACTGAGAAGGAATATTGTTTCAGATGAAGGCTCATTTTTTAACAGAATACTCATTTGTCTCAGGCTATTCTAGAAATTATGGCAGATGTAAGCCTGGAAGTGAAAACCCCATGTCTTACTTTCATCTCGCCAAGGAAGTAGCTGTGTTAGTCTCTTGCAACATAAAAATGAGGAAGAAAGGGAGAGAAAAAGAAATGTAGCAGCACCTTTAGGACTAAGTGGACTAAGTGTTTATTTTTGCATGAGCTTGTGTAAATATAAACTCATGTCTTTGGATGCAGTACCAAGTGGTATTAAGGCCTCAGGTATGAAAACATATTTATACAGTTGTGGAAGTAGGATAGAATGTAATAAGATCCAAAAACATGCAAGTCATGCAACTTGTCTTAAATTTCCAAAGACTTTGTAGGGTGATTCAGGTATTTCAGACCATCACACCGTTCAGTTACTGCAGATGTGTGAAAGCAATACATCTGATTACTAAAAGTCAGTTTCCTAGAGCTCAAAACTCTCTCTGAGAATGTTTCCTTTGTTATGTATGCAGCAGCCAGGACTTTTGTATTAATGTACCAAGTGTGCCATAAAGCCATTGCCTTTATTGATGCCTCTGCTAATGGATTGGAACCTGTGGTTATAATTATGTTCAGCAGTTTCTCTTTCTAGCCCTTCTCAGTAATTTTGTTGTTCAAGGACCACAATGTGTAGACCTCTTACAGTATGTTTAGGAAGTGTCTCCAGACACCTAGAAACAGTAGCCAATGAAATGCACCAAACAATGAATGCCAAAATTCACAAAGTATTCAAAATTCAGTTTTATAGTTGAACCAGGGCTCCAAAAGTTAAAGCACAAGAACTTTGTGATCAGCAGGGATTGTACTTCACTCTGGTATTGCTGTTGTGAACTTAGACAATTCTCACAGAAACTTGGGTAGAGTGGGGTAGGGGATCCTGTCAGGAGCAATGTAGGTAGGCTCTTACTATTGTCTGACTTATGGATGCAGAATGTCTACCTTTTCATCCTTGGAAAACCATATCAAACCTTGTACAAATGTGTCTACACATATCAAAGACTTGTCTAATGCAAATTAACATGCTGTTGTACACCTAAGCAGAATAAGAAACTTCCATTTGAAATACTCACATGATATATTACAAGAAAACATTATATGTATTAAATTGTTAATATTAAGTTGAAGTAGCAATTTCCATTTTTAGAAAAAGACAGAGTAGTGTCCAATATGCTTAAAACATCAGGTTTTCATTAGACCAGATGAAGTTTTAAATCTAAAGAAATTTTAGATAATGAGACTTGGACAGTTTTCCATTACTCGTTTTCCTTCCTTCCTTCCTTCCTTCCTTCCTTCCTTCCTTCCCTCCCTCCTTCCTTCCCTCCCTCCTTTCCTCTTTGTCTTCATCCTCATCCTCCTCTTCGTTTTTGACATTACATTCCATCATTATTTTCAGGGTGAGTATCTTTAATAAAAAATTCTTTAATTTTATATCTGAGCAATTTATAGACTATCATGATGAGCAATTTCTGTTATATACCTGCACTTACATCATATCACTGCACAGCAATATTTTCGGTACTTTTTATACACATATAATGATTTATAATCTAAGGAAAAAACATGCTGGATCAAATAAATCAAACCTTTCTCTTTTTCCCCCCTCAAAGTAACCAATCAGATGTTTATAAGAAACACGAACCAGTGAAGATTTCTCTTTTCTTTTGTTGTTCCCCATCAACGGGCATGCTGAGGCATACTGCTCCTGGTCCCAAACAGTAGAACTCCCAGATTGACATTCTGACTATTGGTGATTAGATGGATCCCATAAATCTTGTGGAACTGTTAAGACTTTGTTTGTTTCCTGTTTTTCCCCAGCCCTGTGAATCATGGTGGCATATAAAATGAAGACAGATACTGTTAAAAGCTCTTACCAATAAAAACATAAAAATATAATTAAACTAATATAATTAAACATAATTACCCTGTGATATATGAAAATACAGGTAATATGATATAAATATTCCATAGTGTGTAAAAGTTACCTTTTGAACTATATCTCCTAGAATGCTTCCACTGCCATGGCTTGCTAGGCATGTTAGATTGGGGGATATGTAAACCATACCCCAGAAATGGAAATTTTCCAAGCTCTTAAATGTCCTCTATGGATCTTTGGCTAAATCAGAATATACATTAATGAGGTCTGAATAATGATTGTTACCACCATGCCTTTTCCTCACATGTCTCACAAAGATTCTGTCAAAGTCCTCACACAATTATAATCTCTTTGTAGAGTAGTAATTTCCCCATCAGGAACTCCTTCCCTCTTTTAAAACAGGTCCTTTGCTCTTTCTCAAACTCAGCACTGTGTGAAGTGAAAGCATTACCTTTATGTTGATACCTCAGGGGGTAATTATCTAGGAAGCTATGAACTGTCTGCAGTTTAGCAGATGTGTTGCCAGTAGCCAACAGAGTTTGATTATTCTATAAAGTGATGCAAAAATGCACACCTTGAGATGGAAGGATGGCATTTCTTTGTTTATTTTGCTCATGTAATCCCATTCATCCTTGGCTCTTTTTGCTACAAGCTGTGATTCATGATGTAGATACATGTAAGGGAGCAGAACAAACAATGTTCTGAAAAGTGGGCTACTTGCCCAAGTGTCTCTTTCATCTGGAAAAAAGAAAGAAAGAAAGAAAGAAAGAAAGAAAGAAAGAAAGAAAGAAGGAAAGAAAGATGTCCATGCTTGCACAGGAATACGTAAGAATATAGATTAAGACAGGGAGAAAGCATGGAGTACAAAATTAAGGAATCTGAGTGCACATATGTACACACAGTGTTAGGCAAGAGTAGCACTGCATATCTATAACTGTTCTGATTTAGTAGTGATAGTTCTGAGTAATCCCCTGGCATTTTCTCCAGCTGCCTTTAAAATGTCCCAGTTTCTCTTTCCTCCAATTTCCCTCCTTGTCTTCAGCTATCTTCAGTTGCTGCAAACGGAGTCCAAACCACAAAAGTAGTTTGCACTCATCTAATTCAGTGGTGGGGAAGACTTGCCTTTTCCAGCAGACTGAGGACAAAAAGAAAACTGCTACTTCCTCTCGAAACTTGTGTGGTCTTCCTCATTACTAACTTTGGTCATCTTGATAACACTCTGATGTTGCTTGACCACATGTATCCATTTTTATCTGTGAAATGTTGGAGAGTATGAGACTATGGCCGTTTCTGCACATTATACTATCCCGTTGTCCTCCCATTGCAATCCCAGCAGCACCTTTGCTGGGAAGGGAGCATGACAGGAATGCTTCTCTCTGCAACCAAATGGCTCCCTGTTGAAAGAAGCCTGAGTGACATGCATCTGCCCTCTGCAGTGCAGCTGGGCTCTTTCTCAAGCTGCGCTGAGGAAGAAAGTGCCTCCATCACATTTCCTTCTGTTCCACATGGCTAGGAAGGAAGGGAGTGTCACGTGATCATGGGCACTTTACAGATTTATTCTATTAAGTAAATAACCCATGATTGTAATGAGTGGAGGTGGGATGTCAGCAGGACTGTGATGAAATTGTGTGAAATGCAACACATAGACTGCTGCCATCCTGTCCCCATAGAAGGATTGTGGCATCATGCAGAATGGCTTACAACTGCTAGTCCTGCCCTAATGTGTCTACTGCTCTCACCCAACAGAAACCATACATTTGCAGAGCTTAGAGAAATGAACTTTGGAACTCCCAAGGCAAAATCTGTTAAGCACTCTGGTAAGCGACCACTGTGACTGCACAATTCTGTGAGTTGTAGACAAAAAAACAAAACAAAACAAAAGAAAAGAAACCTCTGACTTTTTCCAAGCCCTGGACATTTGATAGCTGTAAGCAAGCAGCCCTCTACTTCAGGCTACTCTACATATTCTGTTTGGTAGAATTGGATAACTGAAAGTGATATTCATGTGGGGTCCTTTTTCACATTGAATGCATGGCTAGCAAGGTGTGATCCTATTCGTTCTTACATATTCAGGGAGCACATGCAGTGATTCATATAATGACTTCGATAGGCAAGCCTCATTCGTTTACAAATCTACAATCAATTAACAGTGTAGTGGCAAAGCAAAGTAAATAAAGACCTTAGCAAAGATTATTATTTTTTGTAATGAGCCAACAACTAGTCTCTCTTGATCACTCCTGTTTAAGGATCATTAATTATTCCTGAGGGCAATCATTCTACCTGTGTATTTACATCAGAGCATAACTCCTGGTCATTGCTAACAATGCTAAGTTAATTGGCAGCACTGAAACTTTAAGTTTCATAAGAAAAATAGAAACAATGTCTTGCAGTACCTGTTACACCAAGTGGAAGAAGCCCTTTTACTCAACAGTTCATTTCTTTGGAGAACATATTATACAACTCCAGAAATTTCTGTGTAAGGTATAGCCCCTAAGGAAGGCCAAATTTCGTAGACGCCAAAAGACAAAAAGGGGCTTTTAAAAAATAAATGAAGCAAGTGATCACCAATCAGCACATGGAGCTATTTACTTCTCCTCTTTATATGTGCTCCTCAGTTTTCTCCTTTGGACAACAAATACCTGCAACACGAAGGACAAGTGGCAAAGGAATGTGGTGAAATTAGTACGCAGAATCTAATTATGGGTAAAACAGCCCACACTCTTTACCAGCCACTGTTGATAAATATTTGGTGTGGCATAATGCAAATATCTGGGAACTGGTTCCTCTTCTACATCCCACTGATCCAGTATACTGGGAGAACTGCTGAATGTGTTGACCTCATCAGTGATATGGCTTCATCCAACACTTGGGTGTGAGGTTGGCAAGTCAGCCCATGAGCTAGATTGCTTCTCCAGCTGGAAGTAGGTATTTCACACTTGCTCAACCTTGAAATGGATCCTGTTGAAGGCCTTTCAGTTCTACACCAAGAGTATAACATGTTGTACAATGATATAATATCAATAATCAACAGTAACATGCAGAAGTCAGAAAAAGCATACTGCTGTGAGGGTAGTAAAAATCTTTCCATGCAAAGGCCAAGGAATTGGTGGGTAAAATTACTGCCTGGCCCCATTACATGGGCATCCATAGTAAGTGGCAAATAGCCTGAAAAACAAAGTGGATGTTAGAAGAAACTATCAGGAAACAAAATGGCTGAAAGCATATGGTCAGCCAACTTTTATACCTTCAGAAATGACTTGATAAGTGACTTCATACCTATGATCAAAGTATCAATTGGCCCATAGAATGTCCACTTCCAGACAGGCACCTGGGAGGACAGGATCAAAGCCAACTGTGCCAAAGGGTAATTTCCTCTACCTCCTCCCCTATCTAGGGGTAAAAAGGGGGTGAACAAATAGGTATTGTCAAGGTTGTTGCTGGGCAGGCAAAGTTTTCCTATGAGTGGACGGCAGAGAGAAGAGGCGGTGTGGCCAGACAGCCAGGTGCAAGGCCAGCAGAATTGTTATGGCTATATCTTGTGTATTAGAGAAGGCCACATGCCAGAGCGCTGATTGGGTCACCCCATTTGTTCCAGGGTGAGAAGATAGCATAAAAAGGCTGGTGTTTGCCTTGACCGGCTGCCAGTTAGACTCCCTAGCTGGACCTGCCATGCCATTGGCAGTATACTGATTGTAAGGGGAGATGATGCCCGATTTTTCTCGGTCTTCTTTTGTTCTTCCTCTTTGTCTAATTGCTGGAAAGCTAGCATGTTTTTCCTAAGCCTTATCTCAGAGTGTGGCAATAAATCAGTACGCTAAGTCTTACTTAACGAGCCTCTGGAATTTTTTCTGCTTCACTGGGACTCTCCGCTGCGGTGAAGCCTTGCTTCACAGATAGCACTCTGCTCATGCTCAAAGGAGCCTGATCCTGTGAACCCTGACATCTCATGCTGTATAAGCTTGTATCCTATGATGTGGTATATGCTAGTAAGTTGCCTAATACTATTGACTGAATTTTCATATAATGTATGTAGGACCCTAATGTTCGGAATGTGTTTGATAATTCCCATTACTCACAGTTTTTGGAGTATGTACCAGTTCTTACATTCTGCATCGGTTTAGGGTCCCTAATGTCTAAAAATTTAGAAATTTTGTGACATAATATTTTAATACACACACATCCTGTTAGTTTCCTCAGTGGATATCCAAAGTAAACACTTGTGCAGTCCACGCATGTGTTACCCTGTTCTAGATAACATAATAAATAGATATTCAGTGAACTTGTCAAGGGAGACTTCTAATCATGTCCCCAGGGTTCCTGCTGGCCATGCACATTTGTAAAGATTTGAGGGGATTTTTTTAAACCCATGAATCCCAGAATTCCCCAGCTAGCATTGACAAATAAATCTGTACCATACAGTACTAGGCTGCCGCCCGCCACAACAATAATTTTTCTTAAATAAATGCAAAGAAAAACATTCAGGACAGAGAAACTGGGATGGGGTTGGAGGTGGGATAGGCTGAACCAAAACAGAAAAGGAAAATATAGAAATGGGATATTATGAAAAATTCAATTCAAAAACTGTTTTTATTTCCCAGCCACCGTCTTATCTTAATTCTTCAATTATTATTCCTTTGCTGAGGACGATATTAATTTTCTGACAGCAAGGAACTAAAGAGAACCATATGTTTTCTTTAAGGTTTGTCAGCTTGTTTTCGATGCACTGCTGACACTTCATCCAAACGTCTGCCGATTTTAACAACTGCTCTTTGTAAATATTCATCATGTTAAGCTGTTGCACTTTATGAATCAACCTCTATATTTTAAGTTGTATCAAAGTTATTCAGCAGTATGATGTAAAGCAGCCAATCAAAGATGAAATTTGACAGTGTACATTTCAGCAGTTAAGCTTGGTGCACCATTTTTAGTCCTTTCTAGACTGAAACAGCCTGGTGGCTGCTTTCCACATGCTGATGATAAACTCCAGGGGCCTTTTGTAGTGCAGAACTATAATGTTATGATTCCAGTTTAACTGCTGTGGCTCTATCTTATGGGATTCTGGGATTTGTAGTGTGGTTGGTGCTGGATTTTTGGTGCCGTTTTGAGGCCCAGTGTTGGACAAAAAGTATGATATAAATAAATATGATTTCAATGATGATGATAATAATGATAGATCTCTCTGACTGATGATTGTAAATGCCCTCTTCTAAAGAGTAGATCTCGGGCTTCCATAGGAAATTATCAGGGCAGTTAAACCAGAATCATATTGTTGTAATTGTGCAGTGTGGAAGGCCCCCCAGTTAGACCATTATAGTATCTTATAAATAAGACCATAAAAAAATGAGACATTTCATTAAAGAAAAGAAAGAAAAGAACATCAGCTTTTGCAAGAGTTTTTGGGCAATGTGGAAGATTGTAAAGACTGGCATTATTATTATTATTATTATTATTATTGTTATTGTTATTGTTATTGTTATTACTACAAAAGACATTTTTGTAACATTGCTTTGACTTTTGAGGATTCATTTCATTTTATCCATTATTGTGTTATTTTTGAATATGTCATTGCTGTGACATACTATAGCAAATGTTTGCTGTTGTTGTGTGCCTTCAAGTAATTTTGACTTATGGCAATCCTAAGGTGAACTTATCATGGGTTTTTCTGAGGTGTGAGAGTGTGTGACATGCTCAAGGTCATCCAGTGGATTTCCATGCCCAAGCTGGGAATTAAACCCTGGTCTCTAGGACTGTAGTCCAATGCTCAAACCATTACACCATGGCAGCTCTCAGCAAACAGTTATTAAGAGTTGTTGAGGGTTATATAGAATCTTTTAAAATGAATGTAAATCTTTTAAAACTTAAAGTGTATTTGCAGGGGGAAGAAGAGAAGAAGGAAGAGTGGTGGTAAGTGTTTTTCTTCACTTGCAACTATTGGAACAGAGGGAAAGAAATATATTTGTCAAAGTTTATATTTTGTCAAGATATTCAAGATATTTTCCATTATTTTCTTAATGGGATTTTAACTATTCAGATCCTATCTCCAAATGAATTATTCAGGTGCCTGCAGTACTATTTCAGGTTTGATCTCATCAGAAAAGGATTAACATTTTCCGTTTCACAGTAATCCACCTATCTCCATAATTTCTAACATAGAGCGAGTTGACACAAGATGTTTGCTAGTTACGTAGTTATGATATAATAATAACTAGATCTGAACAAAGGCCTATTTTACCTGAAGCTATCCTGATTTTGATGTCCGCTTTTTTCCAAAATGCAATGGTCTGGTCTATTGACATATCTCCTTTTATGTCTTCATAAGAACATTAGTAATTAATCCTTATTCTTGCATTATATTAAGCTATCTAGATAGCTATCTAGATAAGTTATCTATCTAGAAGCTATCATGATTCAGAAAAATATTTAGATCGGTGCTCTGTTTTAATCACATTACACGCATGCCAGTGGCCAGAGACCTAATGATAGACTTGGGTTTGAACACTTCAGCTAAGTGGGACTGCTCTTGTACATAATTGGTCTAAAGTATTTTGGGTTTGCATAGGCAAATAGAGTGATGAGATAGGCCCTGTGAAGATAAAGATAAAGCTGATGATACACTATTACAGCCACTCAGATTGGTTTGATGAAACTAGGGCCATTTCTGCACTGGACAGTTATAGTGCTATTATTCCACTTTCAACATCCTATGGAATCCTGAGCTTTGTAGTTTAGAGAGGGGCCTTCAGGATGTTGAAAGTGGAATAATAGCACTTTAACAGTCTAGTGTGGAAATGGCCTTAGATTACATATATTAATGTTTGCAAAGCAACTTTCTCAAACTACATCCACTATTTCTGAACTACATGTACCTGTTTCTATGTTCATTGGTCAATGCACAGATTCCAATCTTTTAAAAGATTTCTGTCTGTAATTTGAATCATATGGAAAACATAATGTATTACCTACTGGAATATTCCTTAGATGGAGAGCCTTTAGTCCTCCAGATGTTTTGGCCTGCAGTTTCTTTCACACCCATCTAGCACAGTGGACCAAAGATTCACAACCCCTGTTTTATAGGGTGGCTTGGGGTGAGGTAAGGAACTTGGAAAATATTTTGTTTTAATCAGGGTTAGGAAACTTTGGTGAACTCTGGAGGCAATTTTCTGCCTTTGGGATCCTCTGCGGACCACAGGGACTACCAAACTTAAAATGAAATTCTGTCAAAAATGCCAGAAGTTCACTACTAGTTTTCATTTTTTAAAAAAATATTAAACAGTACAGAGGGCTGGCCTTTTTGAAAATGAGTCACCACTGTTGGAGGCTTCTTGGAAAGTAACTCTTTTTTTTTTTTTTGGCGAGGTAAAGAGCAGTCTGAAGGAGTAAAAGGTGGTCAGAGTGGGAGTTGCATGAGCTCTCAGGGCTATACTTGTCCCATCGCTAGTTGAAAATAGCACCTCTGTTCTAATCCAAAAAAAATATTTGTCTGAACTTTAAAGGAACTATCCAATATGTCAACCTTATTTTGGATATAAAGTTCAGATTCTTAAATAAATCCTTTAAAGTTCACACTAAAACCTGTAGTGGCTTCACCATTGCACTGACATGGAAACCTTCCCCCACTGGCAGGATGAATAGGAAGTCACTGAAAAAGAATCTAAGAAGAATCCAGAAGAATCTAAGGTGTTCATAAACAGCGTGAGCAGCTGCATGCACCTTGGATACTTCCTGGAAAATTCAGACAAAAGTCCAGAGGAGTTTTACCACCCTACTAAACAGGGAGTCACCAAATAGCAACATTTATTTTACCATTTAGGGACAGTATATCTCTGTAGTTGTAAGTAATAAAGATACTGTCACACCACCACCGCTTAAAAAAAAAAGCATTATTGCTCATTACATTACAATCCATAATATAATTTTGTCTTGACTTTCCCACTGGAAAAAAAGAAAATAATTGTAAGTTTCTGCTTTAGTGGGTTACTTCCAAGCTTTTGGTACTAGCTCAAATCAAAATGTTGTAATATATTTGAGCTGGGGTGGCAGTGCTACATTTTCAAGAACTGCTTTCTCTAATCCAGATAGTTCTAACATGGGAATTAGAGTTACAGTGTCAGATCCCTATAATACTCCATAGACAAGTTAGTTCAGCCTGAGTAGCACTGACAGAAACTAACAGTCTGCACAACTGGTTCTTTAAAGCAGATGTCTAGGAAGAAATGGGGGGTACTTCATATTTCCCAACTGTCCTTCTTTCACTCCTATTTCTGCTTTAAATCTCTATAAATCATTGCCCTTAACCAGTCCCTATTTTACCCTTTGGAGAGTGGCTGTGAAAACTTTTAAAATGGTGTGTGTGTGCATGTGCGCGTGTGCATGCATGCAACAACAACATTCTCAACTATGTTTCATGCATTCACAATATTTTGCAAAACCAAGGGCTGAGGGATAAGAGGAAAAGCTTTCCTGTATCCTTTTTTACACTAATGTGGAAGATTTAAACACATGATACCAATAATCAAAGTGCATTTCCTGCTACTAAACTTTGGTCAGCAGAACAGCAGAGGAAAGCAATCTTCTCTCCCCTAGCAGTCCTTGAAAACTAGTTCTTGAAAGCTGAGAAATTGTCTGCAGTTGGTTTTGTTGTTGTTGTGTGCACTCAGGTTGTTTCTGGTTTATGGCAACTCTACCATAAGAGTTGCTTGCCAAGGTTTATTCAAAGGAGACTTGCTACTGTCTTCCTCTAGAGAGCGTGACTTCTCCAAGGTCACTCGGTGAGTTTCTATGGCTAAGCAAGGATTTGAACCTTGGTTTCCTGGTGGCCTAGTCCAACATTCAAATCACTATGTCATACTAGATCTTTTGGATCTGGTTTTAGGCCATAGTAAACAGCTTGTCATCATTTGTCGCTACTCTGTTTTTTTTTAAAAAAAGTCATGTGATGAACACTTATTGAAGGACAAAATGAAAACTAAATGCTTTTACCAGTCCCATAGTTTTTAATGTTTGCTTTATCAAAGCATATTACCTTCCATTTGCTTGGTTCAATCTCACTGAATTCTTATTGCTAGCATCTCAAAAGTCCTCTGTTATCATTTCTCTGTCCTTATGGTCTGCCAGAATTCCAAGGACAGTGTAATATCTATTTTAAGAAAAGAGGGTTCTGCAAACTGTTTGAAGAACATCAGGCAGTTAACTCTGTTCTTTTCCATTAGCAAAAGTAACATCAAACTAAAATAGTCCCTTGGAATGACATGGCTATCTTTATTACTTTTGAACAGATAATAAAAATTTTGTGGAACCAGCAGTTAGTGAACATACTTGGTAAATCAAAGGGAATTGGTTCACATCAGTTGCTCCTACATCTCATCTCCATGATTTCAAGATGTCCATAAGATGGAAGTCAATATGTACAAACCCTGACCTGTGGTTTCCAATAAGCATAATATGACACATTGGAGAATGGGAGATTGCGTGAGGAGATGTCTGTGCCTAAGATCCTATACTGGGTTGCATAACATAAATCTCATAGGGAGTTATGTGCTATGCAACCTTTTTATTGTATGAGAATGGACCTTTCTGCACTATACTGTTAAAGTGCTATTATTGCACTTTCAACATCCTATGGAATCCTGGGGTTTGCAGTTTGGGGGGGGGCACTTAGAATTCTCAGCCAGTGGGCTCTTTGTCATCAGTAAACTACAAAGCCCAGAATTCCACAGGATGTTGAAAGTAGAATAATAGCACTATAACAGTGTAGTGCAGAAAGGCCCAGAGTTACACAGTCAGATGTACAGCCAAATTCACAACTCAACACAGAACAGCAACACATATTCAATTCTAGTTCTGTAATCTTGAACTGAATGTGAATATTCTACATCAGACAAAAGTCCAGTCACTTCTATAGCAGAACTTTTACATGTTTTTCAACACTAACAGGATTCCAGCCACATTCTATCTGAATGTTCCCATATAGGATTTCATTATTGCAAGCTGCAGAGAGCTTTATATTTTGTAGGTGGCATACAAATGTTATGAAAACAAATACCTCATGGGTGGAATCAGAATTCCACACAGCCACTGACCTTGATATGCAATAAGGATCTCAAATGAACACCCAAACGGAACTAAAGAAAGCTAACATGTAGTGTACAGTATCATTCATTGTCATTCGTCAACAAATATTGTTATACAATCTGGAAAAAATGAAGAGTGTATTAGTTATTAATCAACATTTAAACAATGACTTTTTCTGAAGATAAATGTCCACAGACATTAAGTTTTGATTCTCCTTTAACCCTTCTGTTTCTAAGCCTACCATTACAATGTTGTCTTAGAAGGAAAGAAATCACATCAGGCAAACAACTTTCAGAAAAAATAGATGTCACTGTTCTCACAGAGCTAAGATGGCACATGATGGGAAATGGTTGTTGCCTGGCCTGCATGTTCTCTGTGCCCTGTAAACACTTTAAAATTGTGCAATGACCAAAATCTACTATCGGACCAGTGAACAGTTAAAATTCTATTAGTCTTGTCTGTTTCTATTTTATTAGCATTATTATTTGACAAATTGTGTTTGTTGTCCATAGGCATGCAGGAAAAAAGCAAAGCAACATAATGAGACAGTGCTATGTTTTCCCATTTGGTTGAGAAAGCACTAACATCTCTCTTTGGTATGAGATAATAACACTATATCTTGAGATCCCCATCATATCCCTACAATGGCTGTAGAACAAGGAATGAAACTTTCTACTATTGGATTGGCTTTAACACACACACACACACACACACACACACACACACACAATGATTGCAAAAACAAAAGAAAATACAAAAACATGAAAAAGATCTCATGAAGGATACAACCGCTATGATACCTAATTAATATTTATGATAGTTTCAAACACATAATATATAAATAACACCAGGATCATAACTGAGGAAATATTATTTGCATTTTGTTTTAACCTTACAGTTTATATTCCATGTTTTAAGTTTAGAAAGGCAAAAAATAGTTTTCTTTCCTATATAAACTTCAAGACAATGCTTAAATATCTAAAGAGATGTCATGTTACCCCAAAATGTATGTGCCACAAGAGCCACCCTGCAATGCCAAATATCTCCTGGAAAAAGTGGGGAATGAATTAGCTCAAAATCAGGAGGCTGCAAGAAGCGAGATCTTTCCTACCAGTATTTATGGGCACACGCAGGAAAAGAACCAGCCAAAGATTCAAAAGTAAGCTAAAAATGTGTTTTATTGAGGGGAATTCACTCATGCATGCACACAAGATACACACAGTCACACATTCGCACAAGAGCTAACTGAAAGAGAAAGAGAGGGAAAATATGTATAGAGAGGCTGAGGGGCTTGGGGGGGGGTTAATATTTGCCAGTCCAGAAGAGTAGAGAAGAGCAGAAATGTATTTTGACTTAGGACCTAAGGACAGTTCTCATTCAGGAGCCAGACAGACAGACCTTTGAGAGACTGCACTGGGCATTGTGAAATCAGGGGTATTTGTACCCTGAAAATAGCCTGTGGCAGTGAAGGTTCCAGATGCAAGGCAAAGGGACCCTGTTGTAGACAATGAGTCTTTCGCCTGTTGATGGGCTTAGTGCTTGATTGACAAAGATATGATGGATGTTGTAATAGCTGTCTATTGTGGGTGTTGTGAGGAAAGAAGAAGGAATCCAGGTGTACAAGGGATGGATGTCTGTCAATCAGTGTCCTGGTGGGCTTCTCACAGTTGGGTTCCGTGGAAAATTCCAGCTTGTATTTAAGCCTATTATCCACAGGAATGGTGTGTATTTGCCTGACAAATGACTCAGCCTTACCTGGAGGAAATTTCGAGTTGACCTATCCCACTCACGTTTACAGTAAAATTCTTGCCCTCACTCAGTTTGACCTCTCCGTCACCTCTCAGGCTTGAATTTGATATTAGTGCCAATTAAAATGTGTTGCTAATTACGTCTGATGCCAATTAGGCATGGTGCCCATCCAAACTATAATGATATCAAGGACCTCCAAAGCGGGGCCTTACAGTCATGTTGAGGAGGGAGCAGGCTTGTTTTTGCTGCTCCAAAGGTTAGGACAAGGAGCAATAGATTCAAACTACAGGAAAAGAGATTCCAGCTTAATCTCAGGAAGAACTTCCTGACAGTCAGACCTGCCTGGCAGTGGAACATGCTGCCTTAGAGTGTGGTGCAGTCTCCTTCTTTGGAGGTTTTTAAGGAGAGGCTGGATGGCTATCTGCTTTGATATGGGTTCCTGCATGGAAGGAAATTGGACTGGATGGCCTCTGTGATCTCTTCCAACTCTATGATTCTATGATTCTACAACCTGTGAGATAAGTTAGGCTGAGAAATAGTAACTGGCCCAAGATCATAATGAAGCACATGGCTAAGTGGGAAGTTTAACACATGTGTCTTTATTCTGGTATATTTCAACCACACTTGTGAAACGGCTTCCAAAGTATATGGGCAGGGTCCAAAATCCAAAGATTGTAAAATGAAAGTCAGGGAAATGATAAAAGGTATGCCTTAATCAATTGCTGGAGATCTTAATCAAGAGTAAATTGGGATTTTTTTTTTGATTTTTTTTTAAAAAGCTCTCAGGAAATCATGTCATATACAATGTCAATACATCATTCCTGCTTCTGGTCACATTCTGCGGTTAAATATATATATTTAATGCACAATGAAAAGCTTTTTCATGGGATTCTATTTCCAGATTCACAAGTCCATTGATAGCCTTGAAAACACAGTACTCAAGGAAATTGCTGTCCAGCTTACACTTGAGAATCTATCCAAATGTTACTGTTCTCCTTGCCCCTGCCTCAGCGTCCTCGTATGTTACGGTAGTCATTTATATTATTCTTTTTTTTTTTTTTTGCTTTTTGGAATTTTTTTTTTATTTTTTTACACAAAAACAAACGAAAAATAAAACACCATGTGTTATACATAATGGTGAGTTAGAAAACAAACAAACAAACCAAACAAAACAAAAATTTTTTTTCCTTCTTTTAAACAATGCAAACTGATATTATTGTTTTTCCCTTCCCCTAAAATCATAAACTTGTTCAGCTTGTTCCGTTCATACAACTTATACATTTTTGTTACGTATCTTCAATTCTTATTTTCATTATATTCATTTTTATTATTATACTTTCACTCTTAATTCAATATTTTTCACTCCCATTTAATCTCTTACTATTATTAATTATAAACTTATTACTTAATATCTCTAAAAATAACCTCTCTCTAAAACCAATTACCTTTTAACTTTTCCCCCTTTTAAACATTGAACATCACATATCAAATTACATCTATAAATCACAAGTTTAACACACACAGATAATAAACAATATAAAAATAAAAAATAAAAAATAAAAGTAATAATAAAAAAAACCCACCCCCAGAGCCAACTTTTTATTTAATCCACTTTCCAAAATTGCCATTCTTCTTTTAACAGGGTAGCATTACCATCTCTTTTCAAAACTTTTTCTAAAAATATTTTCCAAATTTCTTCAAAATCATTTGTTTTTGCCAATCCTTTCATAAACCTAATTCTACATGTTAGTTTATCATTGATTGCAATTTTCCACACTTCTTTATACCATTCTTCTATTTGAAATTTTTCATTTGTCTTCCATTTTTTTGCTATTATTAATCTCGCTGCAGTTAACAAATTTGTTATTAATTCTTTCTTTGCCTGAGTACACTCTAGCTTATTATATATGGACAACAACGCTATATTTGGACATACTGGTATTTCTAATCCTATAATCTCTTTTATCTCTTTAAAAACCTTTTGCCAAAATTCCTTTATCTTGTTGCAATTCCACCACATATGCATATATGTACCAATTTCTTGACATCCTCTCCAACACAATCTTGAATATTTCTCATCTATTTGATTTAATTTCACTGGAGTCAAGTACCATTTCCAAACTATTTTATAATAATTCTCTTTTATTCTTATTGATAATTTTTTTAAATGGCGTTGTTCCCAAATTTTTCTCTATTCTTGTAAATCTATAGTTTGTACTGTCTCTTCCTCCCATATTTTTCTAAGATAATCCTCTTCTTGTTCTTTTGCTAATATTTTATATATTTCACTTATACTACCTTTTAATATTTCATTTTCTTGCATATTTTCTCTTTGAATAATAATTTGTTCAAATTTAGTATATTCTTTAAAATCCTTAACATATCTTTTCATACTCTTTGTCCATTGCTCTAATTGTATATAATTTAACCAAGATATCTTAGTTTCCTGCAATCTCTCTTTCATTCTTTCTTTATTTATCATTATTTTCATCCAATCTTTTAATCTATATATTTTTTGTTTTTTTATTTCTTTCTCTATTATTTCTCTTAAATTTATTGGACATTTATATTATTCTTTTCTCATAAATAATAGTCTACATGTGAGATTCTCTAGGAATTTTGAATATAAGATGACAAATTTTAACAGCGAGGGCTAGAAAGGGATTAATAAATGTCCTTTGTTAATAATAAACTAAAGATATATTCTAGTTGTTGTTGTTGGTGGTGGTGGTGTTGTTGTCTGCCTTCAGATCATTTCTGACCTATGGCAATCCTAAGGCAAACCTATCATGAGATTTTCCGTGGCTGAGAGTGTGTGATGCACCCAAGGTCAGCCAGTGAATTTCCATGGTCAAGTGGGAAATCAAACCCTAAAGGGGGAAATAACTATTACAATGATGTTAAATTGTCATTTCAGTTAAAAACTAAAACCCATATTAAAATGAAGTTTAAAAATATCATCCATTATTTTATACCTCCTCCCACCTACCATGTAACTCTCTGAGCTTGGAAAAGAGGCACGAATGTTTGAAAATCCTATATCTCATGCACCTCACAAAAACCTCGTCTTGCCTTCCCTTTCTCTCTCCTTATGATATCATAATCTCATCCTCTCCCTTTTTAGATTACTGATTCCCATGTTGATCCTAGCAGAAACCTAGGGTTAAGAGCATCAACAAATGAGCATCTATGTCGTATGAAATGTAGAACATGAGGGGATCATTGCATTCAGGTCTGGCACTGCACAATAGAAAGGTCTAGGAATTTGAAATGTGTTAATTTAGTTAATTCCAAGGTTAAAATACCTTAATATTTACCTTAATAAAGATTCCTATAAGTTAGTTTGAACTAATTAAATTAAATTAATTAATAACTTGATTAATCACTTAGTTCTGGAATTATGTTACTGAGGATCCAAATTAAGCCAATCAATTATGGTAAAATAAATTGGATTAAGTTGATCCTTTTTGTTAGACAATTTACAAGTTTATTTGTTGCTTGATTGGTTTTAATTAATGAGTTCCTGTCCTGCAAACACCCATTGGCATTTGACTACTCCTCTTCCCACAGCTAGAAGCCATGTCACATGGCATTTTATGTGTTTATAATTTTGTGAAGTTTTACACAACACTCCTCCAGAAAAGCTCATGACAAAGATTTGTTTCACATTGCATTATGGTCTGATGCTCCATGACAGAAAGGTTTGTGACTTCTTTCATGTGTTAAATTCAGCATGAATTTTTTATGTGAACTGCCAGACAGTTGTAGTATCAGGTGTAAAGTCAAATCTGTGCTGAGCTTAGCAATAACAGAGCTTCATCCTCATGTACTGCTGAGGTTGAAAGTCTTTGAGTCTGCATTAAGGAGTTTTATGTGATTAAAATTAAATCAAACATGTTTTTTGTATGCCAGTTTGGTGGTATCATGTCTTATGACTGTATGTAACTTATGAACTGACATGGAAATCTCTCCCATTAACTTGCCCATAGGTTCAGTGCTTACAATTCATCTGGTGGCCATCCTGCTCATAGGCAGCAAATGCCCAAACAGGTCAAACACACCCTTTCCACACCTTACCTTTTTCCAGCGCTGGGGTGCGGGGATCACGCGAGCAGCCTCTAGCGAGAGGCTCTCACGTCCCTGCTGCTTCAGCTCCACACAAGCTGCCTGCTTGCACGAGAGCCCTGCCTCTTCATTCCGCAGCACAGCCTGGGAGTTCCCCAGGCTGTGCTGGGGCAGGAAGCGCAACTGCCATGGCTCCGGAGGCACCATGTGCCAGGTAAGTGCACGTGGGGCCCGAGAGCAATGCGCGATCATGCACCATTTTCAGCTTCCAGCCAAAAATGAAAAGGTGCACGATTGGTGCCGGCCAGCCTCTGGAGCATTGTGCAATTGGGAGTGCATCATGCACATTGCTCCTCACAATTGTGTGACGCTCCAGGCACCCTTTTGCATGGCAAATGCTGTGTGGAAAGGGCCACAGTACAGGAGAGAGCAGGGGTTGAGACGAAATCAGTTCAGAATCAAACATAGGAAGTCACAAACCCTCAGTGAGCAGGCAGACAGATTGGTCAAGTAGTCTGAGATCAAGCAGAGAGAGCAAACTTAACAGTGTCTGAAGCAGTCAAGGAATAACCCAAGGAGGAGTCTAGAGAATGCACTGCTATCAGGGGAGTTCAAGAGTCTGGAATGTAAGGGAGCTGGAAATAGGGCATATGACTAGTTGAAGCAGATCTTGAATCCAAGGACCCCATTCTCTGACATGGGAACTTTATACCCAGTTGTCCAAGCAAGAATAGCTGATGTCCACTTTTGTTGATTTATTTCTCTTGCATTCCACTACTCCTTTGATTTTTCCAACTGTCATTTATGCCAACAGCTATCTCTTGGGTAGAGAGGCTCAGCATCAGAATTCCCTGTTTGCTCTTGAAAAGGAGACATATCCCTGTTGAAGGGCTGAGATTCTGCTTTAGTCTTGAATGGTTCCTGAGGAGAACTGGTAGCTGGAACTAACAGTTCCTTCTCTGATATTTTTCCTGATGGGTCTCATCATCTTAAGTTCTGCTCTTTTCTGGAGGAAGACACCTCAACGTAAGGCATTATGGTAGCTCACACTGGTTTTTGCTGTGGGATAACATGGGAAAAAATGTGAAAATATTCTTAGCTTTTTTCCTATCTTAGCAGTTTAAAAGTAAAATAGAAAGCATGGCATTCTGTTGAGCAATGACATAAGCCTCCATATGAACCTTGCAACGACTCACGAAAGCCCGCTAAAGCCAATTTGTCACTGCTCCCAAATGTAGGTCTGGTCCTGTTTGAATGACAACTCAAGATTGAGTTTGGAACCTAAGAACTTTAGGACAATTTACTGTACTGTAAGAAGATGAAAATCTAATATGTAGTATGAACAGTATATTATAGTAAAAAAATAGTACAAATTATATTTCACAAAGGAAATACACTCTGGTGTCAGAAAGAGTGCTATGAATATGGATGTGGTAAAGGAAGGCAAAAAGAGAATATTGTAGCATTGCCTTGAGCACAACTGCTGGACAGTGTATTATTTGGATCATAAATGTTATATAAATGTATAACATTTGTGCCTCGAGAAACAGAGGGATTCACAGTGTTGTAGTGATGGCAGGATTGCAAATAAAGGCATTGCCCCCCGCATAAGAACTATGACCCCACAAAATGAAATTTTCCTTCACTCCCCAAATTTCTAGCATTACAGCATTTTAAAACTTCATTTGACTCTTCAGGAATACAGTTTGGCATCCAAAGAAAAGGAGCAAAGAAAGTGACCAAGGAAACATTAACAGAGAAAATATAAGAGCTGTATCTGTGAAAGATTTTCAGTGTCTTACTTTGCAAGCCAGGAGAATTCTGGTCCATGCCCACAGTCCTGAAGAAACAAGAGATAAAAGACCATGCTTTGAGTTTACAAAGCTGGATCAGGTCAGCTGAAAGTTGAGTCAAATTGAAGGTCCCTGATTGAGCCAAATTGAAGGTCTTTGATTTTGCAATTTACTCTGGAGTTCAGTAGGAGGCAGTTTTCAAAGGGGTAAAATCTACTGTACTGAACTCTGCAAGCAAATTACATGCAGCAAGGCTAGGTATGCAGTTCTTCACTAAGGCCATTTCCGCTCTACACTGTTATAGTGCTATTATTCCACTTTGAACATCCTGTGGAATCCTGGGGTTTCAGTTTAGAGAGAGGCATTTAGAATTCTCAGTCAGATTGCTCTTTGCCCACAGTAAACTATAAACCCCAGAATTTCACAGGGTGTTCAAAGAGGAATAATAGCACTATCACAGTGTAATGTGGAAAGGCCCATAGACTTCTGTTTCCAAATATTAGGACATTGGCTGAATCCTGATCAAGCGGATCACTATATTCACTCAGCATGTACAGCCAATGCTTCAAGCCGTATGTCAGCATAAGAAATCTGGACAATGGAGCTGCTCTATCTTCTGCTTCCATGTAGTCTATCTGATTTCTATATTGGTCATCACGTGGCATCCATGTATATAGTCATGTCTTCCATTGCAGTGAACAAACTATTGGTGTCAGGATGCCCTCTATATAGAGTAATGGGATATGTAGTCAAGTGACATATATTAGGAGGTTTGTAGCAGTAGAAATAGAAACAGCAGTAGAAACAGTAGAAGCCAGAGACCATTATAAAAACAATGCCTGACACTGCTAGGAATAATAATAATAATAATAATAATAATAATAATAATAATAATAATAATAATAATAATATCCTGCCTCTCCTGACGGATCGAAGCAGTACTACATAATATAACCCATCTAAAAACCCCTAAAACACATTAACTATTAAGAACAAGAGGACAGTTGGTGGGAGGCGGTGGAGTACTAGTCTGGGAAGGCCTGTCAGAAGAGAACAGTCTTGACTGCTTTTTTAAAGCGGTCAAGACTGGTAATATGCCAGATCTCTTCCGGCAGGCCATTCCATAACTTTGGAGTGATAGAAGAGAAGATCCTCTGGGTAACTGCAGCCAACCTAGTTCTGACTGGCTGCAGTAAGTTTCTCCCAGAGGACCTTAATGTGTGGGGCGGATTATATGGGAGAAGGCGATCCCGCAGGTAGGCTGGCCCCAAGCCATGAAGGGCTTTAAAGGTAAGAACCAACACCTTGTACTGTGCCCGGAAACTAATAGGCAGCCAATGTAAAGACTTCAGAATTGGTGTTATGTGGTCAGTTTTAGGTCTACCAGTGACCAACCTGGCTGCCATATTCTGAACTAATTGAAGTTTCCGGACTAAGCACATGGGTAGCTCTATGTAGAGCGCATTGCAGAAGTCAAGCCGTGAAGTTACCAGCGCATGCACCACTGTTTTTAGGTGTTCCAGGTCCAGGAAGGGGTGCAGCTGGCGTATCAGCTGGAGCTGATAGCAGGCACTCCTGGCCGCCACATTAATTTGAGCTGTCATCTGAAGTGGCGAGTCCAGGAGCACCCCCAAGCTGTGGACACAGTCTTTCAGGGGAAGTGTGACCCTGTCTAGAACTGGTTGACAAACCTCCATACCTGGGCTCGGGCCCTTAACAGTGAATACCTCTGTCTTATCTGGATTCAGCTTCAGTCTGTTTTTCCTCATCCAGTCCATTACTGCTTCAAGGCATTCGTTTATACTAATAACCATGGCTTGGCCTTCAAGGTATCTCAGCAGGGGGGAGGGAATGCTGGGAATCTTAAACCCATGTACTTTCACTTTACCTTCAGTCTCCTCATTAAAGTCATTACACGTACTTCACTCCAAATACATAGTGCCTTATGCATTGTACTATTTGCGTGTGAATTTCTGTTCCTGACAGTTGGCATCAGAAAATTCAGTCAGTCATGCTCTTGCTTCATTTCCTGATCCTAGGCCAAATTCTCCTCTAGTGTTTCATCCTGTTTTATTTCCAGCCTTTTAATTCCATTTACCTCTGATTATGACCTACATGTCCTGTTCCCTGCTTCATCAGAGAAAAACAAATTTAGTAATACTGACTTTTGAAAGTAATACATTTGAAGGAATTTCAGGCAGACAGTTATTTTGAAGATAAATCACAGTACGTTAGACTTTATTAACAGTTTATATCCATACTGTAGGATGACTTGGCACCATATTCATTGACTTCTCAATCAATGTTATTTAGTTTATGCAACTATTTTGCATATGTAAAATACTGCATTTTAAACATTAGCTTTTTGGAAGCTTCACAACATATTTTCTAATTAAAATGCATTAATTGGGGTTATTTTGTCATTAGCTATAAAAGCACTTTTTCCACAGAAACCGCTCTTACAGTAACCAATGTTCCAACCTTTTTGCTCCCCTGCTCCATTTATATTTCTGCTTCCACGGTGGAAATCGTCTCATTACAACCCTGGGGATTCATGCTTAGTTTCACAGTAACATACCATTATTTGATTGAGAATTATATATACCGTTATATGCAGAGAATTATTATGTGAAGTTTCGGAATGGTGTATATGTATGCATATTATTTGGTAACGATTTAGCAATATGCTGGAAAGAACACATAATCCCCCCTTAAGCAAGAAAGTTAAAGAGAAACCTAATGACAGAAACAAGAATAATAACCCTGGACTATGAAACCTGCAATTGGAATGAGACATGATATCCTTGTTCTAGAGGAAGCTTATGACTTTGCACCGGGCAAATGGCTGAAACCACTTTGGTCATCAAACAACAAGAAGTGATAAATAACATGTTACCTGTGAGGTCAAATGCTTCTGCAATACTTTCAAAGCATATACATACCATATCATTTAGAAGTTTTCACCCACCTCAGACAAGCAGTTTTTGACAAACTATAGTTAAGAGAATGGAAGGAATTTTGATACCTATAATCATGTATTCCCTACTTCGTGTTGTATTCCTGTTTTTTGTCTCCTAATTCAGTGGCCACAGAAAAACAAAATTGTCTACAAGCTTCTTTCTCTATTGTCAGATCACTGGTTCTGCAATTTAATATAATTTATTATAGTACATTGGCAACTTTAAAAGATGTGAATGTTCTTGTTTCCCTTTCGCCATACTGTCCCTGGTACCCTATAAAAGTACAGCTTTATGGAATGTTATGTCTTTCATTCTCAACCATTTGAGGCCCAGGAGAACCATTTTTAACAAGAAGAATTGAAGAGAAGTTACTTCATCTTTAAAAGGCCTCTCCTGGGCCTAAATTGGACTGAGGCACCCCAAGATCTGGTGGAAATGCCTCCATACATCATAGAAAGCATTTTGGGTTGTATTAGGGCAAAAAAAAATAAAAATATTGCATTTCTTTATCCCTGAGGGAGCCAGGAAGTCTCCAAACATGGTGGGAATGCTCTACATACTCTACAGTGCATGGAGGGGGGCATTTGGGGGCAAAAAAATGACCCTGTGAAGCCATAGAGGCCACAAATATAGCCCTTGGGGTTACATGCCTTGCCCATCCCAACTTTAGAAACTGCTCTGCTTGTATAGCAATGAGGAACTTAAAAGCTTACAGAACAGTGAAATTCTGTGTGGAGTACATGTGAGCAAATAAAAAAACAACAATAAAATATGTCGTCTGTAATTGAACAATCATTGCTTAGCAGTGCTTATTTGGAAAAGCTGAAATCTGTGCCAGTTCAAGTGCCATTAATGACTGTGGTCTAAAAATAAATAAATAACTGTCATACTAAATTAATGCTTGAAAGTTTGTATATACATATCAATCTGTATTAGCAGAACAGCCAAAATAGGTTTTGAGGACAGACATTCATTTAGGCCATGAGTTCTAGATTTGAATCATATCTTATTAAAAAGCATAACTGCTCAACTATAATAGGTATCCCTGATAATATGGAATAACATAAGATATGAGGCAACAAGAAAAACAATAACAGAGACTTCTGTTATAGAATCATAGAATCATAGAAATGTAGAGTTGGAAGAGACCACAGGGGCCATCCAGTTCAATCCCCTGCCATGCAGGAACACCCTCAAAGCACTCCCGACAGATGGCCATCAAGCCTCTGCTTAAAAACCTCCAAGGAAGGAGACTCCACCACACTCTGAGGCAGCAGATTCCACTGCCAGACAGCCCTGACTGTCAGGAAGTTCTTCCTGAGGTTCAGGTGGAATCTCCTTTCCCACAGCTTGAATCCATTGCTCCTTGTCCTGTTCTCTGGAGCAGCAGAAAACAAGCCCTCTCCTTCCTCTACGTGGCATCCCTTCAAATATTTAAACATGGCTATCATGTCCCTTCTTAACCTTCTCTTCTGCAGACTAAGGAAGCATGACAGAATTAACATTTGACTTACTTTACCTCACTTTGCAGACACAAGTAGTAGTAGATATGGGAACTAGATATGATAGTAGTCATGGAAACTGTAATGATAGTACAGTTCTGTCCTGAATATGAAAAGATCTGTCATATTCAGTAGATTCTTCAAAAATGAACTGAAGCAAAATGATTACATTTCAACTTGCTAAATTCATTATTATAGCTAAAGATCTGGTAATGTTTGTAATTCAAAGTACATACAAAGAGTGCAACCTTCCTGTCTATAGGATATTGGACTCACATGACCCATAATAACTATAGAAGATACCCTGAAATACACAAATTGGAGACACTTAGCAGATATACCAACTAAGTAGTATGGGAAGAGATTAAACAGGAAAATTTCATAGGAAGAGCATTTAATAACTAACCATGGAATAATGAGACCAGAAATTGAAAATTGGGTTAACTAATTGGGCCCACTTTATTTGACCTAACCTGTTTGAGCTGTGTCGGCCTGGAAATGAAGCAAGAGGGAGTAGCAACCTGATAAGCGTCCAGCTGAAGCCAAGTATCAACCCTTTGACAACTTCTTCACCCTTCACCTTCCCTCCAAGAGCAATCCAAAGACCTGGGTTGCTCCACAGATGGCCATTCTTGGAAGGTAACCCATGTGGCTCCTGCCGAAACCCCAGAGCTCTGTAATTGAGCCCAGATCCCAGGTTAACCTCAGGATAGCCTCATTCCTCCAAACCCCAAAGCCCCAGAATCTTAACAGTTTTCAGAATTCTATCCTAGACCAAAAAGGTGCCAAAAGCAATTACCAAAGACCTGTTACCTCCCTGATGAAAGCCTATTTAATGAAACCGCCCAAAAAAGCCAATTCTCCTAGATAGTATGGGTAGGGGCGGGGAAGGTAATAGGGGAAAAGCTCCTATCAAGCCCCAAGACAATCAGACAAAACTTACACTACACTGACAACAGAAAGGTGGGTTGTCCATGTGAGGGAGCAATCAGGCCTTAAATAGCCTTTACCTCTGTTACCCTGAGAATTGGGGGGTCCCGTGAGGGGCGCCCAGGTTGCCAATTGAAATACTGAGTTTTTTGGGGAAAATACCTGAACACTGTTTGGTTAGCAAGAGGCAGGGTAACGTAACAAGATCTTTAACCCTATGTATACAGCGGCGGGCCAGAGAGTAGCTAGACAAGGTTTTCCAAATAATATACAATTCTTTATTAAAGGCAAAAACACGAAAGACAAGGCATAAACTAACTAACTTGGAAAGAGAAAAGGAGATTTGTTGAGAAAGGCAGTACGACCTGTCTCGTAGTCCTGGAGAGAAGAGGGGTTCCGGGGAAGAAAGCTCAGCCTGGGAAGCTGAGGGGAGTCCCTTAGAAAACCGGCAGCAAGGTGGGATGGCAGTCCAAGGTGATCCGAAGACTGGTTAAAAGTGAAGGGTTTTTATAGGGAAGTTTGTGCCTTTCGGCTATGGCAGTCCCGGGGAGAACAATAGGGGTTTTGGTGCTGGATAAAGGATTTGGAAAGGTCAGGTTTAGCATGATTGGATTTGCGTGCGAAGACAATACTGTGGCTGGGACGTTGATGACTCAACATAAAAGAGTAACTTGACTGAAAGCCGTGTGGCTATTGTGGAGTTTGTGGCGGGAAGTTCCCTAAAGCTATGGGTGAGGTTTGAGTTGCTGGCTTCAATGGGGAATGGAATGCAAACCATTAACAGCCGCTCTCTGTCTGTGCTTGTCCGGAGAACCTGCGAACACGTGGGATGAGGTAATTTCGAGCCAGTCCAGCAATGGCCGAATTAAATGATATCAAAGTGATATCAGGGAGTCCTCTCCAAGGGTGCCATACCGGAAGTAACACCTCCATCATGTGCAGCATTTTGACACCCTGTTCTAGACACAAAGAACCCTGGTCTCTGCTATGGAGAGTATCAAAGGCCTATTCATCCCTGCAGCATCTTTTGCCATGTGAATTCAGATAGGTATTATTACTCTAAGTCAGGATAGCACATAGAAGAGCTTACGGTAACTGTATTCTGCAGAAACCTGAAGAAAGATTGAATCTTTCTTGCCAATCGCATGTCATGGCATAGCATAAAACAAATAGAAGCAGAGAAAGGGAAGGATCATAGAAACAAAGTAGGAGGTGAATCAGTTGAAAAAATGATGAATGTCTAGGAAATTGGTGCCCACCTGTAAACATGTATTTTTCATACCTTTAACACTACTACATTATAAGGATATGAAGTTCTTTTTTGCAAGCTGCCCTTCAGAAAGTCTTTTTTTCTTTTTCTTTTTTTTTTAAAAAAAGCTCAAAAGAACAAAATCTGAGAAGCAGAGTTTTCTTTAATGTCCCAGAGGCCATATGCCTATCAACATTGTGCATTTAGATAGGGAGTCCCAATTTGGTCTTGTCTGCATGAGAAATCTATTGGATCTATTGATTCTGACAGTTGTATTGGGTATTTCACAAACTACTAGCTGGCTTTGTTCAAAGACTTTCTCCTGCTTGATCTTTCTCCTGAATCAGGTCAACTGAACTGAAAGTGACAGTTCTGTTTACTGATCTTATTTAGGGAATTGGGATGCCAAATCTTATTTCAGTGAATTCAGAGTGAATTGCAGCTAAGGCAAGAATGTAATCTGAAGCAAGAAAAAGGTAATATAACTTGTGCTGCATTGCATATGGACAGAAAATATAATATTGCTGATTTTCATTTTCACTATCATTAATAAATTGTAATAAAATTGTATGTAAGTTTTTGAAACTTTCTCATTTGTTTCCTTAATTTTATTCTAGTTCCCAAACTACCAAGCTACATAAAATTGTTATTGTGTCACCTTGGGACCAGGCACAAAATAAAATAAAATAAAATAAAATAAAATAAAATAAAATAAAATAAAATAAAATAAAACAAAACAAAACGTTCTTTTAAAATTGTGAAGGTGCTAATTGTTACAATGCTATAAGCTATCTACACAAAACCAATCTTCAACAGAATATTATAAAATTCTTACTATAAGAAAGTGCTAATGAAGTATGAAGGAAATATACAATACCTCATCCAATGTGGCCTTTTTTCATTGAGTTATTACCAAAACCTCATACTTTGTAAAACAAAAATAAAGTGGGCATTATTAGACTACCTGTGTGGTCCCTTCCAATTCTATCATGCTATAATTGATACCCAACCATGGAATAACGAGACCAGACACAGAAGATTGAGTTTAATAAAGGCCCCTTTATTTAATAAGCACTTTATTTAATGAAGCAAGAAGGGGAAGCAACCTGATGAGGGGTGGCTGAGGCATGGTGTCAGTTCCTTTACACTTCACTTCAACCTTGAGGGCAATCCAAATCCAAGCACCAGAACTCTATAAGACCAAACCCTGATCCTGAATTAACTTTAAGGATAGCCTCCTTCTCCATTCACTAAGGTCCCAGAAGCCTATAAGGAGAGGATACAGAGTTGTACTCTACACCTAAAGGAGCCACAGATGATCACCAAAAATGTATATCGTCTCCCTGCTACTTGTCAGGTGAAAGCCTATTTAGTGATAACACCTGAAGCTACTTTTCAGACCCCTGCAGGTAGCATAGGCAAAAAGCCCCAAGTAAAAGGAGAAAAAAAAAATCCTACTTGGCCCTGAGGTGATCAGACAAGTCTCACATTCCCCGAGGATAGGAAGGTGGACCATGCTGTGAAGATCCAAAGAGGACGTGAGGAGATGATCTTCCTTAAATATCCTCTGACTCTGCCCCCATCACATGCAGCATCCTGGTACCTTGTGCCAGATGCAAAGCACCTTGGTCTCTCCGATGAAGGGTATAAGAATCCCATCCTCGCCTGCAGTGTCGTTCACTGCAGTAGTTCTAAGTATTGTAAGTATTCTCCTATTATGTAAGTATTCTCCTATTATGGAATCCAAGGCATATTACAATATAACTAAAACAAAGTATAGTTAAAACAAAGAACAATACAAATTTAAGAAAAAATAAAGATTTATACTAAAAAACATTAATATATAACCATTTTTAAAAAGCTGTTAATAATGATGGTATATTTAGCATCATTATTATAGCAGCTTTTTAAAATTGTTATAAATTGATTTTTTTTAACATAAATCTTTATTTTTTTTACACAGTATACCCCAGTTAAGAGACTTTTTGAATCTTGCAGTTCACTGCACTTCATTTTTGGTTGTCTGCTGGTTATGTGAGTTAGCATACCAGCAATGGGTAGCTGCAGTCATTTTGCTCTAGTCTTTTCCTTCTATTTCCTCTTATTCTCCCAGCATCAAATCTTCTCCTGTTTTATTTTTTCTAAATATTTTTGTTAAACTTCTACATTGTGTTAGGTCTAAGAGACAACCTCAATTTTTCTTGATAATCAGTGCAATAATAATTTGGTTTATTGTATTGCTACTTTAGGCTGTCCCTTCCCCTGCTCACTAATGTTCCTCAAATGTGGTAAAGTCCCCCCCCTTCACAAGCACCCTCTCCGTATCACAGCTACATTAGCAAAACAGATTGCCTTCTTTGCACTTCCATCCTTTTTCACTAATACATCATATCATTATTTCAGCCATATGATCTATTGTGATTATAGAGGGGAAGCAACAAGAAGTGGCACCAAATGTCAAAGGATGATACAGCACATATTGTTCCAAATGATCCCATCTGGATGAGCCTTCTTTCTGTGCATGGCAAGGGTGTGAATCATGAAGCCCTGTACATACTATTAGACTGGAAACCCTAGCAGACCTAGACAGCAAAGCTAAAGGTGAGGAATGCTGGGAGTTGCAATCCAATGATATCTTGAGGACTGCATGGCTCTCACCATTGGTGTTGGTTTATGATGCAAGGTGGAGATAAGATCATTTGCTGAAAGAGACACTTAAGAATGTTCCCATTCCATCCACATGTCCCTGGATAGGAGAAAGTAACAGGCTAGTAAGGTATCTAAGGTATGAACCACAACTTTCTACAGCATTTTCTGCCTTGGGATGGATGATAGGAAAAGGTAAAATATTTGACTTTGATATGCACAGAGAAATGGAGTGAAAGATACCTCCTGCTTACTATGCATAGTTCTATGAGCCAAGAAAGCTTCAGAATACTTTATTTTTAAATGGCAATTTTAAAACAGACGAATTAAGCTGCAGTATAATTTTGAAGTGATTAAGTCAAAAAACTATTCCTGAGTCCCTGTTCTATGGCTACAACAAAATACAGATAGATCCAATGGAAGTTTGTTTGGTGCCAACCAGGTAATGACCTTGTTTGTCCATCTGTTTTATCATCTTTCCTAGTACACAGGTTGGAAATAGCAATGACAGGTGCAACTTATTCTCCTAGACTATTTTATTCTTTTCCCCCCTATGTTACTCTTTCCTTTAATACCCTTAGGCAACTGTTGCACCACTTGAAATAGCTCCTGTGCTACCTGGGAATAAAACAAACACTTGTCTTTCTGTTTCCCTTCTGAATACTAGAAGAGGGTTTTTAAAAGGCTGCATTAAATTTTAAAATCCAAGTTATTTTACAAGTTATTTTAATATATAGCTATTTCTTCTGTTCTTTAATGTTTTAAGCATATTATTATATCCCTTTGATAGGGGGAATTCCAGGACCCATGGGGGGTTCTTTTGAAATGGAAACCATCACATACATTTTTTGTATCTATGCAGTCAATGTCACAAAACTGCCACAAGTGACCGGATCCTGAGGAAAACATTCTAGTAGAGATCCTGTGATGTAAATCTTACAAAATGGACAGTTTTGTACTAGAGCAGGTGGCTTTTGAAATGCTCTTTGGGAAGTTGAACATTGGAATCAACAATTTGAATTGTTCCTAGAAATGATAAAATCTTGTGCCACCTCAGCCTTTAAAGAAATACTGTTAATATACATCAGAAAATATATAGGTGAAAAGTATACTCTAAGTAATTTTGAGTGATCCTAGATTCTCCAAATCTGTGTCTGCAAAATGTTATCTCTGACCAGTTCTACCAGGCTGGTAAGGCTTTGAGTATGCTCTGAGAGGCAGATTGTGTGCCAGCTATACAACGACCACCCAAGCTTTGTATGGAAAGGCTTATCATCAAATGATCATCATCAAATCATCAAAAGATGACCATGAGCAGGGCGGGGGGGGGAGGACAAGTGGGCTATAATGACTATGAAAGGAATAATTATGGTCTGCATCTCTGGCCTCAATGCATCTACAGATCTTTGAGGTACATATTGATATCAGGTCAATATACTTTGATGTATATGTATGTATAGATAGATAGATAGATAGATAGATAGATAGATAGATAGATAGATATGTTGGCATTAACTTAGTATATTCTGAAACTTCTAAGTATTTTTCAAAGGATGCCCCACATAGAATGGATTACACTAATCACATGTGGATGTGTGCACGCAACCATAGTGGTTGCTTGCAAGAACCTATGATAGTATTCTAATCTATGATTATAGAATGAACAAAATTATTCAGACTAGCAATACCTCCAGTCTACTGACTTGATCACTGAAAAGCAAAAGGACAAGAAGCTGAAGTTCAGAGCACATTTATGTAAAGGTACTGGATATGACAGCAGCACTGAATATATTGCAGGCTGTCCTGTGTGTGCTGTTTACATAGGCTTCCATAGGCTTATATCCAACCTTGATTTTGCATGGGTATATATTATGCAAATGAAGGTATCCTTTGTTCACTGATTTCTCCATCCTTACTGCATCTTCCTGTACTGTGCCCCATCCTGTCCCAGACAGTTCCCAGCCTTCAGGAGCAGTACTGAAGTGGGGGCAATCTGAAAAGGCAACGAGAAGGGGAAAATCAGTGACAATTGGGTTTCTTGCTCAAATGAACTTATTTGTTGGGTTTCAGGTTATTCTACAAGTGTAAATACTATGTGTTCATCCATGGGTAGATTTTAGGACAGCATAAATAAAAATGTAATATCAAATCCCATAAAACAAATTAGAGACATTAATACATGTTTGTAAAATACATGTTTAAAATTACTTCTACATGCCTTTGCAAATTAATAAGAGAAGCTTTGACTCAACACTGAAGAATTGTCTTTTTTGTCATTTCAGCATCACATGAACAAGATCTTAGTTTCTGGGCTTTAAATGGATAGTTTTATCTCTGCAACATCTTCTGCTGCTTCTACCTCAGTTATCAGATGCTGTTGCTGCTACCATAAGAATTTTTATATTTCTAGTATTATTATTTTCTAAAAAAAAAATAAAGAAAAAAAAGTATTGTTAGTTTCTTGGAAGCTCTTCTGAAAGGCTAGGAATTTTTCAGAAAGATACATACCTTCTTCAGAGGCACCCATAATTTTAATGGAATGAATCACAGCTCTGTGGAGCCATTCACTAAAGAAAACTGTGGTTGTATGGATTCTTTGTTTTGAGAGCCCTCCAGTGCTTATCAGCTAAATACATCTCACAGAATTTAACTGCTTTAAGCTGATTTTCTATTCTGCATCATTATGTATGCAAGCATATGACAAATCAATCACTTCAGCTTGCCAGGGAATAGAGACGTTTCTGTGTAATGTTTGCATGGTTCATAAAATCGTTTGTGTCATTAAGGTGAACAAACAGGAACAGCAGGAACATTGGTAGCAACAAACAAAATGTCATCCTTGAAACATGGAAATGAGAGAATCTGAATGCCATGACAAAGAATGACTTATGGCTCTTTTCAAATGGGGAGAACAAATGCAGACAATTGATAATCAAATTTAGTGAAGAGCCAAGCAGGACAGAAACTCAGAAGAACTTGCATTTTTTTACTCTGGTAGGATTTAAGAACACAATGTATCCAGTAACAGACTATTTGTGCACCTGTACTATGACCTTTGGTCAACTGGAATAATTTTATTTCAATCCATGAACGTGTGGGTTGACTCACCTTCCTGGTTACATCAAACAGGTTACAATCAATAACACTGGTTTTAAGGTCTAGGTTGGGAAGCCTTTGGGCAAGATGCCATTCTTCAGGTAGGCCCATTGTCTTGCTTACCTATGTTTGCAAGGCGAAAACCATTAGCTAAACCATAATCTTCAGACTTAACTAAAAATCAATTCCATTTCTGTTATTTTTCTCAGACTCCCACCTGTATGTTTGTTGTAATGTTTTTCCCCACAGCAGGTATACAAATTTGGTGTTAATATTTCCTAATGGATGTGTCTTGTATGGAATGATATGCTTCCATTAATTCCCTTACAGACCATGCATTTTATACATTCATTTGAAAAATCTCAGTATGAATTCATTAGCGTGTGCTAGGTGATTGTCCTCTTACTCTGGGATCCAAAAGGAATAAGAGAAGGTGCTGATCTTTTTTTTTTTTTTTAACTTTCCTCCTTCATCACTCATGTGAGGAATACCAATAAATATAGGGAAAGAGGTAGAAACACCCAACTATAATCTCAGCTGAGGTGGGGAGAGGCAGGATTGTTGTTGTTGCTCCTGTTATATGCCTTGAACTTGACTCAGACTTATGGGGACCCTATCATAGAATACACAAGAAATAACAACAACAACAACAACAACAACAGTAGCAGCAGCAGCAGAAATTCAACCATCCCAGGCTGACACTGTATAGTGCTCCATTTAAAAGATGGTCCTGGGTCTACCCCTTGAACACAGATAGATGAACTCAAGGTCTGGAAATCATTTTTTCCCACTTGTATTATTAGCCCCATCAAATGAAACTAACAGTGACTAGTTATTAATGATATAAAAATCTTCCTTCAAAAATATTTTCCCCTAAAATATTTCCCCTAAATTATATTAAAGCTGGGGCTTGAGAAGACACAACAGTTATGCTCCCAGAGGTGCAAATCTGCCAATGGTTTTTTTTTTTTGGGGGGGGGGAATGTTTTCTTTTGCTTTAGTGGCCTCCTTGAGGCCACAAATATGGTCCTGGGAACCACATGTAGCCCACAGATGACATAATCTCTCCTCCCCACACACCGTTTAAATCAACTGTTGAGGTATTTTACTGAAGACCAACTGTTCTGTACATAGAAGCCAACTGGACTGGCAGTTGACTCTTCAGCTGATACTCACTAATGTTAGTGTCATTCTCATGTATGACTCTTGATACAGTGTAATGTGTGACTATCAGAGAGAAAAGCCATCTGTTTCCTACGTGTGGTTTGGCAGAAAAACATCTTGAGTCTAACAGTCAATCCGAACAGAAGTAAACTGATCATCCAGAAAAACTGGAGAAGGCAGTATATTTTAAAGGAGGGAAATGGCAAAGTACCCCTGAGTATACCTTGTCTAAGAAAATTCTATGAAATTCATGGATTCACTATAAATTGACAAGTGAGTTAAAGGCAGATAGACACAGGAACAATTATGCAGTATGCAATTTTGAAAACTTGAAACTTCTTACCTTCGCAAGAGGCAGACATACCCCTTCTCTCCTCTAATATTGACTGACCACTTAGGAATCCCATTCAAACCTAACAAGTCTTCAAATTTCATTTCCACTTCCTTCATTATTGTGCCTCAAGGTGCTATAAATAACACATGGCTAATTTGTAAGTGGGGCATGTTCAAGCAATGGTGTGTTTTAATCAGAGCACCTTCTGACATTTGGTAATTGGTTTGCAGATTTGTTATATAATTTCATGATTATTAACTTTGCCGGTGGAAAAACTGGACTAAATTAATCAATGAGCCGCAGCTATGGAACTCTAACTAAATTAGTAGAATTTCAAGGTATGACTCAAGACAGACATGTTCTTTATTGTTAGGCGTATATTTTCTATCCCATTTTAATGTAAGTAGCACAGCTATCAATTTGATTTCATTCAACAGACTTCTGCACATTTCTCTACCTGATTTGTTACTCCTATCATGGCAAAGCTCTACTCTTCATAGTTATAAAGGACCAAAATACCTGCTCCAGTTCTCCTTCTTAGGTCCAGGTGAGCTGTTGGGGGTAGCCACTTTAGTACCATGGGAATTGAGATGTGAAGAGAGAGAGAAATGCATTGAAAAGACAGTGTGTGTATATGTGTGTGTGGCTGGGGTGTCTTATCCTTACCGTCTCTGTTTATTTGGCAAAATTGGCTATTGTGCCAGTAACATCGAAACAGCTGACATCTAGCAGCTGCTGATGCTGCTGCCATTCCAGTAGCATCTTGAGGAATTAAATGGAGACCACCTGAAACATTGTATAGGCACTATAGTGGCCAGCATTTACAACTTAAAAATAAATTAAAAGACAAACTAGCAAACAAAAAATGTAATAAGCTTAGATGCCAGTAGAACATAGAAACCACTTGAAGTTTTAGTCTGAATTTGAAAAGAGTTATCCAATGTATTGAAATCTATCAGCAAAGAAAATTTTAAATAAAACTTTAGAAGTGTGGACTACACTTCAGAGTAGATTCACCACATCAGTACAATGGAAGTCACTGGCTGTCACCACTTGCTGCTGTATAAGCTCCATTTTTTTTCTCAGAAATGAGGTGAGGTTTTTTTTTTATTGTTCTCTTGATTCTTTCCAAGCAAAGGGTTTCTGAGCTTGCAGATTAGGATATGACTGCATTCATACTATACAATTATAGCACTATTATTCTTTAACTGTGATGGTTCCGTCTTATGAAATCCTGGGGTATGTAGTCTGTTGAGGCATTGCAACTCTCTTGCTGAGAATTCTAAATGACCAGCCCTAGGATTCCATAGAATAAAACCATGATAGTTAAAGTGGAATGATGGTACTGTAATTTGTTAGTGTGGATGGGCCTCTGATGATTATGAGAAGCTCAGAAGCATGGCATGAATGTAATGGCTATTAGTAATCATATTAACCATGTTTTCTTCTTCTCCTATCTCCCCTTTACATTTTAATGTATGTGAAACAGGACAGTATTGAATATTTCCATTAGTTTACACATAAATCAGATGGATTATTTCAAACAATGACCCTGAAAGACTTCTGCACCTTTAGATATGTGGAAATTCCACCAAGTGCAACTTGTTTTCCTGATATAACTGCACTGTGATAGAAAAAAAAACTGTACCTGGAGATATTTTTTACCTTCAGTGAAACTTTTAAATATTATAGGAGCCCTTTCCACATCTTCATGAGACAACTTTATATCTACCCATACAAGATTTACTACAGTTCTCAGGTTTTTCTGTGTCTATTTTTTCACTACGTTTCTCATCTAGGAGTTAATGAATGCAACTCCTTTATATTATTCATAACAAACTCTTGATGTCTGCATCTCCCAGGCCCGAATATTTTCTTGAATGATAGATTCATGTTATGGGGCCCTGCCCTAAAAAAAAAGAAAAAGAAAAAAAGAATTCAGTAGGATTCCTTCTAAAACAAGACTTATCTCAATAAAATTCAGGGATTAGCATTTGCAGTTGTGTTCTGCTTCAGAGGAGTAGCCAATGCAAACTAGGACAGTAGCATAATTGGGGTGAGGACTTAAGACATTTTGTGTACATTTATTTATTTATTTCTGTGTAATAGTTCCTGTAGGAAATATAATATCCTTCTAGGAAAGTAAACTCTTGCTTTTCTTGTCTTCACAAGTAAGAATAAGAAAAAAAATCATATTTTCTTTTTCTCTTCTGCAATATAGAAAGACAGCTTCTGCCCTTTCTTGGTGGAGTGTTCTTACATTTGCAAAAATTTCTTTTGAATTATTGTTGCAATTGCAAGAGTTACACATTTTTCAATTGTGGTAAGAGTTCAGTGCCTGCAGTCCTATTGTATGAACACACACACACACACATATAAGCATTAGATGGTTCTCACCTCCCGTCTTTATTAGTCATACAGTTCTTTGGAAATTGGCCTTTGTTTCACAAAGAGAAAAGACATCTTTTTTCAATAGACATTTCTGTACAAATAAAGACAAACAAAAAATGCTCCCCCCTTCTCACATTGAAGGAATAAAAAATCATGGAGGCTTGTTGTTTTTTGGTAAACTTTCTCAACGTGCCAAGAAAGCTTCACTTGTTGAGAATATAGAATTGTAAATATTCTTCATCAACTCCATCTCCTCTGTCCACCACTTTTTTTTTAACTAAAGTGATCAGACAGATGTAGGTCTCAAATTGGATTTTGATGAACAGCCTCATAAAAATAACATGGCTGACTATGCTATAACATGAATGGCCATATTAGCAAAAACAATTTGAGTGACAAGTATGGACTTCCTTCTTTAGTTAAACTAATTTTAGAACTAGAGACGGAAATCCATACGAGTCACTCAAATTGTTATTCCTTTGCCTGAAATCTGTGTCAGTACATTATCTCCAGAAGCCTGGCAGCCTTTAGTTAGCTAAGGCCATTTCCACACGGGGCGAGGGAATCACCCCGTGACGCTACTCACCGGACTTTTGGGTTCCCCGGTCCAGTCCACGCTTCTCCGGAGCAGCGTATGGCAGCCGCTCCGCACTGCTCCGGGGATGAAAATGGTGGCTTCCAGTTGGTCGAGGGTCTTCACCAACCGCTGAAGCTTGCCAGCCTAAAGTCCATCCCTGGCAGATTGCAAGCTCGCACCAATGCGAGCCTGCGAATCTGCATAAGGGAGCAGGCTCGCAGTGGTGTGCTCTGTGCTTTTGAAAGGCCTGTTTTTAGCGGTCTTTCAAAAGCACACTGGACAACCACTTGAGGTTGTTCCGGAGTAGGCTGGGGTGCGGATCTACGTTAAGTAGGTCCGACCCAGTCCACTCCCAGGTGAAGAAGTCCTCCCTTCAGGACGCTCTGCCCCGTGTTAAAAACCCCATGGAAATAGATTAAGTATTCATTTGTTCATTTTATTTTTTAAAACAACTACTTTTCTGAACTTTGTCCTACTTTGTTCTTTAACTTAACATACTGTACTGGCAGATAAAGTTGATCTGGGTGTCTGTACCTAGTTTAGGATCAGGCCTTACTCATGTGTTAGATCGCTTTGCAGAAATATGGTTTAATTGTGAAAAAGAAGCACTGAACAAAGAGCTTGTCCAGGTTTCCTGTTTATCAAGTATATTGGAAATACCAGGGGCTGAGCCTATAGACCCTTTTAGGAGAAAAAACAATCACATACTCTACCAAACAGCTGTAGCCAAGGATGTAGCTATGGGAACGGGGAATGAGGTCTTTGCCCAATAAGGATTTTACCCTCCCAAATTTTAATTTGAGGACTGAAGAAATATTTCTTATTTCTTTTTGAGGGAATGCCCTCATTTTCTCTTTTTGAGGGAATACCTCACCCCAGCTATACACCTGGTTATTGCCCTTATCTCTCAACAAATAGATGTGAACTTCTTTGCCAGTGTGCACAATATTAAAAGCGAAAACAGACACACACTTCTCCTCAGTTTACAGTCATATGAATGGAACCATCTAACCAGGGACCTTGTTTTGTTTGCTTTTCTTTTTAATAGATCATAAAATTAATCCAATCTTCTAGGCACAACATTACAGTTATCAGTTTCAAACAATAAAACTAATGGGAATGTTCAGAAGAAAACTAGCCTGCAGTATAGCAATTATCATTCCAAGATTATTATACCACCTTAAAGAAATGACCCAATGCATCCAAATATCCCTCCTTTAATCACTCTGTACATTATTGTCTATATATACTGTGAGAGTTGGGGAGAGCATTCAGTTTTGGACATTCAGCATTCTGAGGTACAGCCAACTTTTGAGGGACTGGATGGCTCAAGTCCAATCATTTTGTGGCAGTTTTTGAATGAGTTAGGTTGGTATTCATCTATGTCTATATGTCATGTCTGGCCATAAATAAGACGTTTTGCAATAAAATACCTTATTTAGAGTAACTTCTGCCCACTTTGATGGTGGTAAGATGGGTAGCCAGACTAGTTCTCCAACTTTTGCAGGCACTCCAGAATAACTGAAACATCTGACAGAAAAGAATAGGTGAGGGCTGCAATGATTGATCCATGTCTTTAAGAAAAAGATTGAATCCATATTTCCACCTGGGGGTTCAGACAGTGAGATATTCATCACAAAACAACCCCACAGCTTGTAAGCCTTTGCTTGCTTCTGGAATTTACAGCTATCATGCAAGATTCATACCCTCTCTCTTCATTTATTGGAAACAAATCTTTCACAACTGAGTAAAAATATAAACGTACATTTAAATCTAGTTCCAAATGGTGCTGGGAAGGAAAGGCTTTTTTTTTGTTCTCTGCAAACACACACACACACACACCCAAGGGAGGTATCAACAGAACAGTGAATCTACATTATACTTTAACCCAAACTTTGCAGCAACTATCCAAAATGTTTAACCTATTTTAGAGATAGTGTTCAATTCCATGGATAGCTTTTTAAAAGTGTGGATTAAACAAACACCAGAGTGGATTTATTATCTCCCTAAAAATGGTACTAAATCCCATCACTGAGTAAAACTGAAGCACTGGAATTTTTCCAATTTTCCTATAGACAGTGCATAGTTCTTCTTTAAAGCAAGAATGGGATGTGTGAACTGTACTCCCATCAGGCTTAGAAAGTAACCAGTGATAACAGATGGTGAGGCCTGATGGGGGTTAGATTACATGCTGTAACTATGTGGTTCTTATAAGTGGCTACAATACTGTATTGTGGGTGTATTAAGACTAGTATCTACTTCTGTCCCTATGCATTACATGATTTCCATCCAAGGACTACCAGTTTTATTCCACAAAGGGAATGCACACAAGACCATAATTTCCACAGTTATGGCCATTCCAGATTGAGCTCCCATTGTTATACAGATCATAACCAGATGCATGTACATGCCTACACTAAAGCAAAAACAACTGGTGCATTTGTTTAGCTGGGCAAGGAAATATTTGGTGGTTCCCCAAAAGAGCAACCACAACTTATATTTCTTAGAAATTTGGCCAATACATTAAAATGATATTGTGACTGGATATTTTCTCATCCTAGAAAACAGATGCAAATTTAAAGACGCCCCATTCCTAACCAGTACTTTTGCCTGAAAAAAATATAGGATGTGGTTCTTGGTGTCCTTCCAAGAAAGGATGGCTTTTATGGTTTTTGAAAGAAATAGCAATGATAGTTCAAATGAAAAGAAATGAGATGTCCATATGAAATTGCATTGAATAGAGAAGGGAAAATTTGGGCAACATAAAAATGCAGAATGAGGAAGAGGAGAAGGAGAAGATCCTTGAACAAGTGTTATGAAAAGAATTAATGGTAGTAAGAAAACTGTAGTTAATAACTCCTCTTACATGGCTTTCATGCCTGGATGCAGCTGAACAAGAGCTGCCATTTTGTCAAAGAATTAACCATGAAAAGATATCACTACAGAACTCTTTGAGGTCTGAAGATATTCTCCATTTGCTTTCAATTCCCGATATAAAGAAATAAGAAAGAGATTAAAAAAAAAAAGAAATAAGAAAGAGAAGGTAAGCCCTCAACAGTTGTGCAGTAAATAAAATATTTTGATGTATCTGTTGTTTTCCTCATATCTGTTGTGGGTTCCTGTTCTTTTTTCTTTATATAGGGAATTGAACGCAAACTAAGCATTTGTCATTAATAGACTCTGAGAATGTGGAACAGGAATGAACAACTTGTTTAGCTGTGCTGAAACTCCCAGCATCCTTCACAATTGCTTATTTTATGAGTTATTAATCGCCAGTAGACTTTGATGCATCAGGAAGGGAGTTTCCTTTTGCCTTAGTTTGCACTTGTGCGGGGTAAGGCAATCGGTTGCTTGGACCTCACCTCCACCTAGTAGAAGTCAGGTCTCATTTTAAGATACAATCCAGAACTTTCCCACAACCCCCCTCCTGTTGACAAGGAAATGACACCTTGTTGTGTTTGGGAGAACAATCAATACTTAACTGACTTGTTCACTTCGGCTCAACGGAAGTCCTAAAAGACTGCTTCCCATTGTAGGGTAATGTGCATTGTCCAGAGAAGTTGGAAATTCCTATCTGGATTTGAAAGAGAACAAATGTCTCTATCAGGCTGACTTTGTCCTATGTGTGTGAAATTTATTGTATACATCTCCTCTGACTACTTAAGAGTTAAGACTACTTACTGGTACCCTGATATTGATAATGAGCAAAGGCCAAAGCAAATCTAAACTTTCAAACCCCTGGAGTATAACATCAAAATCATGCATCCCCCTGAATCCAGGTGACAACCTCAAAGTTAGAAAAGGGTTAAATACAGATACAAATGGACTTGGAGAGGCAGCTGCTTCCCCTAAGAGATGAAAAAACCCTGCTTGCAGACACAGGCTTGCAGAACTGCACCACAGATATAAAATGGCTGAAGAGAAGGAGCCTGGAAGAATACCGGCGAAGAGACTTTGTGAAGAGAGACCAGAAAGAGCCTGGAAGAATCACATAGAGTTCCCTAAGAGAAAAACCTGCTGCCCTGATCTTGAGCCAACTGGACTCTTCTTCCTGTTGGAGAGTGAGAGAACCACTGTGTGTGTCATTGGCCCTTTCGACACGAGGCAAGTGAATCGCTCCGTACCGTTACTTACTGGTTCTTCTTGGGTCCCAAGTAACACGAACTCTCCCTTGATCCCTTCTGCAGGGCTCCTCCATTAGTCCAGGGTGAACTAGAGCAGTGCGAGGTCTTTAGATCCGCACTGCTCTGGCTGAAAATGGCGACTTCCTGTGTCTTTGTGGGTCCAGACCAACCACTGATGCTGGCTATGCCCACAACCCACCCTCTGCTGATTGCAGGCTCGCATTGGTGCGAGCCTGCATATCTGCACAGGTAAACGGGAACGCAATGGCGCACTCCAGAAAATTGAAAGACCAGATCTTTCCGGTCTTTACCTAGAGCTCTGGAGGACCACTTGGGGGCTGTTTGGATTGGACTAAGGTGCGGAACTAAGTTAAATAGTCTGAATCTAGTCTGATCCAAGGTGTGGACAACCTCCGTGCCAGGACGCCTTGGTCCATTTTAACATCCACTTGCGGAAAGGGCCTTAGTCTGCAGTCCTTTAAGTTTAGCTGAGCACCTATAGGTTCCTTAGTTTGGTCACTAGCAGGGTTTTTTGCACCTGTGCCATTCTCCCCCTCTTTTCTTTTGAGAAACAGCTTGTATTGAACACATGTTGTTCTGCTGGGTTCTTCTGCTTTGTTCTTTTTACTTTCTCGTACAGAAAATAATTGTTTGTGTTTCAAAATCAGCTTGTCTCCAACCTGATTTCTTTTCCTTTCCTTGTTTTTGGAGCTACTCTGGTTAATTGTCTGTTTTTAAAACCTATAGTTTGTAAAGTCCTGCAGAGATAGATAGTGATGGGGAGAGCTTTTCTCCAAACCAGGAAAACCAGTGCATAGCTTTTATCACACTTAGACTGAATGTCTATGCATAATTACCTGTGTTGGTGACAAGGCAAATTGGAGTTGCAGTCCACTGACATCTGGAGGATTATAAGTTGCTTACCCTTCCCTTCTGTAGAAGTTTGGTGTGAAAACCTATGTTTGTTTATTCTTCTCCAAAAACCTCTGAATTTCAAAAGGGCTTCGTCTAAGACAAGTGTGCTTAAGACTGCAATCTTAATTTACACAGTGATGTCTTAAACATACTTATTAGGAAGTTTAACCACTGAACACGGTGGAAATCAACTTCTGGGTAGATCTGCCTAGAATTCTACTGTTTCTTAAATTACTTGGTTTTACACTTTGTAGTTGAACTATGATACAGTCCCAGGCACTAACAACCCGTTATTGAAATTAATAAGATTTCTGCTGAGCAATCATGTTTAACATCAGGTGTGTGTTTTCCTCCTCTTAAAAACTTTTCTTATTTCAGTTGTTTCTTATCCTATCTGTATTTATCAGATGATCTTTTTCTCCAGCATTAAGGACTATATTTTAGGGTCTGTCCTTGAAAAAAAAAAAGTCTCAAATTGTACAAGAACAGTTCGTTGTTTTTTTCTCCACTATTGCCAATTTATCCTTGTTTGGGGAACTTAATACCCACTCACAGTGCCATTACTACACATGTAGTCCCACTGCAATCAATTTAAAACTGGCAGCCTTCACCAGTGCATGACCTTGGTGGCTCTGAGAATCTGTACACTCCACAGATAGGGTGAGAAAACCAACCACAGATCTCTGTAATAGGTTCAGAAATACAGCAATGAATCTATTCAGGTGTTTGTGTGCTCTTGCATCCTTATGCACTAGTGGAAGAACAGGATAGTTGGCATTTGCTGAAAGTTCTCAGATGCACTATCCTAGAAAAGAAAGCAGCATACAAAAACTACCAATGCAAATGTGCAACCACACGGTTGAGCATTAGGAGCTAATCCAAACAAGATATTCAGATATGAAATGGGAGCCTATTCTACACAACAAAGTTCATGAGCTAGGGATGTAAATCCTCAACTATTTTGTACTTACATGACTGACGCAAGGACTATTACAGCAGGCTTTTCTTCCCCTTCCTCAACAGAAAGTAATATTCCTTTACAATATTATCCCATATTTGAATATACTAAAGATTGTGTAGGCATTATACTGCGTGTGTGTGTCAGGGGCCGGGAAGAAGATCAGAAAGTCCCATATTTTGTCCCTGTTTCTGATTTTATTTTGAAGATCCATACACACTTTGTTTATCTCAGAATATTTTTCTGTAAAGTCCTGGTAAGCTCCTGGAATTTTCATACCAGTTCTCCAGGTCAGTTTTTTTTTTTTTTTTTAAATCTTATCATAAAACTGGAAAGGACAAGAACAAAATCAGGGACTTTTCATTTAGTTTGTATTTGCCCTGTGTCAGTGTCTTGTGCATTCATTCATAGGTCCTTCCCCCTTTTCTTTCACCATTCTGTATTTTTTTTCAAAAAGGCAAAATTAATTTTTCATTTAATTTTTGTATGCAATTTTCTCTAGCCTGTATGCACCTTTCCTTATTATACACATCTCTAGACAGCACATCTTTCTCTAACATATGTGTTTTGTTTATTCAGTATTTCCTAATACATACATGGTTTAATATAGGCCCTTTTCTCACGGGGTGCAGAAATCGTGCCGCCACGATCCAGGCGGGGTTTTCCTTAATCCCCACTAACACGACTGAACTTTTAGTAGCGTTCTCACGGCTCCATAGGGAAGAGGTTTAGGCAGCATCAACGCATTCACACACTATTACCATGGCCACTCCCGAAGGTGTCCTTTCCCCGCCCTGCCTAGCATTTGATTGGCTGTGCCCTATTTTTAAAAGAAACATCCTGAGCGTCATCACTGACGTCAGTACGCACGCACGCCCCCTCACATCCTCCGCCCCCTCACCCTGTCCCGCACCTTTCTTTTGAACCACCGTGGAAACAGTTTCCCCCTCTTTCTTTCAGCTTGCTTTCTGTGTATGGAGAACGAGCTACTGACAATCATTGCTGGGGTGCTAGCCCCGCTAATGACGGTCCTTTCAGCCGTTCGTATTGGGGGCGGTCTTGTGGCTTCTGCTGGCCACGCCTTGATCCCTCCCTCTCTTGATCGCCCGCACGAATCAGGACGCACCGTCGCTTTTTCATGAAACGACGAGCACAGATTGGAGGAAAAAAACACATTTCTTCTGGTTTTTAAAAGGTGCGCGGAAATGCTGAATGGTGGCTCCCCCGCGCAGATTGGGGTGAGAATCCAAAAAATTTAATGCAATATGGTGCTCTCTAAGGTGAAAATGGCACCCGATCGAGGTCGACCTGGGAAGATTTAATTACCCCGTGAGAAAAGGGCCATAATTTTAAATTAAGAACTGCATCAGAAAATGTGCAAAAGTGTGCAGCCCAGTCACTGGACTGTGATTTGCATATTAGTCCAGGAAGTTTGGATTAGGTTAGCTTGCTTAAATATGCAAACCAAAAGTAATTATGCAGCTTCCATATTTACATCACACATTCTGGCTGCCAGTTGCATGAGCAGATGATTATGGATTTCCTTCTCTTCAAATTCCAGTAATATATGACTCGAATCTTCCAGGCTACAATGTGGATTGGAAACGTAGCTATCCATTGAATTTCACACTAGTCCAGATGTTGTGACATGCATCTTTTTAAATATAAATATACATATGTAAAAATCATATTTTGAGAAAGAAAAAAAATAGCAATGCATATTTCAAGAGAAAATAGGTTTAGAAATCTATATTTGTCAGAGAAATGTTTTAAGAATAGCATAGTTTGAGAAACATGCATTTAGAAATGTGTGTCAATAATTCCTGTAAAATATATAATTAAATTAAAGTTTGTGATTTACAAAATAATAGTTTTTCAGATTGATGAAGAAACAAGATGGAATGGATTTATGCATGAAAATATCCAAATATAACATATACTAGAAACTATTATTAAACAATATTATCTTTTCTTGAATGTAGACAGCCTATAATAGTTCACAAGGCCAGATTCACAGTATAATTGCAATCAGTGATAAATTGCATGTGGTTATATCCAGTATCTACTTTTCCATGAACAATACAAGAGAGAGAGAGAGAGAGAGAGAGAATTCTCCACTTCCAATTAGGCAGTCTAAAATCCACTAGGTCTCAGTGATATATTGCCATTTGATCCCAAGGATCTCAGAATGAGATGCAGTCAATGATCTCATTTTCATGTGGAAAAATACACACACACACACACACACACACACACGGCAAATGAGGCAGGTTGATGAAGATTTTGCCCAAGGCTACTGACAATAACCTGCAAAGTTAAATGGTAACCTCAGTCTGCAGTCTCAAAGGTCCCTCCCCAAACTGCAAACCTCAGGATTTGATAGGATATTGAAAGTGGAATAATAGCACTATACCAGTCTAGTGTGGAAATGGCCTGGGTTTCTCAAATTCCCAAAACAATCCAGACAAAACAGATAGTAATATTATCTCAAGTAGAATTAAGAGGTGACTGATATTATGAAGCACAACACATCAGTATGTAGAGCTCAAGCAATGTTTTCAGGCTTCCCTTACTGCAACATATGAGCAGCTGCAAAAATGGTTTGCATTAAAGCTTGGCAGGCAAATGTACTCCTTTCTTCCATTCTCATTCACTCCTAAACTTCTGTCTCATGGCAACAAATAAAATGCTTCAAGAGCAATATATTCTGCTGGGAGAACAAATGAGGAAAAATCTTCAGGGAGAGAAAATAAAAAAGCCTTGGCGATCTAAATGTATATTCTTGACTATGATATTGATCTAAGTATATATCAACATATCTCAGGGATGAAGAATTGGAAATGCTCCAAGTTTTGTTAGGTTGCAATCTCATCACTCCTAGTTTGCATAAAAAATGATGACCAATGATGTGAACTTCAATGTAAAAACATTTGAAGGGGCACACATTGCCCCCTTTGTATAGAAAAGAAGAAGGGGATCTACAACAAATTCAGAAGTGCAAGAAGTTAAAGTGAAGGACATAACAAACTGCTGAGACTGGGGGTGATCATAGATTCCCACTAGTACCAGAGGCAGAATGTCTCTTAGTTTCAGTTGCTAGGGAATATGAATGGAAGATGATTGCATACGTTTTCTGCTTTTGCGCTGCTGAAAATGAGCTCAAGTGATGTTCCTTCAGTGAGATACTGAAGGCACAATTGAAAACTGTGCCAATAAGGAGGAAAAATGGCAGGCGTCTAAAGAAACCAGAATGGTTGACTAAAGAACTCTCAGCTGAGCTAAGTGTTAAAAGAAACATGTACAGGAAATGGAAAAATGGTGAAACCACCAAAGAGGAATTCAAGCGAATAGCCAGGAGATGTAGGGAGAAGGTCAGAAAAGCTAAAGCGCAGAATGAACTCAAGGCTTTTTTAGATATGTTCTCAGCAAATGGAAAAACAAGGAAATGATAGGATCACCGCTTGGAGAAGGTGACCAATTAATAACAGCGGGAAGAGAGAAGGCAGAACTACTCAATACCTTCTTTGCCTCTGTTTTCTCCCAAAAGGATAGAAGTACCCAGCCTGGGGTGTGGGGAGCAGGTGAGAAAGTGAGGGAAATCCAGCACAGAATAAGTAGAGAAGTACTACAGGAATATCTGGCTAAACTAGATGAATTCAAGTCCCCAGGGCCAGATGAATTACATCCAAGAATATTAAAAGAGTTGGCAGAAGTCATTTCTGAACCACTGGCAGTAATCTTTCAGAACTCTTGGAGAACAGAAGTCCCAGCAGACTGGAAGAGGGCAAATGTCATCCCCATCTTCAAAAAGAGGATAAAAGAGGACCCTAATAATTATCGCCCGGTCAGCCTGACATCAATTCCAGAAAAGATCCTAGAGCAGATCATTAAACAGTCAGTCTGTAATTACTTAGAAAGCAATGCCATAATCACTAGAAACCAGCATGGATTTCTCAAAAATAAGTCATGCCAGACTAATCTTATCTCTTTTTATGATAGGGTTACAGGCTTGATAGATGAAGGGAATGCTGTAGAGGTAACATATCTTGACCTCAGTAAGGCCTTTGACAATTTTCCCCATGACATTCTTGCAAAGAAGCTACTAAAATGCGGGCTGGACAGGGCTACTGTTAGTTCGATTTGTAATTGGTTCACCGACCAAAGCCAAAGGGTGATCACCAATGGCTGCTTTTCATCCTGGAGAGAAGTGACTCGTGGGGTGCCACAGGGTTCTGTCCTGGGCCCAGTGCTATTCAACATCTTCATCAATGACTTGGATGAAGGAATGGAAGGCATGCTGATCAAATTTGCAGATGATACCAAATTGGGAGGGGTTGCTAATACCCCAGAAGACAGGATCAAATTTCAAAATGACCTTGGCAGATTGAAGAGCTGGGCCAAAGCTAACAAAATGAATTTCAACAGAAATTCAGAAATGTAAGTTCCTGCACTTAGACAGAAAAAATGGAAGGCACAAATATAGGATGGGGGACATGTGACTGGATAGCAGTATGTGTGAAAGGGATCTAGGAGTCTTGGTAGATCACAAGCTGAACATGAGTTCAACAACACAATTATTGGTTGCATCAATAGGACGCCTATTGGTGTCTAGATCAAGGGAGGTAATGGTACCGCTCTATTCTGCATTGGTTAGGCCTCATTTGGAATATTGTGTTCAGTTCTGGGAACCTCAATTCAAGAAGGATGTTGACAAGCTGGAGTGTGTCCAAAGGAGGGCGACCAAAATGGTGAAGGGTCTGGAAGCCATGCCCTATGAAGAATGTCTTAGTGAGCTGGGGATGTTTAGTTTGCAGAAGAGAAGGTTAAGGGAGGACATGATAGCCATGTTTAAATATTTGAAGGATGTCATGTTGAGGAGGAAGCAGGCTTTTTCTCTGCCACTTCAGAGACTAGGACAAGGAGCAATGGATTCAAGCTGCAGGAAAAGAGATTCCACTTGCACCTCAGGAAGAACTTCCTGATGGTCAGAGCTGTCCGGCAGTGGAATATGCTGCCTCAGAATGTGGTGGGGTCTCCTTTGGAGGTTTTTAAGCAGAGGCTGGATGGCCATCTGTTGGGAATGCTTTGATGCGTGTTCCTGCATAGCAGGGAGTTGGACTCAATGGCCCCTAGGGTCTCTTCCAACTCTATGATCCTATGATTCTATGATTCTATGAAAGACATTTGGCTGGCTACTATGGCAACAAAATGCTGGACTAAATGAGTCCTTCAATTTGACCCACCTTGATTTGTCTTGTGTTCTTCATTTGTTTATAGTGGACTTTTTTAGGGTTAGCTTTCCATTACCAGAGCTTTCTAAACTTTTCATGTTGGTGACACACTTTTTAGATATGCATCATTTCATGACACGGCAATTTCAATTTTACTAGCAGACTGGAGGTTAAGCTAACCCTTTATAAGAGACACAGACACATACATAAATTGTAATAACAAAATGTATGGGGACACAACGTATCTCATGAAAATGTTTCTCATATATATATATATATATATATATATATATATATATTTAAAAATATATGATTTATAAATAATTACATACATTTTCAAAATTGTAGGCAACACACCTACATACTTCAGGCAACACACTAATGTGTCACGGCACACCATTTGGAAAGCCCGACCCTAGACTCTTCTCTTCATTGACACTACTTTTTAACTAGTAATGTGCTGGTGTTAGATGCTTCAACCATGCTTTGCTTGTGGGGAAACACAAGACTGATAGTAGCAGTCAGGAGTCCATCTAACTATCCCCTAAGATTTCAAAGTTGCTCTGGAAACAGGTAACCAAACAGGAATCATTACTGACTATAATATTTAATGAGGCATTATTATGAATGATTTTGTGTAGCCTTGGCAAACACTCCCAACAGAGAATGTTGCTGCATTCCAATATTGATGTGTTTTGCGTACAGGATCTTTGGATGAAAACCAACAAATAGTTTCATCATTAAAGAATATAGCGCTTTTGCTTCATTTTCCTATTATCATATTTCCCTATGTAAAATACACAGAAAATGGAGTCCACGTGCATTGACAAACACAGCTTAAATTCTGTTCTGTAGTACTGAAAGATAAGAATTTCCACCTTTATTATGCTAGACCTAGATCACTGAATATTTCAAAAGAGCTGTTTTCTAAAGCTAATTAAATCAAGCAACGGTATCTTCCAAGCAGTTGCTCCATGGGACACTTGGAGAGAGGCAGAATTATGGTAGCATTGTATTCTTTATGCCATTTGGTGATGAAGAGTGATAATGAAAAAAAACAAAACAAGAACAATGTCTTCATTTTTCCACCATTGGATGAAAAAGCCTTCCATCAGTGGAGATTGACCACTAAGTTATTCATTCATTCATTTTATACCCTCCCTTTCTCCTGCCATGGGACCCAAGGTGGCTTAAAATAATTTAATAGAGATGGAAGGAATCCAGAATTTTCTGGATCCGAATCCCTGGAAGGTTCTGGGAATCCACGAAGCTCACAAATCTTGAATCTTTCAAATCCTTTTTTAAAAAAGAGTTTAAAAATCAAGGGAAAAAAGGATAATCTTTGGCAAGGCACACTCTCTCAGCCTTTGCAAAAGCCTGGGCAAAGGCAAACCTCCCTCTGAAGAAATCTGGCCAAGACAAATGTCATAGTTTTGCCTCCGGATCGCCCCAGATTGAAAATGACATGAAGGTCCTTTCTACACAGGCAGGAAAATGTGGATTAATCTCACATTTTCCTGCCTGTGTAAACAGGACCACATAACTACAGTAGAGAGATAATCCAGATCAAAACTGGCTTTTCTTTGCATAGCTCCTTCTGGCATCCTGGGGTTTGTAGTTTGATGATGCACCAGCACACTTTGGCAGAGAAGGCTGTGACACCTTGTAAAACTCCAAACCCCAGAATTGTGTCTGAAAGAGGTTTGCAAGGGAACTCTGCAAAATAATGTTTCAGCTATCCTTGAAATCTCAAGCCTATAGCTTCCAGTCAAGTACTGAACTTAAATATGAAATATTCAATTTGAATATCTTAAAATACAAGCCCAGATGTAATTCCTGAAATTGTTAGCAAAGGTCATTATTACTCCAAGGGAAAACCTTACCTACTTACTACCTTCCCTTGTATGTATGGTCTCCCAGGTTTTCAGGCATCCTGGTCTCCCTGATTTTCAGGTGTCCCGCTCTCCAACAATCTATTTAGTTGGCAGATTCGAAAGATTCAGTTTGCCTATTTTGGCACAGGGATTTGGATTCAGGAATCTTGAATCCTTACCCAGGATTCAAGGATTCAGTTGGCCCATCCCAATAATTTAAATAATTTAGGTAACATGTGATGTAACAGAAGTTTCAGAAAACATTTCTATGGTTAAAACAGTTTAAAATACATTTAAATCATAACTGAAAACATACAACATAAACACATTATGCCACTTTCAAACACTGTTGTGTCACATGGTTAAAAACCATAGATCTTTCTAAACAGAAAAGTTTTAACCTCCCAGTGGAGAGGGGGAGCAAAGAGAGCACTAACCAGGTATCTCATGAAAGGGAACTCCACAGTCTGGGAGTAGCTACTGAGAAGGGTTGCAGTACAACTCAATGGACATAATTTGGATACACTCATACCCAACAGTATACAAAGTGTGCTGTTATTTGTTATATTTCTCATCAGTATGTACATCTGAGCTTGGAAATGTCAATTGTCTAGGGGGATTCTAGGACCTATAGTCCAAAACAGTAACTTTTTCAAGGTCTGTTCGTAATGCAGTCCAAATGCTAGATAGACTCTATAATGCAAACATAGGTAGTATCATCATTTCCAAACATGCATCTATGTCCAATTGTTATAGATGGCTGTAGATGCAGCATAATCTAGGAGATAGCTCCAAACTGAATCACAGAATTGAGGCAAGACTAGTTATCCTTATATTGTTTTCTGAGTGACTACAGATGAATAACAAACAATGAATTATACAAGAAGCAACATGTTTTTCAGCATTAGATGTAAAGTGACAACATAGGTGGAACAGCAATAGCAATATTAATCCATCATTCTGGGATGACAGTGAAAGTACAAAAACAATTGATTTTTTATTAACATCTTTAGAATTGGCAATAAATCACACTCCAGTAAAAAGGAAAAAAAGTGACACATTTCCCACTTTTACTGTCCTGACATTTTATCATCAGCTTATATGAAGAATTCCATTTTCTTCAAACCAGATTTTCCACTTTGTGTGTGTCGTGTTTGTGGATTCATATGAAGAACAAAGAATATTATTATTTTTCTCTTCAGTGTTATCATATTCAGTTTTGTTCAAAGAGAAATATCACTCAGATACTGGAAATCAGCCCCACTCCATTATTTTGTCCAAACAAATGCTTCAAATTATTTTAAAAGAACATGTGTTCAATGTTTGCACACCTACTTGTGGTTTCATATTCAACCTTACCTCATAAGTTTCATTCTCCATACGTCTTATCATCCTCATTGCCCTTCTCTGAACTTGCTCCAATTTGTCTATATCGTTCTTAAAATGAGACACCCAGAACTGAACACAGCACTCCAGATGAACTGTAACGAATACAGAATATAGAGGGACTGTTATCTCCTTTTAATTGGAAACTGTATTTCTATTAATAGAAGGCATTTGCTTCCTTTGCTGCAGCATTACACTGCTGGCTCATGTTCAACTTAAGATCAATAACAGTCTGAAGTTCCTTTTCACATATGAAACTTCTGAGTCAAGAATCCCCATCTTATACCTCTGCATTTTGTTTCTTTGGTCTCAATGCAGAAGTTTTAATTTGCCTCTGTTGAATTCATTTTATAATTTCAGTCCAGTTTTCTAGTTTATCAAGGTCCTTATGAATTCTGTTCATATCTTCCAATGTGTAAGCTGTCCCTCCCAGGTTTGTATCATCTGCAAATTTGATAAGGATCCCCATCATCTGGATATTCATTGATAAAAATATTAAAGAGTGTAAGCCCCAGGACATAACCCTATGTCACTCCACTTGGTATCTCCTTCCAATCTGAAGCACAACTATTTATGGAAACTCTTTGAGCATGGTTTTCCAATCAACTATGTTTCCAATCAACTGTGTTTCTGTCTATTCCATATTTAGTCAGTTTACTAATCAAATATCATGGTTGATCTTTTAAAATGCTTTCCTGAAATAAAGACAAATGACATCCACAATATTCCCACCACCTACTGAACTGGTGATGTAGTTTTTTTTAAAAAAAAACATTTATTTAAAAAAAGGTTATTTTGGCAGAATTTATCATTGACAAATGCATCTTGGCTCCTATTGATCACTGTATTGTCATGAAGACACTTGGAGAAGGGTTGCTCTATAATCCATTCATACATTTTTCTTGAAGGCAGGCTGGCTGGTCTGTGGTTTCCTGGATCTTCTTTCTTGAGGAGAGGGACAATATTCAGAAATCTCCAGTCCTCTGGCACCTCACCCATTCTCCAAGATTTCTCAAAAATGATGGCAAGTGATTCTGTGAGTATGCCAGAAAGTTCCTTCAGTACTCTGGGACACAGTTATCCTTGCCCTACAGACCTGAACTCATTTAGGATATCTAGGTGATTCCTGTCTAACTCCTTATCAATCTTGATTTGCAACCCAGATTCCATACCAAGGTATCTGCTGATGTATGGAAGACACAGTACTCTTTTGGGGAGAAAAACTAAAGCAAAACAGATATTGAGCAGTTCTGTCTTTTTGTTGTGATCTGTTAGTGTTTTGCTGTCCTTGGTGAGTGGTCCCACCATTTCCTTGGTCATTCTCATACTTTGAACATAAATGAAGAACCCCTTTTTTGTTGCTCGTTGCTTGCATAGCCAATCTCAGGATATTTAGAGCTTTAATTTTCCTACACTATTCCTATAAACTTGGGCTACACACCTGTATTCTTCCTTGATTATTCATCCTTCCTTCCATTCTTTATACATGTTCTTTTTTTGCTTTTCACTTCTTCCTCAAGTTTACTGTGTAGCCACATTGGCTTTTTCAAGTGATTCCCATTTTTCTTCTTTCATGGAATTCTTAGTGATTATATTTTTAGCAGTTCCTTTATTAAAAATCCCACCCACGCTCACGTTTATTCTGCTGTGAGTTTTACCATGGCTCCTATTCTCTTCCTTAGCTTCTCCTCTGGAATTCGCATCATTGTGTTTAGACCTTGCTTTTGGACAGATGTGTGTGCTATCACCTCCAACCCCCTAAAGAATTTAGATTAAAGATCTCTGGAAAAGCCAGCTAACTGCCAAATGCCTGTCTAAAGGTCTTTGTTGTTGCTGTGTATGAAAGGAAAATTGTACAATTCATTCCATTTTCCATTCTTGAATACATGACACAGAAATCTGTCATTCCTCTGTCATAATAAATGGTAGTAATTAATTAGGTTGTGCATGGGTCCCCTGAGTTGGTTCAAGGCCCAGTTGGCTAGTTCAAATGTGAGGACTCATTCAGATTGGATTATTCCAAACTCAGTCTATTTTGATCTAAATCCTGAATCCTAATCAAGATGCAGGCATCTGGATTACCAGTCCTCCTTCACTGACTTACTCTACAACTCTTATTTTTTTCACATGTCTGCATCATCAACATCTTAGATATGATTAGCCAAAATAACACCCCAAATTCCACCTTTTTAATTTTCCAAAATAAAATGATTATTAAAATCTGCATTTGCTTTAGCTCTGTTGTACCACAAATAACTATGCTACCCAAATCAGTGGCAGAGCTTAGAGTGTGTTGAGGAGGGGCAGGAGGGGGCATGGCTACAGTGTGGGGTGTGTGGCCACTACGCATGGAGGCATGGTCATAGTGCATGAGGATGTGGCCAGAGTGTGCAGGGGCATGGCCAGGGGGCGTGGGGGTGTGGCCATGGGCCAGGATGCCCCAAACACATGGCCCCCATCCCTATGTGACTGACCCAGATCCAATAATCCAATAACTTCTTATTAATCAATACAATCCAATCATTCAAAAAAAACAAATAGCATGAAAAAAAAATACAGTTTCAGCTCCAGTAATCCAGGTCCCTCTCTTTGCTTTGCACGCATGCATAAAACTTTGACTCTTTTTTTTCTTCTATGGCCATATAAATTTAAATAGGTCTCTCTGTCATTGATTCAATATCACAACATTGGTTGGAATGTACATGTGCTGATAGCAGCAATTGCTGGGAGAACGTGCCTAAGCCTACTGGTTCCGCTCATAGTACAAATGAATTTCTGTGTTCAAATGAGCAATGGTAAAAATTGTAACTAAAATAAAATTTAGCAGAAGTAGGAACAGTTTATCTTTGAACTATGCTGAAAATTGAAATTTCTGAAATGATTTCTTTTTTATAAGTCAAATGCCTCATTTACACATTACTTTGAATAATGTGGTTGCCACAGTGTGTGTACTGTCCTTCCAAAGGTCCAAGAAGCTTCCTATGATTCTTGCAACATTGTACCACCTGGGGTTAAGTCTGAATGAATAACTTCTTGCTGATCCAGGCCCAGACTTCAACAGATAATTTTATAGGGCAAGCACACAATACTAGCCTCCTGAGGGTTAGGTTAGCTGAGCAAAAATAATCACATCTAGCCCTCATGGTCAGCTGTTTCATGGTGCTATATTATGAAGGATTTTTTTCGTCCAATTATTTATTTCCCATACCCTGGATTCCCCTGGAACTCAATATGTTTTAGACTAATTCTGTAATGTATAATGCCTTCTGTTCCCAATTAGATCTGCCAGCTTCAGCCACAGCTCAAATGACGAAAGAAGGATGTGAAATGCTGTTTGACAGTCTGTGAATTTCTATATTTGGCATGATGCTTATCCCTGAGTATATACATATCAGCATGATGCCAAACATATCTTCAACATCATTGGCCACATTTTGTATACTAACTTCTTTTGATTTATTAATGATTATGGTCCAGTAGAAAGCAATATATTTTGTTTAAATGTGGGCAGAATGTGCTTAGTGTAAGTTCTGCTGAATTTTTTTAAAAAAGCACTGTTTAGTGTCCAAAACTTCAAATCTCTTGTATTGACTTCCAGTCATAAAATAGTGGACACAGGTCACAGGTTACCACCTCACCACTTTGCACTTCCTTCCAAAATCAATTTCTCTGAATGTCTTTGCGGAACACTAGCCTGGTATTCTACTGAAGCAGGACAAATCTAAAATTCAAGGTAACGTATAAGGATCAACCTCAGTGGAAAATCTGAGAGATAATTAAAACAAAATCCCACCTGTTCTCAGGTGTCTTGACCTATTTTATTCTTCCTCCACACTGAAAAATGTCTGGCTTAGAATACCAATGGCATGACTATTGCATATTCATTTAAAAGTGTCTGAATGCTTCCAATTAATTTATATAGTACACTTAAAGAAATGTATTTCAGCAACATTACACTTTGAATATGCACCGTATCTGCAGTAAGGCAGCTTAATTGAAGTTTGATGCAGTGAAATATTCTAAGTATAGACTGAGATCACATTCATAACTATACAAATGTGGATCTGCTAGTGTAGCAGAAGCTGGCAGGTATAACTGGGTACAGATGGCATTATACCTTACAAAATTAACCTAAAACTCATTGGTTTCCAGGGGAATCCATAGGGTAGCACTATAAAATAGCTGAACAAGAGGTCTAGATACGATGCTTTTTGCTTAGCTAACCTGAAACTTTAGGAATCTAGCTGTATTGTGTATGTAGTTATGAATGGCATCCACATAGTTATGAATGATCAATGGAAGCAACCCTTAGAATCAACATTAAACTCACTCTCAGTGATGGAGGTCTGCAGTGTGGGTGAGTGGGGTGTTTCAGGATGACACAGCTAGTCCCCCCATTCCAAGCCACAGTGTGATGAGCACCCTCCTCCCCCTAAGCCAGAATACAATGAGCAGAAGTTTCTGCTGTCCATACTGCAGGTTGGGGCAGGAAGGGGCTCTCTGTGTCATGCTGAATCACCCCACTCACTCATACCTCAGACTTTGGTCACTCATAGCAACTCTCTCAAGTTTAAGGTGGGTTTCAGGGGGTATTTACAGTTGTGGCAACAGTGCCACAATCATGAATATATATCAGAATACAAAGCAGTTAGGAATCTGTAACTGCAACACAGGATTCCAGCCATACTGTTCAAAGTAAAAAGGATAAGATGTAATCTGGTAATTTCCATCTTTAAGGTGATGTCTGGTAAAATCATGAATTTCATTGTTGTTAGATTTCTTCTTAGAAGTTATTAATAAAATAATAAAGGAAGAGAGAAAGATTCCCACTAAATTCCTTGCTTCATAGCCATAGATACAGTGGTCCATTACAAGTCCAAACCATATGTTCAAGTGCTGAGGCTATTTCCCTAGATTTATGCTGTGGATGGAGAATGTGAAGCCCTTCAGATGTGGCTGGACTGCAAATCCAATAGGCCCTAGCCAGCATAGTCAATGATAAGCAATGCTGAAGGTTGCAGTACAACAACATCAGGAGGGCCTCATTATTTCCATCCTAAAAGCCTTTAAAGCCTAAAGCCAATTACTTGTCCTAACTGGAATAGGCTAACTGAAGCAGTGGAATTTACATAAGTGTTAATTTAACTGATAATTGATTTGCATAGGGGGACTGTGCAGTTAGGATTACTAACTGGATTTAGGCCTTGGGTTTGCAGCCTTTATTTTATATTTATAAAATATAACTATGTATATACATACACATACACACACTTTCTCTATAACTATATGTAGATGGACAAACACGCACACTTTATCTTTTTTTCTGTTTCTCCTTCACACGGAGACATGCATGAAGAGTTGTAGAGGACAATTTTTTTCTCTCTTCTTGCATCTGTGAAAGCTGAACCTCACTCAGATGTGGTACAACTCTGTTTCTGATACCTATCACCAAAGTTACCTGCTTACCTGTTTATAAGATGCTATTTGAGCTAGACCCGCATGTCTAGTAGTACGTAGCGTTCTACCTGCAATACTTATGACATTGTGTTTTTATGACTGCTACTATGCTTTGCTCTTCTTTATTTTATAGAGCAGTTGAGCCCAAAATAATAGTTTCATCTCTCTTTTACTTCATTTTAACTTTATTCCCTTTCTTCGATCAGGCAGAATTCACATTAATCTCACGGGGAAAAATGCATTGTGTTTTACGGATTTCCTTGCTATGTTGCTTTTTGAATTAATCACTGTAGTCTCTCCTCATGAATCATCAGAAGTTTTCTAAATGGGTTATAGATCTTCCTCCTTGACAAACTATTATTTCAAAGGAAGAGAGATTCTTTGTGTTGACGCCTTATAATCAGGTTTCTTAGATACACTCAGTACATATTTGTTTATTTTAAATATATCACTTCCATTAAATTAAAACTTTTATTTATATTCAGCAGATGCTGCCTATGTAGTCTAATTAAAATCTCTAAAAGAAGTGATGAATATGCAGAATACAATAATCCAAAAAGAAACATGATTTTTAAGAAAATATTTCATCTTAGTAATTAAAAGTATGACACACATGCTCATTATTTATCTTCTCCTGGTTATCATCTAGGCTCCTTTGGTTCACCAGGTATTTCTGCCGTCTCATTAGAATTTGTACTCATTAATATTAACTGTATATTATACACTCTATCAATACCTACTGAGCATATAAACACATGTTAAATATCAGAAAAACGCATTCTCAGTTTAGGAAGGTCCATGATACAGATCTCTGTTTTAATAATCTGTTTCTTCTTACTCAGAAGTGCATGCTTACTGAATTATATTTTTAAGTGATGTCCTGAAACACATCCCATTAAGTTGCAGAGGAACGGCACTGGTACAAGTTATCTTCGCAACAGTGGATGTGTCCAGGCTACCCATATCAGCTTGAGGATTTGGTGCATTACATTTTGAAATGTTCTTTGTTCAGTGACATCTGTTAAAATTATGATTGATACCCTAAGATTTTATTTGCTTCTGATGTACAAGCAATTTGGTACTCTACTGATGCTATACTCATGGGATTTTGGGAGCTGCAATCTCAGAAAGTGGTTTTTCCAAGAAAAGCGACTTTTCTAAGCTTTTCATCTGGATGTGCAATCTACTTGCAAAGAATCTGATGTTCAACATTACTAACAAAGAATTTCACAGCAAGACTACATTGGTATTTGGTGGAAATCACATGCTTAAGACCCACACTGTATTGTGGGTCTTACATGAAACTCTGGTGAACTCTGCTTGTTCAGGTGAAGTTTCTTAAATTTGGCAAGATTTGGAAATCCTAGAAATAGTGTTCCTTGCTTTTAGAAATATTTTTTTTTCCAACTCTGTAGAATCCATTCCTATCTAAATTAGCCCTGTTGATCTTGCTATGCATTAGAACCACTAACAAGCCACATCTTTTTTTGTCTGGGAGACAACAGAAAAGGAATCATTAAACTCAGCCAACTAAATATCCCTTAGGGATTTGACTGGTTACTTGCCATCCCTTTTGGTCAGGTTCTTATTATCACTGAGTCAAAACTGTAATATCATTCACTGTAACATAACATCCTGGTGAAAGCTATCTAAGGTAGCAATCATCAACATAGTGTAAAGGAACAAATTTCATAGTTTGTAATATAACAAACACACACACACACACACACACACTTTCCTAAAACATCTTGCAAAATGAATTAAACCATTACAATACAATAAAATCTAGATCAAAGTTAAACTATTAAAAAATCAGAATAATTGCAAAATTCATTCGTTTTTTTTAAATGCTAGTAGCACAAATACTAAACACTGTCTTGAAAAGTAGTCCTCTCAAAGTTGAGTGTACCTTTTACTGAACTACAAAACTCTAAAATGTTGTAATCTAAAATGGTATCTCAGAACTAACTTGTCAAAACTGAACAAGACACTGTATTAAAGTTTCAGAAACAAAAAATGATGCAGTAATTTCCAATGCCATCACTTAGTGTTTATTTAGAATTACCATACCCAGAAGTGTTTTCACTACTGAAATAAACATTCCAAAAATTATCTCTGTAGGCTTTTCAGCTGCGCAATGCCCACAATCAACTGTATTTAGTTTATGAGAACTGCTTAGAAAATAAATAGCCCAAAGTGGTTCTCTGGCTCCATATTTTCAATGCAAAATTTCTCCACTGAAGCTGATGTTAATTGCAAAGGAAAGGCAAATTTAGATATATCTTAATTAAAGTCCTGTAGAGTTTTGATGACAATCCCTGCTGTATATGAAATGAAAATAACGACCTTTTTTTTTCTATTTTAATTTGCACTCTGGAAATACAATTGCTTGGCCCACAAACAAACTCATGTATTTAAGTCTGACATTTTAGGTTCACTAAAATCAGCACACATACTCCATATAAAAGGCAACACATTCTGGTCAGCATGAGCCTGTTCTTGCTGGCAGAAGAAAATCCTGCAATCAAAGAAATGCAAACTTTAAGATGTCTTCATGAAACAAAACTTACTGTATGGTGTGCTGTGATATATATCCTCACCCTATTACATCTTTCATTATCTTACATACCTTTCTCAGCCAGCTGTTCATTTTCTTTTTTGATTCATATGAGGCAAAACAGAGGCCCTTTCCGCATCCTACCTTTTCTCGGCACGTTCTTATATGAGCAGCCTCTTGTGCGAGGTTTCTTCAGCTCTGCACAAACTTCCCGCTCATGCGAGACCCCCACCTCTTCCTTTTGCAGTGCAGCCTGGGACCTTCCCAGGCTGCACTGAGACAGGAAGTTTGATTGGTCCAGCTCCCAAGGTTTCGCATGCAAGGCCTGAGAGCAATGCCTGGGAGCGATACGTGACCGCACACCATTTTCTGCTTAAAGCTGAAAATGAAGAAGTATGCCAGTGGTGCTTGCCAGGCCCTGGAGCATCATGCAAATGTGACTGTGCCATGTGGACTGCTCCTCACATTTGCGTGATGTTCAAGGGGCGCTTTAGCATGGAAAATGCTGTGTGAAAAGGGTCAGAATACTTACTGGTGGCATTTAGACTCTACATGTAGCCACCTCCCTGTAGGGGCATAATAATTAGGAAATCATTTGCAGTAGCTTAATAGCAGGCACATTGAATTAGGAAAAAGAGTAACGGGGCCAGAGAGAACAAGAAGAATGCTTATGCTTGCAGCTGGATGTAGATAACAGGAAAATCAGCTTGCAGAACTTAGAATAACAGGAAGCCAAGTAGAGCAATGGTGGATAGTAAAGAAGATAACTAACTGAGTAGGCTCAACAGGTGTGAAAGAGAGGTAGACTTTGTGGGTTTGAGCATCCAGAGTAGGCAAAACTAGGCAAAGAGGAGGGGCAGTGACCACAAGAGATGAACTTTGGTGACCACAAGCCTCATAAAGTTTCATTTTAATATTAAAAATCACACTCCTAAGGTGGAATCTTGTATTATAATTTGGGACCACCCATATGCACATGCGCAGTGCTGACATAATAATGTATTCATGACATAGTTCCTATACACATGTATTTGGATTAGCCAATAATTAGCCTTTCTTGCTTCTATAATGGATGCTTAACAGAGTATAAAGCTACCTGTGTGTAGTCATTTTCTTTGGAGTAGTATATTTTTAGTGCCTGATGCACAACTGCTCCCCTCCTGTACAAGGGAAAATCATTTAATAAATTCTTTATATATTTTTTTTGCTGCTAAAAACCCTGATATGATTTTGAATTAATGCGGTAACATTCCTATTCTTGCAGGTGTTAAATGCTTGAAGTATTTCAACTGATTATTCAGTTTCATTTTAAAATCTATTGTAATATGTTGCAAACTTTGAAAACTGTCCAAGGACATTACAAGTTAGGCAGGATACTGAGTCCATGCAACTAACCAATGTTCAATCAAAGAGGAGAAACGAGAACAAACAATTGTACAAAATGCATGCATGCTAATTGTTTAAATATTGTTTCACAATATCCACTAGCATTTCACCAGACATGAAGAGAAGGAGAAGGTTACCCAGACAAAATCCAGGCTATGAGGGGTGAAAGAAAATGCCCAAACAACCTTCATAGGCCTAACCACAATTTAACATGTTTAAATCATACCCTACAACTGTCCTGATTAATCTCACTTTTGTCATCTCACTGTTTCAGCTGCTTTAAAAATCTTCCAGTTTCTCTTTCCTCTTTCCAGTTTTCCTTCTTGTCTTTGGCTTTCTTCAATTTCTGCAAATTAAATTTAAATTGCAAAAGCAGTTCACACTAATCTGAACAGGGGAAGGAGAGAGGAGGGGAGAAAATCTTGCTCTTCCCAGTAGTCCCAGGCAAAAGCAAACAGCTGCAGTCTCTTCTAGCTTGTGTGTTCTTCCTCATTAGTAACTTTTGCTATAATGATCACACTCTGATGTTACCTGACCTCATGTGTCAAGGTTTTCATCTGCAAAATTTTGGAAGATATGCAAATATCATACTGGTGCTGTGGAATGAATACATTAAAAAGTAGGGGCCTTTTCATTCTACACAGTTATAGCTTCAACTGTGCTGGTTCCCACCTGTGGAATTCTGGGATTTTTGGTTTAGGGAGGGCTATTTAGAATTAACATCCAGAATTATAGTTTAGCAGCTCATCAAACTAAAAATCCCATGATTACAGAGGACACAACCATGACAGCTAAAGTGGAATCACAGCAGAGGATGAAAGGTCTCAGGTCACACAGACAGCATGCCATGCCACTAAAAGTTGACAGTAATTTTTGCTGCCAAATCTTGGTGACGAGTCATAATAAAACTCTGTGAACAGGAAACACTTGCTTTAAAAGATTTCTCTTGGTTTATTGCTCTGAATTTTGGCACCATTTCTTACAGGGTAGGAGGCACTACAAACATCGCATTGGGATGGTATGTGGCCTCTATTTTAAATGTAGTCCTGGTCTAGTCAACTTGGATAATGTATACTCAAGGGTTAGAGTCTGTGTGCAAAGAAAGGAACATGAGTGTGCAAGATCAGTCCTAGTAACCAGCATGCAATGCAAATAGAGTATCTTTCATAAGACCAGATATTTTGTCTACATAGTTGAGAAGTGGCTATTCTGATTGCAAAATGGCCCTCCATGCCTATTCCATAACTTTTTATTAAATCTTTTAAGTGGAGGTACTAGTTACTGTGTTTTATGTTTTCTCCTTAAACTAGTGTCCAGAATTACCAAATCCCACCCACTGTAGTTCCTCTATGATGTAGACAAAATTCCCAAGGCCTGGCCCTGATGGACAGCCTGGGGTCTTATATGTGTACATATTTCCCAAGAAGTTTCACTGAAGTCTGTTTCACACTACACAATTATAGTACTTTATATCATTTTAAGTGCCATAGATCAATGGTATGAAATCCTGGGATTTATAGCTTAATGGGAGAAAAATAATAACGGAATTCTCAGCCAGAGAGCTATAGTGCTTAAGATACAGACATGACACTTAAAATGGTATCTAAGTGTTACAATCATGCAGTATAGAAGATACCCTGGTTCAGTTAAAATGCAGAGAAAATGTTAAAAATCATTTCAGAAAGGATATCCCAGTTACGCACTAGGATTTTGAGAATGGCCAAAGTGGATAATGTTCTAAACTTGCTGATAGATTAATTAAGCTAGAAAATGTACACTAGTACATTTTAAAATTTTCAGGTTGTGGATGTCCTAGACACTGTCTCTGAATGATCAATATGTGGATAATGTTGAAATGAAAATAGGAAGAGGGGGTCTTACATAAATCAATAAAGATTTTAATAAATTGAGGGGGGGCTTCTCAGTACTAAATCTGTCTGCATCTGATCTGAATTGCAATTACCTGTCAAAAATTCATCCATCATCCATCATACCTTAGTTCCAGATACACACTCAGGTAGCAGATGTTTAAGGAAAGCTATTTTGTAAGCGAAATATGTATCCTAGTGCACAGCAATCCCAAAGACAAAGGAGGAAAACAGCAAATATTTTAACCTGCAGAGACTACATCCAAAATTAGTTTAATTTACATAATTTGTAAATGTGTCAAATATAAATCAGTATACAGTATACAAGCACAAGCTTTCACTGATCCTTAAAATATCAACAGCACTTTCTGTTGTTATTAATTGCCATCAAGTGGACTTTGACTTATGATCAACCTATCTGCTCAGGTCTTGCAAATTCAGGACTGTGAGTCAATCCAGCTGTAATGAAGTCTTCTTCCTTTCCTACTATCTTATATCTTATCAAGCATTATTGTCTTTTGTAGTGAATCGTGTTTTCTTGTGATATGTCCAAACTACAACAGTTTAACATAAATTGTCTGGCTTCTAGGGAAAAGTCAGACATGATTTGTTCTCATAGTAATTTATTTGTCTTTTTAACAGTGTACAGTATACATAGAACTCTTCTCTAGCACCACATTTCAAATGAGTTGATTTTCTTCTTATCAGCTTTCCTTACTGTCCATTATTCACAACCATACATAGAAATCAGAAATATGATGACGAGGACAATCCTGATATAAGTATTCGCTGATATATTTTTACACTTGAGGATCATGTGTAGTTCCTTCATAGCTGCCCTTCTAAATCTCGGACCTGATTTTTGATAGCAGTCTCCATTCTGAGTCAAGCTATGGAAAATGTTTAACTGTTTTGATGTCTTTACTGTCTACTTTAATGTTCTGCAAATCATCTGTTGTCATGATTTGATGACAAACCTGATGACAGATGCAGTATTATCAGTGCTGGTAAATTTATGATCCCAGGAACATTTCAAAGTTAGATGGAATACCATAGAAATGCCTTGGCTTGACCTTTATTCACTATCAACTGTATTATCTGTGTTAATGCAGGTGAATGTTCACAGCATTTCCACAAATTTACTTTCTTTGTATTGAAACATTAATTCCTCTTGTTTTCCCCTAGTCACACACATCACTTTGTATTTAATGGTGGCATTGGGAATCACCGTAACTTTGTATGTGCAGGTCTTACCTTGTTATCCAGTAATTCTCATAAAATAGTAACAATAACTATAGCCCTGTTCAGGCATTCATTGCACATTTTCTCTACCCAAGAAGGAGGAACAGGAAGAGGTGTGCCAGCTTCCACCTCTCACCAATATATACAATCCCCCATTTATAGTGTAAAGTTTACATATGGAAGGCGAAAAAAAAATGAGTGGAAGTAGATAAAGCTATTTCAGGTCCTGAGATTTAAAAATCAAAACTGGAGACCTAGGGACAAGCCCTTGTAATGTGATAGGAGGCAAACTCTGATGATATTACAAGGGGCAGCCCCTGATGATGTAATTTAACATGATACATTATGTATCAGAGAAGGCCATTCAAAAAAAAAAAGAGGTCTAAAAATGAAGAAAATACACAAAGAGAGACAGAGGCCCTTTTTGCATTAAGTCTTCTCGCGCGAGCGGGGGAGGGCAGCTCGCGCAAGAAGCCTTCTCCGAGAGGCTGCCGTTTCCCCCTCCTTCCTTCCACAGGCGAAGGAACGAGCGGGGAAGCGGCAGCCTCCCGAAGGTGGCGGCGGCTCGCGCGTCCGTCCATTCACCCCCCGTGCGCACGAGAAAGGCGCTCATCCTGTCCGCCCCCGCGCACACGAGAGAGAAAGGCGCTCGTCCCGTCTGCCCCCCGAGTGCGCGAGCGCAAAGCAGGACGTGTCGCGTCCGTCACGCTAGCGCCCCGCCCCATCCCTTCCTTCCACAGGGACGGAGGGAAGGAAGCGTGACCCGGCCGGCTCCCGGACGCTCTGCACGAGAGGTAAGTGTGCGTGGGCGCCGGGAGCGTTGCGCGAGCACGGGTGATTTTCGCTTGGAAGCGAAAATCAAAAAACCCGCGCTTGCGCCGCTTCAGCCCCGTGAGCCTGGCGGAAGTGGGAGTGCATCGTGCGGAGCGACGCTCCCACTCCCGCGAGGCTCACGGGGCTGTCGCACAAGAAAAGGCCCGTGCGAAAAGGGCCAGAAACACAAGTATGCACAAATGCACAAACACATCCCTTTTCAAGGCAGTACTCATGCCCTGAGATTCCTCCCACTTGCCCTGAAGAATAGAGAAGATGAGTCAGGCCCTGAGATCTCTTCATGTGTAGGATCTACACTCATCAAAATGCTTGAGCAAGTCTTAATTGTAAATACTGAAAGATTGAGCAATTGAAATACTTATTCTTTCTTCATTTTCCTTCAACATCTTAACATACCAAATAAATCACACAGTCCTTTGCAGAACTGTTCAGAGTAGAAGGTAGATACTCCTTGTCCAGTGTTTTCTTAACATCTATCATAGAATCATAGTCTTAAGACTATAATGAAACTGGATATAGAAATCCTGTTGGGAGTGGCAACCTTTGCATGTTTAATTAACTGGCTAGTTAGTTTGCATGTTTATTGTAGGCATAGAGGGGACTGCCTACAGTAAACTTCCTGTTGTTTGGTCAACACCCACTTCCCCATGCATGTTCTCCTCCTCTTCCCTTTTTATTCTTTGGCTTCCCTGTAAGCATGTGAGTGCTTAATTTTGTCTTTCTTCAAGAATTGAATCTGTGTAGACTATGCACAAGATTTTGAATGTAAACTTTTCATACTTTTTAACCAAACTGTTTGTGTTTATTTTGGGCTAGATTAAGTGTGTCTGGGGTGGTTATGATGAAGTGGGACTGGTAATTTGTTCAGCTTCTTCCTGTGCATTACAAAATACTCTACTGATTGGGAGACTTGTTACTAAAAATCTCTCAATTTTCCAACAAATCCATCACTGTTCATTCGCCCTAGTTCTGCCGTATATTTACATTAGTGATAAACAAAATCCCCACTTTTTGTTCCATGTGTAGCACTCTTCTTGCTTCCATCATCAACAGATGCTCCAATCCATCAGTAGGTCCTGGTAGCCAAGAGATGGGTCCAGCTGCATTTATTCCAGGAGCTGGCTCAAGCTGTTCAATGTCCCATGTTGTGTTATCCCAGCATTGTATGGGAAAGTAACATGGCCACTTGTAAAGGACGCATATTGGCATGAAGGCAGCCAATCATGTCTTAATATGGCTGTGATGGTGCGGGGACAGAATCTATCAAAATGGACAGGCTTTCATCAGAGAGAGTCAGACAGGGTTATAAAGGAGACAGATTGTGAGAGATAGGGTCTGAAACAGATAGGAGTTTGAATTGGCATAGATAGGGTGAAGTTGACAGACAGTCCTTTAAGCTGATAGAGAGAGGATTGTGGATTGGAACAGGAAGGGAGAACTACCGTACCTGTGATTTGGGAGAACTTGAACTAAGTACATTATTAGAAAGTGTCAAATTTGTTTTCTGCCATTTTAAATACATTTCTTTGTATTGTTGTTTTAAATCTGTCACTGGTTCTCTGTCAAGCACGAATTAGAGTCAGGTCATGCATACCAAAACTAAAGAAGCCACACAACAACACAGTCATAAGTCCTCACTTAAAGGATCACTGTGAGCCCCAACAACCTAATCCAGCAACTGGGAAACAAGGGAAGGGTGAGTGGCAGGATTCCTGGAGGTTTGGAGTTTTAGGACTAGCCTGGGAAAGGGGATCTGTCACACCACTTGATTGACACATCTGAGGATCAGAAGAAAAGAAGGCAGAGGGAAGGCACATTAACAGGCTTTTCTGAAGTATTGGGCCCCTACATTTGACCAGGGGCAGTAGATACTGACACCAATCCTTTCTTCATGGGAAGCTTTCATCTTGCTTACAAACTTTTCTGCCATGTATAATCTGTTGTATTATTTTCTTTGATGAGTGAGCATTCTTTGGCTCAATCAGGGACAGCTGTTTCTAGAAATAAACAACTTGGATGGCTATATGATTTACATGAAGATTGATTTTATGCCCAGAGCTCACAAAAACAGAGTGGGGAAGAGAAAGACAGACATTGATGCCCAGGGCACATTTTGATTTGAAGCACTGTGTGCCATCTTGTATGTGAGATCTGGCTTACATATGAACATAGTTTGGATTTCAGTTGAAATAATATTGGCTTTTGGACCACCTTGCTGTATTTCTGATACAATGGCCAAAGTAAAATGCTTTCTCGGTGAGAATGCCTAGTTTTTAGAGTTTGCAACTTCAACTGAAATGTGTCTGTGAGATTTGTACTAACAAAATAGTGATTTCATAATTTTAGAGTATGTTTGCTACACTGATTTCATAATTTTAGAGCATATTTTGTACTGAAAATCAAGATCTCATATCTCTCTCATGGTAACAATGTAGCACTTGTTTTTTCTTTTAAAATAAAAGCAAACAACTTGGCTGAAAACTGGAGATGGTTCCTGTATCTTTAATGACTAAGCAGAAGAGGGGATTTCAGCAAATGTCGCTGGTTACCTGGTGCATCACAGGCAATACCTGCTGAAATTCTCTCTATTATAAAGCCATTAAAGTATAGGAGCTGTCTCCAGTTTAAATTCTTTCAACCCTACAACCTAGATAGTATTTATAGTCTCCATGAAAGGAAAGAATAACTCTCAAGTTCCTTACATGCATAGAATATTTTTAAAACATAGCATAGCATGTAGCTGTATTTCAAATCCTGTTCCCCTTGAAGTAGGCAATAGGGAACAAAAATAGATAGATTACCTTTTGCCAATCATTGTCATTTACTTGACACCGAGACAATACAGTAGCGTTGGAAGGAACATATATTTCAGATAAAGCTTAATTTGAGTCAGACTTTTCAAATTCTTTACCCAGTATTTTTTATTTATTGTTATGAGTCAGCATTTGAAAGTAGATAATGTCAAAAAGAAGAAATTGCTCTCCAAGCACCAGTGGAAATAACTTTCCCTTATTTTGGGGCAGCATCAGCCATAGATCTACAATTAGGAAAGAAGGGCATTCAGTTTAGAGGACATCTTTATAGGGCAAGTTTAAGCTGTAATTCTCTTTTAAGAAATTATGTGTTGATTTTAATCATAATTCTATTTGTGGAGTCCTCATATTAGATCTATTAACTGGCCTTCATATCCACCAGTACTTTCTCTATGGGTGGTAAGGCCTGTTGGAGATGAGTGTTTCCATAAAAATAAAATATGTTTTACCAGAGTATCAAACAAGCATAATCAAAATAATCATAAACTCAGTGCTTTGTAATCAGATTTCTGTCTTTATTTTTTATTGCATGCAATAGAATTTGTTTTCTCATTTTGCATAGCTTCATTCAAATGAATTGTAGATGAGCTATCTTTGGAAGCTAACTCTTGATAACCTTATATATCTTGCAGGGTGCAATTTAATTTAGTTCTCCATGACAGAAGAGACTAAAGCTTTAGCTTATGCTATATTGGTATTCAGTTTGTTTAGAAGAATCAGCACTGTCTTTTCCACCTAAGGTCAAAAAAAGTTAGATCCAAATAAATCTGGTTCTATTTGTATTTCTTTCTCTTAAATTTGTAATATGCTCTGTCTGACTCCATTTCCACTCTACAGAGTTAAAGTGCTGCTATTCCACTATCAACCTCCTATGGAATTCTGGGGTTTGTAGTTTAGGGAAGGGCACTTTGAATTCTCAGTCAAAGAGCTCTTTGGTCTCAGTAAACTACAAACCCCAGAATTCCACAGGGCGTTGAAAGTGGAATAGCAGCAGTTTAACACTGTAGTGCGGAAATGGCCTGAGACTGCTACAAGACTTCCAAACAACTCTTTTCATACTGAAGAAACAGAGACACTATACTGTTATCGTACTATCATTCCACTTTCACTGCCCTGGCAACATTCTGTGGAATTCTGGGCTTTGTAGTTTGGTGAAGCCCAGGAACTCTCTAACTGAGAATTCTAAATGCCTCTCCTTAAACTTCTCAGTCCCAGAATTCTACTGGATAGAACCAGGGCAGTTAAGGTGGAATAATAGCACTATAAAGATGTAGTTTAATAGGGCCTGTAGAGTTTCAAGAAAAGAAGTTTCAGCAACTGTTGTTTGTTATCTGGATGTATGACAAGCAACACCTGCTGAAATAATGTCTTCTACATAAGATAGGAGAATCTTTACCAGATTTACTTCTGGCAACCTTATTTCGCATCTGCAGAATTATGGTAATTGTTTTGAAGCTCTCTTATTTGTCCAGTCTCCACAATACAATTTCTGAATCAGATCCATAACTTGAGTTTTGGTTTTCTCTAACAACTCCTACACATTAGAACTAAGTTTATTCAAATGACCAACTAACCCTATGGTAAACCTAAAGAGGTAGTCCGACTTTTTAACTGTGCGCTACACTGCAGAAATACAAATGACTGATCAAAATCTAGGTAGAAAACCTTAATATGCTGGTTGTCTATACCAGATCACTATCAAGTGTGACTATGTTATATAAAGCAGTATACAGTCAGCCCTCTGTGTGTGGGGGGGGGTTCTACTCCAAGAACCCTGTGTTAAAAAAAGAGTGAATGCTCATGTCCCATAATACCTAACAGTGGTGATATGCACACAGATACTTCAGGGTGTCTGTGTTCACTTAGGTCCCATTTTAGGTATAGGATGTGATGTGGTTGCATTCACTTAAAATCATCTATCTAGAAACTGTGGGTAAAGGTGGCCAATGCTACCAAGTTGTAACTTTTGCAGTGCTTCTCACTTGACAAACTTTAACAGTGTCACCTGTTCATTAAACCTTTTCATCTGGAAATACCAGTACAGATCTGAAAAGAAAAACATTAATGACTAGGCCTGTAGCAGGCTTGGCATTGTAACCAGAGAATTAAGTTAAGAAATGGGTAGAAGGGACGGATGTAGGTGAAGTGTCAACCCAGCAGATTTGCTGAGCTTGTCAAGGCTACCTCAGGCGGGGAAGTTCTTGCTATCCCCGTATAAGGGTCAAGATGTACTGAATGTTATTTTCTGGAATGAAAATATGGCTAAGTGAGGGAGGAATTGCGAATGTGCTGTGTTGCGAGATTCAAAGGGGGCGGACTGAAGAAAGTGAAACTTATATGCTGTGTGTATAAAATAACTGTGTAACCTTGCTTCGGGGCTTTTTGGCTTTTTGGGATGACCCAGCCAGAGCCCGCGCGTTAAATAAATTTACTCTTTTTCCAACTCTCTGGTCTCCTTATCTTTGAGTGCCTGCAACATATGGTGCCGTGACTCGGATTCCGATCTGCAGGCTTGAAAAGATAACGAGGTGGGTTTGCCTGCTCTCGAACCGTCTCGCCGGGAAGGAGGCTCAGCACACTTTCCCTTCCTGGGCGCCACCGGCAGATTATGCCGGGAGGAAGAGGGGTCTGTGCTGAGCAGCGCCTGAACGGCAAGCACGGAACCGAGGGAACCTTTGATGCAGAGTATGGAAACTGAGCCCTGCCCCCATTGAAATTTTCATCTGTATTTGGTTCAAGTTTGGTTCAAGTCCAACAGACATTGGAGAATTGGTTCGTGTAGAAGCGCCGTCACGAGACAAGACCTAGGCAAGTATGATCTGGTTAAAGTCCAGACGTCCCACCCAGCAGGGTGGAAGGGGAACCTGATCACTTCCCAAGCAGACACTAATACCCAACCGTAAAAGCGTTGGGGAAACTGTTCTGCTTTCGTGTGTATTGGGACGGCGGGAGGCAGGGACAGTGTGAGTGTGTGTGTGGACGTTGTTCGTGATTGGCTACTGCGGTTCTAGAATCTGACCATCGATCGTCCGGCAGACCTGGCCAGTAGCAGAGTGCTTGGAGTCTTTATTTTCCCCCTTGTGTCGGCTAGTGAGACCCCTAACTCACTAGCCACTACCCTTTCCCTTCTGTGTCTGTCCAAACTTTAGGAGGGAGGAAATGGGAGGGGGAGGAAGTAAAAATTGTACACCCTTGCAATGTATGTTTTAAGTATTTTTAGGAAAGGCACACTGGTCAAATTCTTAATAGGAAGGAGCTGTTTAGTCTACCTCATTGTTTCAGCTTGAAACTGTTTAGCTTTCTTACACATTGCCGTTTCGGAGCAGAAAGAGAGGGGAGGAGGCTTTGCTTCATGCTGTGTTGGAAATTCAAAGAAAGGGTTAGGAAGAGACGTACTTATCAGTAGTTTTCTTGCTTGGTTAGCAATAACAGAAAAACGTGCTTTAATGTAAGTAGGAATATTTCAAAGATTTGTGTGTAAGAAAAGTGGCATTTCTTTTCCCTGTCTTGCTTGGAAGCGGCAGCACCCCCCATGGCCCCTCCTTCCTCCAAGTTCTCAGTCTGTAACCCTATAATTGCTGGTTTTCCAGAGAATGGAAGTTTTCTTCAGCCAAATGCCTAAGAATTCTGTTAGTGTGTACAGGAGAGAGCAACCAGGGAAAGGGAAATTTAATCTTGAGTAATGGGAGCCATACCTAAAAAAAAAAAAAAAACAACTATGAAGATAGTTTCAATGCTAAAAGATAGAAAGACAGCAGCTCATTTCAGCCAGAGTGAGGATTTCTCTTCCCCCTTACAACAGAAGCAAGGTCTGATTTCTTAGTAACTGGAAGCAACTGTAAGGCACATCAGAGGCAGCATTAAATTATTAAAAAGCAGACAATGGAGCCCACCAAACTGCCTTCAAGCAAAACGGATACAGGATAGCAAAACTTTGGAAAACATTGCTTAAAACTTTGGTGACAGTTGCCTACTTCCTGTTTTATAAAAACCTCTCAGCCATCAGGAATCCCCTCTACCCCTCACTCAATGGGAAGGAATAGACGCCTCAGGGCAGGTTTGATGAGCTGGCAATTTACAACTTCAATTTACAACCCTCTCCAGGGGCTGAGAGAGCCAGTTTCTTAATTCAGCAAATAAAAAGAAGGTATTGCAGGCCAAACATATTGAATATTTATATTATGAACTCGATGTTGCAAATTCTACGTCCCAAGAATGCCACAACCATATACTTTGATAGAAGAGCTGGAACAACCAGTGCAGACTTTAATGAAGGATAGAACCCTTTTACAGTAGAACTTTGATGAATTGTGCAGCTGATTAGAAACCAGAATCAGATACAACAAAAAGCGATAAGAGTGAATCATGAATGCAACTACATGTCATTAGTTTGTAGCTGAAGATAACAGAAGGAGCAATTGCTAATGTAGGGAAAAGAAAATGTTACAGCGGCTAAGAGAGCAAAATGAAAACCCAAAGTGGATAGCCTTCTCTTTCCCAGAGAAGCTGGGAAACAAAGCTGTGCAACTCTATTGGACAGTGAGCTGGAACCCTGGGCGCATGGGAAGTGTGGTATTGGATAGTCCCCCTTAGACTTACAAAGAAACTGAGAAATAAAAGTTTAACACACCTTCTCTGAAGACAAGACAGCTGTTTGCCTCTCTTCCCTCTAAAGAGCGACCGGGGGAGGGGAACAATAGAATCAGCGTTGGAAAAAGGGATTGAGACCAGGAGAAGCGGCTTGGAGCGAGACACCTCTCCCTTTCCCTGTAATCACGCCTGCTCTTTTGTCAGACCCGAAAGGGGGGAAGTCACCCCCCTTCTTTTCCTTAGTACATCTGATGGTTGGGATTTTTAGAATTGAGCAGAAGAGAAAATAGAAAGCAAAAAGTGTTAAGAATGTCAGGAAGACATTCACAGACTACACAAGCAGCAGAACCAGAAGCCATGGAGTCATGATTTTTATTAAAGAGGTCACTCAATAACTTAGGGAAATTGTAAACTCCCCACGAAAGGAAGATTCGCCTGTGAACTAGGAATGCAGCTGCCAGGGCAAGCCCAAGCCCTACTTTCATTGAGGCAATTAACTCAAATAATGCCAACCCACAAGCCTACAGCTCTCATAGACTTACAGACTTACAACACCCCCTACATACTTGTTTAGGCTTATGTATATACACCCTTCACTACATTTGGTCTGATGAACCCATCATGCATCCTGACAGCGATTGTTAATGAGTTTAGTTACTACTGGAGAAAAGAGACGAATTATTCAGCAGGCAGAGCGGACAGAATTCCCCCAGGCATGGATGAGGGGAAGAGATGCAGTGGAGCATTGGCCAGCAGGAGGTGCCATCTAGCATCTAGCATAGTAGGACTGGCAAGGCTGAGGATAGTGAAAGAAAGCAGCCCAGCTGCCTACGGCCATACCACCCTGAACACGCCCGATCTCGTCTGATCTCGGAAGCTAAGCAGGGTCGGACCTGGTTAGTACTTGGATGGGAGACCACCCATAGGTTTTAGTGATTCAAAGTTACCCAGATATTTGGAGGAAATTCCAGGAATTTGAAGGATTTGGAGGAGGAATTTGCAAGAGTTACTGGAAGTAGTAGAAGGTGCTTGTGAATGAGGAGAGAGAGAGAGAGGAAAAGACTGAAGAATGACCAAGAAGGCAGAACTCACACCTACTTTGGTGGAACAACGCAGAGGAAGAATATGGATGAAGTAGAGGTCAGGAAGGACAAGAAGGTGATAGGAGACCCAGGAAGTATGAGGGTCTCTGGGAAAAGAGCCAATGTGCCCAGTATGGGCAGGAGAAGACATTGGCAGCCTGAAGAGATGGCGAAAGAAAGTCAGAGAAGGATGTGGATGTGTGATGAATGAGGAAGAGGATAGCAGAAAAGCGGAATAGATGGTCCAACTGGCATATGCAGGGACCAGATGAGAAGTGATTTATGATGAGAATTCCTTCTCAGGAACGGGAGCGGAACTCCTTGAATAATGTCTGTGGTCAGCAGTCAGGAGGAGAAGTTGTGTTTCTTATCCCATAGACAGAAGGGCAAGGGCTTGGGGATGTGACATCTTGGAAGAAGAAGTGGGCAGCTGGCACAAGGATGATGTATGGTAAGACAGAAGTAAAGAAGTCCTAGAGGTTACCAATAGAGTGGCAACTGGAGAAGCTCCCTGGTGCAGCACCAGCAAGCTAGGGGAGGTGACCCCGAGAAGCAAGCTGGGAAAGGAGATGGTGAGGCAACTCTGAGATGAAAGAGGCAATAGGGCACCCCTCCAGGTGAGAAGTGGAACTGTAGCTGAAGGACTCTGGACTCTGACTGAGATGGGGAGAAGAAAAAGAGAGAGAGCTGAAGAAAGCCAGTGAACCCACGATAGCCCTAACAAGCCCACACACCCACCATATAGGTTCAAACAGCAGACCTACATTTGTCTACAAGATCATCCAAAATTAAACCATTGTTCAAGGAATCACTTGGGAAGAGTCACGTTGTATTTGAAAGCCTCAGAACTCCAGAGAAGTGCAGAAGATGAAACAAAATCCTGAAGATACAATAGTTCAACATGTATGGCCCAGATAGTAGTCAGATGCCAACACAGGGCAAGTGATACCACCTAACTAGCCCACTTCACAGAGACTCTTTACTGTTATTCTGTGTACAGCCAGTAACAAAGAAAGCAGAAGCATTTTTATTCTTTTCAGAGCCCCAATAGGATAAGGTATAGGATGAGGTGCACACCTCACAAAACCAAAAAGGTTGTCTTCTTTTCAGCCCAAGCAGGAAGCCATTTTGGGGGTGAAGGAAAGGATGCCATTTGGTCATGGGTAAAGGAAACCCCATTAGGTAGTAAAGACAACCCATATTGAGATGAAAATAGTTGGTGGATATATTGGACCCAAGTAAAGAGGGCAAAAAGGGGGGTGGTTGGTAACTGGTGATCCTACTAACCCTCTCAAGCTCACCCTGAAGAAGCTGTAAGAAGATTCAGGCTAGGCAGTACTGTCACTGACCAGGCAAGGTGACTCTACGTACAGCCAGACCTGCGCCTGGAGAGGAAAGAAAAAAGGGGCTAGGTTTTATCGCTGCTGTCCCAGATCCAGCGGCCCTGCATACAACCAGACCCCAGAAGATTTAATAGCTAACACTAACATGTTTATTGCAATGCTATTTGTATGTTATGGTCTTGTAATGACTTTTGCCCAAGAAGGGACAGATCCTGGAAAAGAGAGAATTGCATTCTGGAGTATTCAATGTCATGGTTATATTGGCACTGTTTATGTAAATGCTTTGTACTTAAGTAATGGCTTTCCTAAATCTGTCTGTCTGTGCTCTGCATGTTAAAGTGATATCTATCTGTAATGATCAAGTCAGCATGAAGAAAAGCTTTATTATTCTAACTGGTGCTAGCAATGCTGTAAAGGTACAGATTCACAAGTTGCATAACATAATAGCAGATATAACTGTAGGTCAGTGTAAATAGGTAACTTCCTGGGAAAAAGTGGTCTTTATTCTGTTAATACCTGTGATGCTATTGCTGTGTCTTTGCATTCCTTGCTCTAAGGAATTTGTTTTAGTGCCCAGTAAGTAAAACAGCAGCACTCTAGGCTTTGATGGTTCAATGAGATGGTACTTTGTAGTCTAGTTTGAGGAATGAACAATGTGTAGACTGTGTATGGCTTTAAATGTGCTATGAAATGCTATAATTGTGAGAAATTAAGCATTTAAGGGGGGAATGTAGCAGGCTTGGCATTGTAACCAGAGAATTACGTTAAGAAATGGGTAGAAGGGACGGATGTAGGTGAAGTGTCAACCCAGCAGATTGCTGAGCTTGTCAAGGCTACCTCAGGCGGGGAAGTTCTTGCTATCCCCGTATAAGGGTCAAGATGTACTGAATGTTATTTTCTGGAATGAAAATATGGCTAAGTGAGGGAGGAATTGCGAATGTGCTGTGTTGCGAGATTCAAAGGGGGGCGGACTGAAGAAAGTGAAACTTATATGCTGTGTGTATAAAATAACTGTGTAACCTTGCTTCGGGGCTTTTTGGCTTTTTGGGATGACCCAGCCAGAGCCCGCGCGTTAAATAAATTTACTCTTTTTCCAACTCTCTGGTCTCCTTATCTTTGAGTGCCTGCAACAGGCCCAGTCAGAGCTGGCTCAGATCACCATTCTTGAGGTAAAAAAGTCCTCCCTTGAGTAGACTTCCCCATTTCAACATTTTTCAGAAAATAGTTTTTCACAGTAGGATTGAAGTTTCCCACATTCTGATATATTGTTTTCTCAATATTTTTTAAAAGGACTTGGATGCTGTAATCTTCTCGACAAAATTTTGTTTTCTTTTGTTCAAGTTCAGATGAACAATTTGCAATCCCCTGGATATTGTTGGGTTTCTCAACATTTCCCAACACTGGCATAACCTGTGATAGAGACTAATCTGAGTTGCACTTTCACAACATCTAGAGAGCCATCAACTACCCACTATTGTAAACAGAATAACAGAAGTGTGGGGGGAACCAGCCATCCAGAAGCATGAAAATAGACTTGAATAGAAAGAAGGAGATGCAACCAAAATAGGTAACAACCCTCTCCCAAGCTTCATGACCTGAAGAAGGCACCTGTTGTCTATCCTGCAGCCTACTGATTTCTAGGGAAGCAATTCTTCTGTTAGTTTTTTCTTAAAAACAGCAAGTAGTAATTTCATCAATTTTCTTTCCACTTCGAGAATGTATTCAAAAACCATTAATTATGAAGGTGATTCATAACTCAGGACTTATTTTGTGCCAAATTTGCACAAAACCCCGATGAGAAGAATCCTGGACTGATGAGAATTTTTGTACTTCAGGACATATTTTGTGCAAAATTCACAGGTAGTGTTTTGCGCAGAAAACAGCAATTCTGCATGGAAAATAATATCTTAGTGCAGAAATATTAGGTCCTGTGCAGAAAAAAAATGCTGCTTTCTGCTCAGAAAATGATGTCTTCTACATGAATCAAACAGGTGCAAAATGTATGCAGAATAAATCTCCCACTGTAACATTTTATGCACAAAACAAGTCCCAAACTATAAAGAGTTTCATCAGTCTAGGATTCTTCCTGTTAGGGCTTCTCAAGACTCAAAATACATTTTTAACTATTTTTGAAATATTTTGGAATATTCTTTGCACCCCTACTGATTTCTATTTGGTTGCATTACAGAGAAGTATCTTTTGTATGGTGATATCCACTTGGGCATGATCTTCCCTCTGTGGCATGTGAAACTTCAGTACTGGTATGTTTAGGAAATTTATTGAAGCTATATATTTTCATCTTGGTTTTTCCCTAGCCATGAACTGTTTGGAACAGTGTTTGTCACTGTTTAAATACGTATGTATTTAAAATTAGGAGCATATTCAGCCTGTGTCTCAAGTATGAGCTGCATGGTTATTTCAAAGTATTTGTAAGAGCCATCTACCCTGAAGGAGTCAAGGAAAGAGTGAAAGACAGAGATTAATAGAAGGTAGTTAAAGGCAGGAACAGAGAATTTGACAAACCTCAAAGCCAAGTGTTTAAGTATTATTACAATTTAAAGCTCAGCGTTCTGCCAATGGTATTCAAGGCAACTTGTGGTCAGTGATGTTTTTAAGTCTTTTACTCCAAGTCTCAAGTCTCTACCTTCAAGTTTCACATTGAGTCTCAAGTACTTGCAAGACACTTTCAAATCAAGTCTCAAGTCAAGTCTTAAGTCTGGGAGGTGAATTTACCCCACCCTGTATTCCAGAATTTCTGAACATAGTCAAATAAAGTCTGTTTTAACCACTTAAGTAGAGTCAGTCCTCCACATTTGTGGTTTTGCCATCTGCAGCTTCAGAAGTGTGGAATAGGATCCTTCTTATTCTCCGTTCCCCAAGCTGGAGGGTTTTGTGTTAATGGGCATAAGGAATCTGCAGCTTCTGAAGTAAGGAATAGGATCCTTCTTACTTCCCATTACAGAAGCTTCAAAAGCTTAAGAAGGAAGAATTCTTCCTCCTCAAGCCCATTGCCTAATACATTTTCTGTTCCCCTCTGATAAATGTGCCCTGTGGTCTAGGGGTGAGTCTTGCCTTCTGCTCTTAGGAAAGATTTTAGAAGGCTCCTCTGATATGGAGCAGGGGAAAGCTGCTGAGCAAACCTCAACCCACCTCAAACCCGTTGCCTAATGTGTTTGCTGTTCCTCTCTGAGAAATGTGCCCACTTTGGGCTTGAAATAGACCATCTTGTGACCAGTAGACAAAAAGAGATGGAAGCACTGTTTAAAACTGTAAGATTTCTGGATGAATGTGCTATGTAACTGAACCAAGGGCAACAAGTCAGTCACTAAAGATATACAAGTCATGAATCAAGTCAAGTCAGTGTATCATTTATTGTTGAGTCAAGTCCAAGTTGAGTGACTTATGTCTGACTTGAGTCAGACTTGACTTGAGTCTGAGTCAGTCAACTCAAATGTACACCACTGCTTGTGGTATAGTAAAAATAATAATATATAAAATAAAAGAGCAGTTAAAATGAATGTAAAGGCTAAAACAAGTATGTGGTAGATTACCAAAAAAGATCTACTGAAAAGTTCTTGAATCAGAAAGAGTGAGCCCTTATTGAGATGGTTGATCGTGTACTACTCCCACCTATTTTTGTGTGTTTGGAAGAGAGATGAGGAAGAAAACGGGGAGTTGGAGAAAGGGAGGGGGAAAGTAGAGGCAAGAGAGACAAAGTGACCAACTAACCAGGCCACTTATTCACTGTTCAGGCAATACTTAGTATATTGATTCAGTACCTCAGAAAGGGAATGTGTCAGTTCCATCCTAGCTATCATTGCTTTCCTCACACAGAAAGCTGTGAGTCTGAAGAGGTCAGGCATGTGGAGTATGTGTGGAGGGTGTTTACATGAGCAAGAATATATATCCTCTTCAGTTTTATTTCAGTCTATGTCATAAAAGTGTGAAGACAGGAAGCCAGGCTAGTGTGCTCCATCTTCATGTGTTAGATCAACATTGTAAGTAGTGGCTGAACAGAGTCAAAGAGAAAGAGAGAGAAATCAGTGTATAAGTCAGCATTATGAGTACAAGGAACATGTGTTGAATACTAGAATGTTTAACTGTCTGATTGTGTAGAGGTCCTTTCACGCTATATGATTATAGCACTTTGATTCCACATTAAGTGTCATAATAACATCCTAAGGATTTATACGATTTACTGCTGAGGGAGAGGTATGCAATATTGTTATCCAGAGAGCTGTAATGCCTCACTAGATGACAAACCCCAAGATTCTAGTGGATACAGCCATGGAAGTTAAAAAGAAATCATAGCACTATAAGTGCAAAGTATCAAAAGGCTTTATATAAAAAATATGTCTGTTCAGAGAAGTCCTATATAGGTGTATGTCCGTTTTCATGGAGGGCAAATATTGGTAACATGTCATGGATGTACCATAAGCCCATGTATGTCAGAACAGCATTCCAGCTTTTCACATATTGAGCACAGCAGTCTATATAGGGCTTGGAATTCAAAGACATATGCCATTTCCATACCAGACTGTTATAGCGCTATGATTCCACTTCCAACATCCTATGGAATCCTGGGGTTTGCAGCAAACCCCAGGATTCCATAGGATGTTGGAAGTGGAATCATAGCACTATAACAGTCTAGTGCGGAAATGGCCATAATTATGTTAGTCTGGATCAGTATGCAAATTGATCTTGTAACCCCTCTGAGGCTGAGAGAAATTTGGTAGCATAAGCTTTCATGAACTTAAGTCTATTATAACTGTTTGAATGAAAATGGTTTCTGCTAATCTTGTGATCCCTGACAACCCCCACATGAGCCCTTGGGATCTTTATTCTAGAGTGTCAACTTCTGTGCCTATCCTTTCTTCATAAAACCGCTGGCAAAGGGTAAATACTACTCCTAGCTTGTCTGCTATTGGTTGCCTGAAGAAACTTGTAGACCTTTGTCCATATGGAGGTTTCTCATGCAAAGAAGCCAATCTTAAAGAAATACATAAACTATCACACTACTAAACTTTGGTGAGGAAATAGAATATAGTGTTAATCAATACAGATTTACAACCTTGTAGTATATGTATGATTATCATCATCAGAAAAGAGAACATTTATCCCTTTGAAATCTTTAGATCTGGGAAAAAACATAACAAACTTGATTTTCTTTCCCCAACCACATTAGTGGAGTCTGGAGGCTTCATCTGAACAGCTGCCTTCACTTTTTCTTACCACACACAGCTGGAGTCACATATGTTAAAGCAGGCAAGAGAGGGGTTAGCTCAGAGTTTAATTTGTCTTTTTATCCAACTCATTGGTTAGATGGCTGTTCATGATGAATCCTGAGGGCCATAGGAATTGTTTTCAATATGGTCCATCAGGACATTTTGATCCAGCCTCTTGGATATACATATGTGAACTCTCTCTCTCTCTTTCTTTTTTTTTTATGTCACTGTTCCTTTACTGATAAAACTTCAAAAGACATCCTTAACTGGATCAGTAGAACTACACTAGATAATAATCAGATTGAAAAAAACCCTATGTATCACAGGAAGCATGATTTAAGTGCTTCCTTCCCCAGTGCAGCACAAGAAGTGATTGGCTGCCCTGTGGAATTTGCCCTGTGGAAGGAAGGCTTGTGTCAGAGGAGAGTGTTCCCATGACACTGCTGGGATCAAGACAGGACAGCGATGGAGATGGGTAAGGTACAGAAATGGCCAAAGACAATAAGCATAACACTATAACAATACATAGACTGAAATCCCCAACACCTACCAGTCATTACCCATCTCAGCATGTTAAACACAACTCAGTGGATTAAGATGGTGAAAAATCATAGAATCGTAGAGTTGGAAGAGACCACAGAAGCCATCCAGGCCAACCCCCTGCCATGCAGGAACCCACCTAAAAGCACTCCCAACAGATGGCCATCCAGCCTCTGCTTAAAAACTTCCAAAGAAGGAGACTCCACCACACTCTGAGGCAGCATGTTTCACTGACAAACAGCTCCGACCATCAGGAAGTTCTTCCTCAGGTTTAAGTGGAATCTCTTTTCTGGTAGTTTGAATCCATTGCTCTTTGTCCTAGTTTAGGGAGCAGTGGAAAACAAGTCCACTCCCTCCTTACTATGACATCCCTTCAAAAATTTAAACATAGCTATCATGTCCCCTCTTAACCTTCTCTTCTGCAGTCTGTGATACAACCCCAGCATGCATGACATCAAGGATGGGGTTTTGTTCATATCCCTGTCTCCAGTTTTGCTCTTCACACAATCAGGCATAGACCTTCATTGTTCACCTGCAGATAACTAGATTCTTAGACTCCACTCCTTCTATTTTATGTATATAATTTAAAAAAAACCTTACCTTAAATTGTACACCTCCCTAAGCTGCTTCTTCTTGCTTTTTCCTCCCTCCTTCTCCTTGTTCGATAATTCCCAGCCCCTTTCGTATTAAATTGTCAATGCCACAATCTCAGGAAACTTGGGAAATGATGAGCTCAAAGCTCAGTGCTTTCAGATCCTAATATTGTCTTCCCTCACTCATCCCCTTTGAAAGTAGACCCAACAGTTCTCCCCCACAACAAGGGACTGATAGTGAACAAAATGGATTTACACAAATATTGTTCAGACCACTGACACTCTGCCTTATGACATTATACAAACAATATTAACCAACAAACCATCTTATTAAGCCCAATATAATGATGTCCTAAACTCTCTCATATGTACTTGCAAAAGCATTCAACCTTTGGAAACTTTCCTTCAACTCCATTTTTTACTTCTGTCAGAAAGAAGGCATCATTTAGATTTTGGACATTTGCCTTTTGCTTAATAAGGTAGTCGGGGAGAAAGAGAGCTTTGAATTTGTTGACTAAACATTAGCACCTGAGAATCAAACTGAAAATTAAGAAACTTGTCCCACTTGACTTGAAATATTATGCAGATTACTGGAATGTAGTGTTACCTCAGCTGTTGTATTTAGATGCTGATAATTAAAAATGAGATCAACGATTTCTGAATTAACTGAGTTTAGATGCACTTAGGACAGTGTAAAGCTTTCTTGTCACTTTGAATAAATCCTCAGTTCAGCCTGTCAGTTTATTCATACATGCAATTATATAAACCAGCTATAAAAGCATCTAGCTTTTCATTTCTTTTTTTAAGAAAGGAGGTGGGAGAGAAAAACTGATTTATAATTGTTTTTTTACAGCTTCCTCAGAGACAGAAGGCAGCAACTTATTTATTTTTATGGCAGATAAGGAAAGTGCACTTGTAAGCCTTTTGAGTACATCTACTTCTTGATTTAAAATAGTAAGCCGGGTTAGCCTCCCATAAAAGTCTGTTTACAATATATTTCTGGCATTCCACATCAAGACTCAGTCAGTGATCTATTGACTTCATCAAGGTCAATCGAAAAACTTGGCTGGGTTTTACTCAAGCTATTATTTTATCCTTCTTTCAGGAACTCAGGGTGATAGGTAGACCTATTTTGCTAGGTAATGATGGGATGAATAGTGTAGGAACAACTAGCCCCACACATTTTACTGCCCGAGGCATTGGACAAGATGCCTTCTCATTCTACCTGGAGAAGACAAATGCCACAGTGCTGAATCTTAGTTCGGCAGTGTTGATAGGACAACCAATTCAACCAAATCAAAGAGCAGCAGGCTAGCTGACCCCAAAAGAAGACACATATCTCTCTTTTTTGCCCCCAAGAATGGGAGATACTTGTTTACACTGCCTTGTTGACATCACCCAGAACAATAACTGCACACCAGGAAGTAATGCACATGTACAAGACATATTCATAACCTTTTCAGCTAATACCCTGAATGTAAAGAGTCAACACAGCAGTAGTCCTGGCTGACCTTTGCACTCTGGCATAGCATTCTAGAACTAAGATGGGCTCCCAGCTAGAAGTATGCAATTTTTTGGTGGTGTGCTTTGATTGACTGATGTTACCTGGTTTTCTGGGGGTCCTGGGAGGGACACCTAAATGCACTCTCAATTATATAAGTTGGGGAAATTAGCACAGAGCACAAGCTAGCAATATGAGAAGCAAGGCAACGGAGCGAGATCTTTTACCCAATGTCTATGGGGTCAGGCCAAATCAAGGAGCAAACAGAATTGAAATAATAATTGTGATCTTTATTAAAATACAATTAAACAGTGTATGCAGCACACTCACACAGATAACTATAGAAATAAAGGTTGGAGTGGGATAGAGGGATTTTTAAGAGGAGTTGTTGGTTTGGGTGATACTGCACCTGTCCTGAAGCCCAGGTAGTCTGCAGCAGAAGTTCGGAGGTATGGAGTCTCAGTACATTGGACTGAGGGGAAGGCTCACCAAGCAAAGCGGCAGCAAGGCGGGATGGAAGTCAGGAGCGATCCGAGCAATCAGAGCAATCCAAAGAAGTGCTCAAAATCAGGGGGTTTTATAGGGGAAAATGTGGCCATAGGCTAGTCCGTACTTGGGAAAAACAATGAGTTTCAGACTGGAGACAAAGTCTCCGAAGGTCAGAATTTAGCATGATTGAGTTAGGTCCAAATTGACAATAGAGTAGACAGTATGCAAACACAGAGTGCTTGACAGATGAGGATTCTTCTAATCAAGCTATCTGCTTGGGGCAGGGAGTTCTTTGTAAGTAGAATGCATACATAATAGAGTACTTGCCTTTGAGGTCTCCTGAAGCAGTGGGACGGCTATTTCTGGCCACCCTGTATTGCTTGGAATATTACAGCGATTAACGGCCATGCCTGTCTATGAGCTTGTCCGAGGGACCTCGCAGCACGTGGAGAGGAATAGGTAAAGAAGGCCAAATCATTGATATCAAAGTGTTATCTAATATCCCCCAAGTCCGGACTAGAAACTATAGTAACACTGAACAGATCAACACAATTCAAGCAATGAATACGAAAAGCACCAACCTACAGAAAAATCTACTTTTTTTTTTGACACAGTATGATATTTCTTTGTTTTTTTCTTTTTTTTATCACTACTCTGGCCTTTTCCACACGGGATTAAAAAACCGGTGTAGAGCGACCTCTGACGGAGGTCATCTACACTGTAATGTGGATTGGGGCAGACTACTTTTATGTAGTTCCACACCCCAATCCACGCAGGGGCGACCAGAAGTGGTGGCGCCGCGTGCTTTTTGAAAACCACTTGTCTTGTGGTTTTTAAAAAGCACGGGTGTGCAGCCCTGTGCAGCCCCATCGCAGTGCCCAGTGTGGATTTGCAGTAGCACGCAAGTGCGCGCCTGCAGACCGGCCGGGGGGCGGGCGTTTGGCTGGCGAGCTTCTCCGGTTGGCGGAGAGCCTCCGCCAGCTGGAAGCTGCCATTTTGGACACCGCGGGACTCCATAGGACGCCGCCACATGTGGAGCAGCGAACTCGCGCTGCTCCACATTGTGACAGCTCCAGGTAAGCTCCGTTTTGGCGTGTTTTCGGGCATGGCTTCCTCCGCGTGTGGAAAGGGGCTCTGTCTATCCCCATAGGTACAGAGAACATAAAGAGATATATTCAAATAGGGATTCAGCTAGAATTCTAGATGGTTGTGGAGCCTGAATGTTCAGAGGTGGAAGCAGTGATTTTGAGCTTTTCATTGATTTCCATAGAAAGGTTTAAATTTACTTTAAGTTGTTTGCCAGTAAAAAAAATATGATTATAGCATCATTAGGTATTGGATTAACATATGAAAGAGCACAGGATTTTTAAAAAGTATTCTTTACTCTCCCACCAAACCTTTGACACAATCTGTTTTTAGCTCTAGCATTACACTGGTGTAACTGTGGTGTTGTACCAACATGGATGGTTACGATCAACATATCTTTGAGTTTTGCTTCTGCAAAGATGCTCAACTGTAGTTAGTTTTCCATCCCTCATCAACCAACATACAGTAAGGATGAATTGTTAACATTGCTAAAACTCTATATCATAATTGCCAGATCTAAAATCTGAACTGATTCTAGATGTTTGTGCTTTGCCTCCATGTTGATTGAGCAGTCCTGACTTAACAGCATTCAGAAAGGATTTCATTTATTGCCTTATTCTGCAGCTCCATCCAAACTGGATAACAAAGTTCAATTCACTTTTGTCAAATGTAACTACATGATGTTGAAATGTTCGTTTTGTTAGATCACAGCAACGGAAAGGGAAATCAACCACATGATAATTTGATTTTCTTTTGTTTTCTTTTTTTAAAAGTATGAGCACATTCTTTAAAAAGATCCTCTCAAGAAATATGAACAGAACTGCAGATCTAAGCACATAACAGAGTAATAAAGCTTACTGAGGCAAAATAATTGCTGCCCCTTTTATGCAGGCATGATAGCCTTAAATTATAGGTAGCCATTTGCATAGAAGGCCATGTTTGTTTGGCCCAGAGTTGCACCTTATGAATGTATCAATGTTAATAACATGAAAAAGATCTATTGTGTGTTATATTCCATTTTAGTTTATTGTAGCAAATCAGCAAAGAAACGTTATGACACCAATGAGACTAGTAAATGTATTGTGTCATGAGATTTTCTAAGTATCAGCTTTGAATGTGATGGAGTAAACCTTCTCTTTATTAGAGGTAATTCCCCAATTGATTAATTCTTCTAGGTGCCCAGTGTCTCTTTTCTCTTTTGCTGATTAATTCTTCTAGGTGCCCAGTGTCTCTTTCTCTTTTGCTGAAGAAGAATGGTCTAGGTTGTTGAATGTGAACTGTGTGGGGGAAAGAATATCCCAAAAGGTAACAAATACGGGGAATTTTCTTTTCTCCTCTTTCTTTCTTTCTTTCTTTCTTTCTTTCTTTCTTTCTTTCTTTCTTTTTTAACAGAAAATTCTGTTTACATTTCACACAATGCTGTAGTTGTAGATTTATATGTACAAAGTGGTGTCTTGTTTTGTTTTTTGATAAGCAACATTTTCTCACAGTTTCCTGTGCAGAAAATACTGTTTCTGGCACCAGACAAATAAATGTTTTTAAAAATGTGAATTTTGCAGGGAATAATTCCTAGACTAAGGCAAGTGTTCAAAAAGTGTGCCACTTCTGACAAGTTTCTCACACTGGGAAAATTTTTTTTCTAAAATTACTGATTGCTTCCTTTCAGAACTAATTTAGTGAAGAATCAAATCCCTAGCAAACTGTAGGACTTCCTTAAGCCCCAGACAGATTGTTATCTCAGAGTTCTCTTCCTGGGCTTGAACCATGTTTTTTCTGATTTGCTTGTGGTGCAAATAGGAGGTGCTGGCACCGAAAATGGAAGAAAAGCAAGCAAGGAAATATAATTTTCTCCTGTCTTTCTTTTTGCATGGCATATTGATCAAGGCAAATTGATTATTTCTGCAAGAAAAAAAAATGTTTTCTCACCTTATGTTGTGCTCCTCATTCTTTCTGCCCCCTTCCCCCAGTTATACATGATTTTTAAAAAGAAGAATTATCAGCTCCCAAAAGGGTTGATTTTCTTCTAGGCATACTATACAGGCTTGTGTTAGTGAAAAATAAAATGTTGAGGAAGTAAACTTCTGGTTGCTTCTGTTTCTTTCTTTCCAAAACATTACTGTATATTTAATGAGAGGTTTCAGAAAAGACATGATCCTACCCAATTACCCCACACCTGTTTTGATATCGTCATCCAGTGGTTTTCAAATATCCTTGTTTCATGGACCGTCTTCCATTTTGACTTGTCTGCTACAGAACCTCTGCATTTTTATTTCAGGAGAGATTGGGGCATATTATAGGCAGCATATTCAGTTCATAGATTTCTTAGATTTTTTTCTCCTCATATGTAATGAGAATGTGAAGGATAGCTTAGTTGCACCATTTTAGGTCTTCTCATGGACATAATTTTTATGTGCATTTGGAAATAATGTTTTAAAGTACTTCTTTGGTGATGCACTGCACTCTAAAGAGTGTGATTGTTGAAATTTGTTTTGTGGAATGCTTTATGATGAATCTATTACACCTTCAGAGCAAACATTAATGGGACTAATGTTTCTACTAATGAAGTCAGAATGTTTTTCTATGGGCTGTAAAGAACTTGGTGTCAGCCCTTTGTGAATTCTGTGGGTTTATTTGAGAAGTTTTGATGGATTGTTTTGAAGCAAGTAATTATTTTCTAATAAATACAAAGCTCCAGAGCCCTTAAGAATCTTTGTTGCTAAATGAATATGAATCCACAAATAGGTTGATACAATTTCACAGTTCATTTTCAACTGAGAGCATCCTGGGAAATATTAGGAACTTTAAATAAAAGCTTTTGCATCATGCCCAATTAATTTTAGAATGACTGAAAAAAGAAAGAGATAACGATTGCAGTGCTTATTGCTTAAGTCCAGAATCTTGTGTATTGGATGTTTTGAACATGCAGGAGCAAAAATCCAAAATGTTGAAACCCTAAGAATGATGGGAAACAAGATAGAGCATCACAAACCTATTAAAGCTCAGCCTGGAATAAAGTTCAAGTGTGTAAATATGTGCCTTCAAGTCACCTGTTGATTTATGGCAATCTCACAAATTTCATAGAGTTCTCTTAGGCAAAGAATACTCAAAGTTGGCTTTGCCAGTTCCTGTCTCTGAAATATACCTACAGTCCCTGGTATTTATTGATGATCACTAAGAGGTGCACTAAGCACTAAGAGGTGATCCTGCTTAGCTTCCAAGATCAGAAGTGATCTGGTACCTTTAGGATATTTAGGTCTAATGTTCTGGTAACCTTTAAAAATGACTTTAGTGCATAGCAAGCTCTGTTTGATCAGGCTAAATATTCATCCCATTCAAACTTCTGTTTCCATCAGTAACTGCGATAGTGGTGCCTGACAGAAAAGTATATATTTGATATGAAAGTTACAGATGTTTCCATCAGTCAAAATTTGTTTGTTTATTGCATTTCTATTGAGCTCAAGGTGATGTATATGACTCTCTAGCACTTCACTTTATCCATACAATAACCCTGTTTAATAAGTAGTTTACACTGAGAGAGAACAAGCGTTTGAAGGTCTTACAATGAGTTTCATGACTTAGTGGGAAATTGCCCGTGGATCCCTTAAAGCCGTGTTCAGCATTCTAACCATTGCATCAAAGTGTGTCTCAGTATGGCTGTTCTATTTAGTTTCTGTGTCTTGGTAAATTTATGTGACCTACGTCTGTGTAATTGACCTAAGGTAGTAACTACCACCTTTCACCACATTTTGTTGAATTGAATTTTGTATATTAACCATGTATTGTATGACAAACTACTCCTTTTGGCAAACCATGAATGCACTATCAGTCAGTTTAACTGGGACAGCAAATTCTAATATCATTGGAATTATGGAGCTGAAAATGATAACAAAGGTCATCTTGTTCCCCCGTTTTGGTCAATGTGGAATCTTCTGTCCAGAGTGAAATGGTCCAGCTTCTGTTTAAATACCTCAGCAAACACAATTCGCCAGTCTCTTCCACTGTCAACAGCTGTTACCATCAGGAAATTTATCTTAGTCTTAAATTCAATTGGTAGTCCCAACTGGAGTCAATCTACTGAATCAACTGCTGAATGGTAAATCAATCCCATTGAAAATTCCATCAATTCTTACACAATCAACACCCAATCAATTCTCACTGTGTTGGACTAGAATTTAGCTTTAGTCCTTAATGTTTAGTTCAAGTCTTCTTTACAGTTTTCAGCCTCTATTCCTCTCTGAAGCAAAAGAGAACAAGTCTGCTTCACTTTCAGTATGACAGCCCATCGGATATTACTTAGATTTTTCTTCTTTAAACTTCTTTTCTACAGGTTAACTATATTTGATTCTTACAACTGTCCCCCACACCCACCCTTACGGGATTTGATTTGCCATCTTGATTGCTTTTCTCTGGATACAGTAAAGTTTGACAAAATCCTTCTTACTCACTCAGAACTCAACACTGTGTCCTAAATCCTGTTCTGAGTCTTGAATCCACTGAATCAATGGGATCTACAGAAATATTAACTTAACTTGGTTCAATGGATCCACTGTCCTTGTATCTAGGAACTGGACTTAGGCCCATATTCCTAGATGTGAATATTATGACAGAAGGAGGGGAAAAATCTGTTTCTCAACTGTGATATTTGGGTGGAGGTGGTAGGGGGACAGTATGAAGATTTCTTACCTCTTAAGTAAAGGATACTGCTTCCTTGTCCCTGCATGGAGAAGACAATTCAGGATGAAATTATTTCATACACTGGAGAGCATATAGTAAGCCCTGTTAAGCTAAATGAAATGAACAATGCAATCCTATGTAGTGATTCATAAGTACATCCCAATGATTTCAGATGGACTTATTCTCAGCCTCAGGTAAATGCAGTATAGCACAATTTGAACATCTATTCATTTCATTGTTAGGCAACCACACATTTTAATAACTATTTTTCATGTTCAGAAGTATGTCCAAGAAAGACATTAGAATCTCTATATGAAATATAAGAGATTCTAAGCTGTCAATTATATTTCCAAACTAAAAAATGTGCAGGTCTGTGTTCTCTTTCTTTTAAAAGGCCAACCTTAATCTTCGCAGGAATGTCTTAATATGGATTGGTTACATTGCCATTTCTTCTTGAAAAGTAGGAACACGGAATCTTTCTCAAATCGATCACACTTCTCATTTTTATCTTGGCTCGAGATAATACACAACATTGTTATTGCGTTATTATTTTTCATTTGTACCCTATTGATTTGCTGCCAGTAACTTACAGGTCAATTTACAAAGAGATAGAGTATGATTTATTCTTTTTCTAAAAGATTGTGCCAGGCTGGGAATACTTTTTAAAGGCTGTCAGATCTTTGGGATATTCTTCCTTCTCACACAAATTAATTATATTAATATATCTGTGGCTCAGCTCCACATAGATTTATATCCAGAATACCCTTGACAATTTTCGCAAATACGTGCATATACATCTAGTGAAAAAAAGTGCCTCTTTCACACTCAGGACTTATTAATTCCTTCTGTCTGCATAATTTCTGGAATATTAACACTGCTTTCAACAATACGTATGTTTGTAGTGCTTACAGCAGTTTGTTTTACTTTGTTTTTCATTTCATAGCATAATTGTCTAATAACTGTGGACAACATCTAATCCATGCAAGTAAAACTGAATTCTGGAACCCTGCAAAGAATCTACTAACAGGGGTGGTACATTGACCCTCCATTTAGCTTAATAGGCTAATATGTAGTGTTTCACCTTCACAAGGGGTCAGCAGTCTTAGAACTAGTAGGTCAGAGGAGGAAGATCTCAGTGATGCCTCAGTGATGCCTTACAGCAGGAGTGGGCTGGAAGCTTCAAGAACCAATTTCTTTTCCCAGGTGTTACAAGCCTAGCATATTCAGTTGCCAACTTTGAGGCCTGAGAATAAAACAATGAAGTACAGACTTTAACCTGGTGTAGAGTATATGGTGTAACATTTAAGACAGAAGGCTAAATGTATTAGAATGTGTGTGTATTATTATGAATGCAATGGTACCATAAGTATGGGCAAAATGCCTGCTAAATTGTAAATAATATAAGGAATGAGAATACTGATGCTTCTAATAACAGTGTGAGATGTGAGCTGATGTGACCTATCATGAACTCCTAGCAGATGTAATGACTGATGTAATCTGATGGAGGGCAGCCAAGATCCAGCTCTACATGGTTTATGTAAAGTCGAAGGCTTTACATGGTTTGTTTATATTATCTCCAACTGTACCAGAGATGCAGTCCTATCTAAGACCTTTGTTTTTATTGGATAGTGTAAATGAGGAACAGATGACACTTCTGTTTTGTTTTGTTTTGTTCTGATTGGGCAGCTGATAGACTGTGTGAAGCAAGGGAGACAGTAAAAGGAATAAAAACAAAGTCAGCAGATTAGACTTCTTTTTGGAGTTTGTGTTGACAAAGAACATTGTCCATGAGAGCTGTGCTGTTCCTAATAACTGATAAACTTCCCAGACATACTTGTAAAGATAGAGTGTACTGTAAGAAAAAGATACTACTGGTAAAAACCAATTAGGTTATGTGGAAATAAGGATATGTCCCTTTTTGCAAGTAATGGGCATCCATTAGGATAATTATAGCTATACCAGATACTGTTAAGATTTAATAGTGCTCAAGGGGATTAACTCTTGAATGTCTGTCTGTTCATAGATGTCCTTTTAGAGATGTGTGGTACCTCTACAGATGAGATTGTATTCTCTAGTATGTAGATCTTTATGGGTATGATAAAATGGACAGAATTCTGTACATGTGGAAGCCTTTATGAAATGTTTCTTTATGAAATGTCTGTTCAGTGTCTTAACACATACTAAGGAGTATGCAAGAACCTGATAGTGATGATGGATAAATGGCTAAAGTTATATTGCTTAAGATGGTAATGTTCTTCAGTATGTTAACTATTAAAAGTCTGTAAAAGAGATGAAGAGATATAATGACCATATGAGGTAATGTAATGACTGTGTGGTACCTTGCATGCAATCTGAGATGAAAGCAAGTGCTCAGACATAAATAATGTCTGTGTTTCTCCATGTGGGGAATGTATATAGAAATACATGTAATAAATAGCTTAAAATATTACCAAATAGCTTGCTCAGTTCCCATATAAATATCCTGAGATTCCAAGATTAAAGAATGATTAAGAGGACTGTTTGTTAACTCTGTCTGTCTGGTTTCATATCCCTTCCAGACTGGGCACTCAGATGGCCAGAAGGTGACAGTGGAACCCTGTACAGAATCCAGATTAGGTGCAAAGTGGCAAGGACCTTCAATCTCTCCAGCTAAAGACATAAGCTGGGAAACCATGCATTTTTTACTGGGAACTGCCAAGAGTTGCATAAACTGTCTTTGATAGATGACAGCTCAGAAGTCAATGAGCAATTGATTGTGCCAGAAACACAGCCAGTGATAGACCAAACTATCTTGGAAACTCCCCCATCAGCTGAAAGACAAGCTGAGACAGAATTGTTGCACCAGTGCCAGAGGGAGAGGGGATTTAGAGGAATTAGATCCACCTTTGCCCCCCAGCCTCCCATCATGGAGGAGACAGAAATAAGTAGCTCAGAGGGAAGCCATTTTGGCAAGATGGAGAAAACAGAACAATGATAAGTAACACCCATTTTTGTCAGTGATATAAATTTGTTGGCATGGCTTGCTGTTTGCTTGTAGAAAATTGCTACTCAAGCTCCCATGACTCTTGTGTTCCGGTTCTCTTGACTCTTGACTGACCTTTGGCATTCTGGACCTTTTGGATTTGACCTTGACTTTGGCTCAGCTCAGTGTTTCTACTGATTGTTTGCATTGAACACTCCCCACTGCTGCCTCCTCTTGGGCAGCTACTATCACCTTCCTTCCTTTGCTGGAAGAAAGGCACAGGCAGGGAGTTGAACTCTGACACTATCAAAAATACTCCTTCCTCAGTCTGGCAATGACCAGTGTTCCATTTCTGATCTTGACAAGTTGATATTTACGGTTGTTAAATAATACAGTGGGAAGCACAAAAGTATGCTACTGAAAAAGAGGGTACAGTAGGAGGAAGAGAGAGAAACTGAGACATTTTAAAAGTTAAAAACCAGTGGGAAGACAGAGGATTAATCTGGACTGTTCCTGCAAGATTGGTACAGTTGGAAGGTATGTAGCTTGTCATTGTGCTTTTGCAACCTAATTTTACACTTTAAACTTAGTTTGCGTGAAGACAAAGGAGGAAAGTGCGAGGAAGAGAGAGAAACTTTGACATTTTAAAAGCAATTTAATAGGTGGGATATTGGAGGCTTCATGAGAATGGTACCTGTTAAATTGGGACAGTTGGGGAGATATGAAATAGCCTTGGTGGCCACTTTGTCCACCCCTGCCCAACAGAGATCTTCTACATCACGTAAAACTTAATGAACTGTAAACAAATTTTGGTTCTTGACAGTGCTCGTAATATTATTAGTCCAGATGTGCAAGAACCAGATGAACTTGAACCAGTTTCTATTGGTCACTGTGGTCAGCAAGAACCTATCCAGACCCTGTAGACTCTGCATTATTAAATTGCTATATTACCTGTCTTTTCCATGTGAAAATACCTTCTGTTTGGCTTCTTCAAATAAGTGTGTTATTAACATTGAGTTAAAAAAAACCTGACAACAGTGTGGTATGGTACTGTTGAATGGTGTCTTAAAACATCCATGTTCAAGTCTACATGAACCTTTGAAACTTACTGGGTGCCGTATGGCCAGTCACTCTCTTTCAGCCTGTCAGAACCTTGATTTCCTTGGAGGAAAGGTGGGATAGGAATGTTACTAAGAAATAAATAAAAGCGAGGGTTTAAAAAAAATAAAAGGCCTGGGATCAAACATGTGGAGTAGTACAATATTAACTTTGTTAGGATTGGTTCTAGTTGCTGGTTCTTTTGGGCCTTAAGATGTTCAGGCCTTCAAAGAAACCGGAGAAACACAGCTCAGAGGCACCAGCTTCTCCTGAGCAGTTTTTGAGGGATGTTTGATCCCAGCCTCTATATTCAGTCCAACTGCTGACATCATTCCCAAGACACCGGAGGTAAGCAGCTGAGTCTGGAAGAAACCTCTTTGAAAATTTCTGCTATGATTTTGAGTGCCTTCAGTACTCTTGTATTCCCTGCATCTGCTCTGAGACATTATGTAATATTCCAAACAGAAACTATAGTAATACTACTGTAAGAGAGGGCTCACCTCACCAAAGTAATCTCAGACTCAAGGCCAGTTCTGCTCAGTGAGGAGGAGGGCCTGCTCAGAAAGAACATTAAAAACGCCTTGACCCAAAAAAAGCAACACTGCCTTTCGTCATTATTCTGCATCTGGGAAGAATTTTGCACCCTCACCCAGAGGTGTCCCTAGCATACACCCATAATTTTAATAAGTTACTTTTTGGAATACAACTGCAGAATTCCCCAGCTAACATGGCTACTTACAGCCCCCAAAACATAAATTTTCAATGCTTCAGGTGCCTTACATTTATGTGTTTCTCTCTTTTCTTTCAGCAGGCTCAATCTGCGAGCTCCTTCTGTTCCTTGTCAGCCTCAACTGTCTTTCCAAAGTTCTCACATTGATGTTATGTATTTTCACCTGTTTCGAAACATGAGTTTTGAGACAAAGTAAAATACAGCAGCTGAGAACTACAAACCCAAAAGTGAATTCCATTGACATTATCTGGTTAGCAACAATTTGGGCATTTCCAAAAAGGAGGGTGGGGGAATAAAAGGGAAATAAAAGCTTCATGAGCAGGTGCTGCACAGATGACATCCCCAGCTAATTCCACGGAACGTTAGTCAACTGTGTTTGCAGGTGTTTATGGATTGTTTTACTGCTACTCCAGTGGGATGATATTCCCCTATCTCCAATATCTTGTTCAGCTCAATGAAGCATCCAAAATAAGGAAATGCAGTTGAATGGAACTGAGTAGCTAGCCAAAAAGGACATTTGCATAGGCTGTGCATGCAGTTTCAGAATTCTAAAAATGAGTGCAGTGACGACAAATTTGGGGTGGGAGAAAAGAATATCCCAAAAAATTATTGTAGCTATTGCAAATGCTCATAGAATCCATGGCAAAGGTCCAAAGTATTTTGTGAAGAATGTGTTTGTGACCATCCCACACTGAACATGGATGGTCCTCTGCATGGTATTGTGGAAAAGAGAGAAGGGTTACCCTACAGCTATAAAGATATAATGCATAGAAAATAGTATAAATGGTACATAATTTTCTAAATCAAAAGAGATCTGCTTAACAAGAGCTTCAACAAATGTTAATGACCACTGAATGACTCAGGATTGGGGTTTCTATTTTTTTCATAGAATATGGGAGATAGCTAAACAAGAAGAATGGTAACAGTGAAGTGAGCTGTTTGAGCCCCTGAGAAATCATAGTGTGATGGAGCTAGGGTCACAACAACTATCTGTCACAGAGTACATTTTTTCCCCGTTAAATAAACTTTCCATGCCACATTTCAGGGGTAAACCGCACCAAAGTGCTGTGGTTCCCCCTCAGCAGGACATCAGCTGACTGTACCTTGCAACAGTGCCACAAATTAGCGAAAAATGCATCGCAGGGTGAATATAGAGCCATTTGAATCCCCTAAATTATCATGAGATGTATGAGGAACCATAGGCTATTTCAGAGGCATCTGGGCCTCTTCAAAAAAAGGACTTTTTTAAGAATCAGGAAGTGACTGAACAGTTACACCCTTTTTTAAACAAAATATGTTGGAGTAGTATTCAAACTGAACTCCCCTGAAGCTTGTGTAAGTGTTTTTGGCCATTTTCATACTGTTTTCACCCCTTAATTTGTATTGGAGATGGGCTAGGATATGCTCTGGAGGGCAATTTGAGGTTGAACACAGTCTGTGGGTTGTGCTTTGCACTCTTTCTCTTCCACATTCCCTAGAAATCTCCCTTATATCATATAGCAATATGCTTAGCTCTGGAACTGAAAGCTGTTCCAGATGCTGGGTTTTAGTACTTCAGAGAAGTTTCTGGATTATCATAAAGGGGCGAGGGTGTCCTTTCCCTGCATTTTGCAACTTCTCTCTCTTTAGTCTCAGTAACTCTGCCTCATACAGAGTTGCCACATGCAGGTCTCAAGTTGCTGGGAGCCCTGCATGGCTGTTGGAGATGGGAATACACTGCCAAAAAACAGTATTGGACACCCTCACTTATTCCTTCCGTGTTGAACCTATGAGAACTGAGCTGGCAGTTTGACAATGAAGCAGAATCACTTCAGTGAGAATTTCCTTCTACTGGGACACACACACACACACACACACACACACAGAGGGGGGATACAGAGATACAGACACACTGCCTCTGCCATACCATTTCTCTGTGTACCATATAGATTTAGATTGCTATTTGTGGGTTCCCCAAAGGATGCAAACACATACACACGTAGGGATTGTTGTTGACTATGGTAGACTGTTAGTAGGCTAGGAAACAAAGGAAACAATGACTTTTTGGGTGCATTTCCTTGTGAGACCTCTTAGCTGAGAAACTGTAGCTGTTAGACGTCATACCACTGCATTTGGATCTAGAAATCTGATGCCCAATCTACCTCAGTGGTTAGAATAAGTTTACTGGTGTGTATTTTTTAACAAAAATACTGTAAATAGTTTAATTTTGTTTTAATACTCACTTTTTGTATGCTTTTAATTGCATTGTTCTTTTAAATTGTGAACTGCTTTCATTCTCAATTTAGAGGGGAAAAGGAGGATATAAACAGAAGAAGCAGAAGAAGCAGAAATAGTTGCAGTTGCAAGAGAATCCAAAAGCTGTCAAGTGCTTGTGTGTGCTTAATAAACCAGCTGTTACATACTGAGAGTTGCTGTCACTTTCTATGCACTTTCTGTGTAGGTCCTTGTAATGCCAACATCAATGTACATAAAACTAAATAGGATGATTAGGACAACAGACAGAGTGATAAACTTAAAGCAGTTTGATACGAGTTCCATGGTTCCATCCTATGCAATCTTCAGATCTGTAGTTTGTTGAGGTCATTAAAGTACTCAGCTCTTTTAAACTAGAAAATTAGAACTCCATAGTGAATAATTTTAAGCATATCACAAATCCCAGAATCCTATACAATGAAGCCATGGCAAGTAAAGTGGTATCAAAGTGCTATAATTGTGCAGCATAGATACATCTGTAGGAAGAAGGTACCGATTATCAGAACAGCTATTATGAAATAACTCAGTAATGACAGTAATTCAAAAACCAAGAGGAACATAAAAAGAAGTGTAATGCAATCACATTTAAATAAAATTGGGTTCTTGGTTTTTTTTTTGGTATAACCCCCGCTTGATTCTCACTGGTGGCTATCACAATTTGCAAAAATACTTATGTCCTTGTGCTCACTTATTTGTACAAACTTATTTGATATTGCCACAGGTGCCATGTGACTGGGTGCCATGACAGACAATTTAGAAAACAAGTAGATTGTTTCAAGTCCTAAATAGTCAGTTTCATCTTCTTTCCAGCTTTGAATGGTTATAGTTTGAAACTATAGACCCCTACAGGTTTCAAACTATAGACCCCACGCTTTCTTGAAGATGCATCTTTGGAACTAATGGGGACTACATGAATAAAGGCACAAACTGCATTGCTGTTAAATAATAAAGTAAAACCTAACTGGTGAGGGCATAGCAATAATAGTTCTGTGCTAAACTATTTCCCTGTAAATTGTCTGTTAAATGCACTTTTTATTATTTTATATAGCAGCTCATCAATGCAATGTCAAATGGGTCAGCTCCTGTCAAGGTACAGTGGATCCTTCTACACTCGGTAGGTCTCCAAAGTGTGGTGAATGGCTGTCTATTAAGATTTAACAGAATGATTGTGAATAATTCATGTCCAGATCCCAAAAGATGAATATGAGAGTTCAAATTTAAGGCAGGAAGAAACTTCTTTATTGAGACAGAATTTGAGGCTATTAGTTGATCATAGATCAGTCCTCTGTAAAGATGTCCCCTGTAACCTCATTATGTGTTTGCAATAAATTAGAGGAAATGTGTTGCCATGTCTTAGCAAACTATTCCCCATTCCTCATACTATTAGAGCAGAACTGCCCAAGCAAGTCAAAGCATCAGTCAACACATCAAAATCTTAATCAGCTGAGATGTGTTCTTGAATAGGGAAGCAAGGAGGGTAGCCATTTATTTAATAACAGGCTCCAGAATAAATAAAATGAATACTGCTGAAGCAGCAGGAAAAAAAGTCTGTCTCCAGGGAATAGACTTGAATAGGTCTGATTGAATTTTAGGAGGCTGGCAGTTCATCCTTTATCTGGCCATTTCCACACTAGACTGTTATAGTACTATTATTCTACTTTCAACATCCTCTGGAATCCTGGGATTTGCAGTTTCGGCCTTCCCTAAACTACAAACCCCAGGATTCCATAGGATATTGAAAAGTGGAATAATAGCACTATAACAGTCTAGTGTGGAAATGGCCTCAGTACAAAAACTTCACATGTTTAAGTACTATGTTTCTTTTGTTGTATCTATATGTGTAGATACAGGGAGATAAATTATAGTGCTATTCTTATATTGATTAATTTTGATTCACCTCATAATGAAGAAATATTTACTGGCAGTATTCTAAACGTGTTGTTGTTGTTACCGCTGCTACATGCCTTCAAGTTGTTCTTGACTTATGGCAACTGTAAGGCCAAACTATCATAGTATTTTCTGGGACTGAGAGTGTGTAACACACCCAAGGCAACCCATTAGGTTTCCATGGTTGATCAGGGAATCAAACTTTGGTGTCCAGGGTCACAGTCAAACCACTACACCACACTGGCTGTCACTGTAAATGTTTAATAAACCAGCACACTAAAAATCCATTGACTAGAATTCTGTGAGTTTTTACGCATGTGTAAATTATGCTATAGAAGTGGTTGGACATTTCTGTCCAATGTGGAATGTCTGATTTCAGCTTAAACTTCTGTCACCATTACAGGCCCATCTGGGGTGGATACAAGAAAAATTCACCTCAGTGGCTGCTCCCAGCCTGTGGAAATTCCTCTCATAGAAAGCTAGGTTGCCCCCCACCACACTAGTCTCCTTTTGCTGGCTGACAAAGTCTTTCTTATTCAAATAGGCTTTTAATTATTAACTGATGGCAGGTAACCTTTTATAAACTTTATTCATACATTTTTAACTGACTTTAGAAAAACTGAATGGTATTTTAATGTGATGATTGATTGATTGTTAACTTTTTTTTTTATCAGGCTTTTATCTAATCTTGTTTTTAGCCTTTGTAAGCTGATTTGGAGAAAGCCAGCATGGATGTGCATTCAATTGCATGTCTGAGGTCTTGGTTCGGTTGCAGAGAATTGCCATTCAACACAAGGTACAAGATTGTGAAAGCTGTGGAAAGTTGTGCATGTAATGACACTGCACATGGATATTTATTGCACATGGACTGCACTGTGCATTGTATATGCACATTTGGTTGTGCATTCAATTGCATGTCTGAAGTCTTGGTTCAATTGTGGAGAGTTGTGGAGAGTTGCCATTCTACACAAGGATTGTGTAGCACAATTAATGCACAATATCCTGAAAGTATCTGATTCTGTCTCCTGTTGGAAGATAAGTAGGGTTAGACCTGGTTAGCACCTAGAAAGAAGGCTGTCAGAGAATTGCAAATACTATAGGCTGTATTTCAGAAGAAAGCAATGGCAACATCTTGTGGAATCTTGGAATCTGCAGTTTAAGGTAAGGTATTTGCAATTTTCAGCCAGAGAGCTCTAGTGTCTCAACAAGCTGTAAACTTCAGAGTAGGTCATCAGAGTTATCATCACAAACTGTAGTGTAGGCTTTCTTGGCCTGTTACATTGTACTTTGAAAATGCCCTTGGATGTTTTCTCATTCCCTTTCTAAATTTCTGCTTCATTCATTTTTAGGTGCTGATCATTTTGTATGATATCTACCTATCCATCTTTCTATCAGTCTCACAACTGAAGAGCAGAGAGATGTAGTAATATCTGCTTCAGATGGTTTGCAGTTATGGCACACCTGAGGATATATAACTTTCATAAGCCACATCACTTTATAGGCAATGTTCTGGCTGTATCACAATGTGTAATATTCTTTCAGGCAAGGCAATGTATACTCTGGACAACCTTCACTAACTTTTGGTAGAAAGTTCAAAAAGACACCTTGTCTCTTCTGTACATCCTGATGCATTTCTGCTATTGTCAATTTTCATCACTTCCTTGGGAGTTTGAACAAGATCTTTCCAGAAAGTATACTGTTGTGTCTAGAAAGGTGTGTGTGTGTGTGTGTTTTAAAGTAAGAGGTTCAGTTTCAGGGAGGTGGCTTTTCAGGAAGGAAAAGGAGGATCACTGCATTGACTATAAATTCTTTAAATTCTTACAGACAAGAATAAATAATTTTACCATTTTCTTTTCTTTTTGCTGCAAGCAAGTGCAATTTTTGCTTCTTTTTTTTTTTTGCACAGCAAATAGCATTTTGTTTTCTAGAAAACAAATTTCCTGTGCAGAAAAAATAAAAAGGTATTTCTGCTTTAAAAAACAAACTAAAGTTTTTTCTGCAAATAGGCAAACAAAATCACTCATATGCAGTTTCCCTGTAGAACTGAAAAGATTCTCACTCAAGAAACCAGGAAAATACTCAAGAAATCAGGGATTTGACCTTTTTTCCCCCCAAAATTTTCCAAGATTCTTTCCTTCTCTATGTGAAAAACATATAGTAACATAGGAGACTTCTAAGGATGACATGGATTTAGTCAATACCTCTTCTAAAGTCTGCCTCAGTTCTGTGTATCCTTACCGCATTTGTCACTCCTCTCTAGTTCATCCTTTTATACACCCCAAGTGATAATTAGTAAGGAATTTTCCCTCTTGCAGTACATATTAACCTTCCATGCAAAAAGTTTGCTGTCTTGCAATAACATTTTTGTGGTTTAGTAAGTGATCATTGATCTGTTAGAAGGAAAGAAGAGAGACCTAGGCTGTTTCCATTCTACACTGTTATAGTGCTATTATTCCACTTCCAACATCCTGTGGAATTCTGGGCTTTGTAGTTTGCTGAGGCCAAAGAGCCCTCTGGCTAAGAATTCTAAATGCCCCTCCCTAAACTGCAAACTTCAGAATTGCATAGGATGTTGAAAGTGGAATAATAGTACTATAACAGTACAGGGCAAAAATGGCCCATGTCTTTATCTCTCTAATGATAGCCTTACTAACAGTAGTTGGAAAAATGGACCAGTGATTCATCATAAACACATCATTGAGTAAAGTAGCATTTTCACTGTCCTTTCTCTTCCTGCAAACTTGAAAGGGCATTGGAAAAAAAAAAAACTAATGGATTTTTTTTCTGACTATTGACTGATTTGTTGAGATTAAATATAGGATCTCAGGAATCTCTAATACATATAGGAAAGCAAAGAACTTGTAAAGCAGAAAAACCCATGTTCAGATTTTGCCCGTCTCTGAATTCAACAGGTGGCTCTTGAAAAGCCTTGATCTTTCAATCTTGACGTTTATCACCATCTGCAATTAAAGCAAACAAACAAACTGACCTGTCTACCGTCTGCTTACCATGTATTAAAGAACAATGAGGAAATGAACATGCACAAGGAAACTAAAACAAACATTAAAATTCAAAATGTCATCAATTAAAACATTTAAAATCAGAAGGATACCAAGCTCAGCAGCACAATCAGTCAGGTAAAGCCCATGTGAAAAGAGATGTCTTTCACTAGTGCCTAAACAATTACATAGTTGGCACATACTGAATATTGGAGAGGCATTCCACAGATGAGGGGGGTATTCCAGAATGTAGGAGGCACCACAAAGAAGGTAAGTTGTACCTTCAAGTAGTAGGTTGATGGCAGTCTGAAGTTTGCAGGGCAACTAACAAGACTGTGATAATGACTTTATAAAGTCATTGTTGTTTTAAGTACAATTATAATATTATTTTAATTCTCAATCTATCTATCCAGCCTTCTATCTTTGTTTGCTTTAATTTTTTTCTTTAAATAATAAAGACACATTTCAGATAATGCTATCCCAGCCAACTTGATTCTGAAGTTATTTTAAACACATGTCACAAAACTCCCTCACTTTATTCACTTTCCCAAACTGGCATCCGTCAAAATCTTTATGAACGTGGGATTTCTAACACTTGTTGGAAACCCTGTCGAGATTTATTAACAGATGGCCACATGTTCTTTTTGGTTTACAGTGAGTGGAAGGTAATGAAAAGCTGTCAAAGACTGGAGGAACAGAAGGTTTATTCTATTTTTCTTCTTCCCCTCCAGATTCATCGAAGGGCTTTCTATAACATCCTAGACGTGAAAAGGAAAGTGGGAAGAACTGTTAAGAAACAAAAAATGAACCAACCTGGAATTCAACTTAAGAAAACCTTCTGACTGAAAACAAAAACAACAACAAAAAAAACCCCCTCAAACTTCTCAGATGTGGTTGAAACATCACCTTGGAGGTGGGAATAAAAAAGGGGATGTTTCTGCACTTCCTCTGTACTGTAAACTGTGCGGCGAGTTCACCAAATGTAATGTCCTGGTGTACAAGATTCAGATGTGTTTGTTATATTGATTTTTTAAAGTGTTACTATATGTGCCTTGCCCAGACCAAATGATCCCTTTTTCCCAAATAAATCATATATAATTTGCAACTGATATAATGGATGTCTGAAGAAAAAGTACAAGTTATATGGAAAATATAGAAAGGAGTTGCTTATCCTGTTTATATCAAGAGTCATCCAGACAGAAATGATAGTTGCTATGGAAGGTTAAACTGAGGGTTTATGAGTATGATTGTTTTTACGGGGATATTTCCCCTTTCAGAAAGGCAACAATTTTTACCAATTTTGCTTCTTTTACTTTTTTTTAAAAAAGTGATGTTTATTTTCATTCTAAAAGCCTGCCTTTTCCCTATTTCATGCAAAATCCCCACTCATCTCTAAGTTTTCAGTACATTTTCCTATTCCTGAGTTTTCACTTTCTCCTTTCCTTAAAAAAAAAAGCTCTCCAGAAAAAGTTCTTTTCAGGAATGTAGCATATGCATCTGTATGGACAATCAGAACACATGACAAATGGTTTCATTCAGTAAAATATGTGATCCCCACCCCCGCCTCTAGAAACAACTTGTAATATGTAAATACTGAAATCTACTTTTCAGGAGTGCTTCTGAGAAACTGTTTCTAGTTTATTGTTTGTCTTTAAACTTTTGTGCATTTGGAAGTTGCTTCCTTATATTTCCATGTAATTGATGTCTTCCCATTTTTCTTCTGTGTCTCTTCTCACCCAGATACCCACTGATGATCAGAAGTGTTTAACTTTGGTGCCATCATGCTTATGATCATAGTATTTCAGAAAATCTGAAAATTTATTTGACACTTATTAGTGAACTCCATGTGGTTTCTTTTGATGATAAAATAGAAATAGAGCAGATAGATGTATGAGTCCCTACTTAATGTTTAACTTCTGACTGGAAAAGATTTTGTGTATCTTATCCAGAATCCAAGATCACCATTCACATATGAACAGGATTTGAATGGGTTTTTTCTCCCATAATGATTAGGTAGAATTTCTGTTCTTATAATTTGAATTCATTGGTTTGTGCCATAGTCTGTAAAGCAGCAGAAAACAAGATTGTTCCATTTCCTACATGAAATTTCTTCATATATTTAAAAATCACTGTCATATTGCCTCTCCAAGGTAATACCCCGGCTCCCTTAGCTAGTCTTCATACATTTCTGTACAATGTGCGATACTGGAAATGTGACAACTGTTAACTTTTTGTATGAACTAGCTAAAGTAGTAGCATTGGAGAGGTTGTTTGTGTCCTAGGCCATTTCCTCACTAGACTGTAATAATGCTATTATTCCACTTTCAACACTCTATGGAATACTAGGGTTTGCAGTTTATGGAGGGGCCTCAAAGGCTTCTCCCTAAACTGCAAACCCCAGGATTCCATAGGATGTTGAAAGTGGAATAGTAGCACTAGAACAGTCTAGTGCAGAAATGGCCCTAGTGATCAACCAGCTTGTTCTGTTGTGGTTGCTCTGTGTTATGTACATAGGTTTCCAAACAAAAAAGTACTAGCTTTCCACAAAGAGAAGAGTTTCATACCAATCATATTTGGTGCAAATTGCATAATTTTTTTTTTTTTTTAATGTGCATCTTGTCCTCAGGTCAGCACTCTCAAAGGACTCAGAGAATCTTTAAGGAGCTATCTCAACATACCAAAATGGCCAGTCTTGACTAGAATATGGTGAGATTTCTTTGGTTTCATACTCCAAAGTAAGTTTCACCAAGCTTAAAGGGTGTTTACACTCAGATGCGTACCATTAGCCTGTAGAGTAAGATGCAAGAACTTAAACTAAAATAGCTACATATAGCTTCCCTGCTCGTTCATGCCTCTATTGTCTTCTTTCCTAGACTGTTCCTTTGTAATAAAGTGTAGATTGTAGTCTGTAAAGAGACAGCTAGTGTGATGTAGTGGTTTGAGTGTTGGACTATGACTCTGGAGACCTGGGTTTGAATCCTTGTACAACCAGGGAAACCCACTGGGTGACCTTGGGAAAGTCACACCTTCTCAGCCTCAGAGAAAGGAAAGAGCAAATCTTGCCAAAAAAAGCAGTGAACAAATCTTGCCAAGATATCTGAACAAACTTTGCCAAGAGAACCTTGCCATGATAAATTTACTTTAGAGTTACCGTAAGTCAGAAAATGACTTGAAGGCACCAAAAAAAAAAAAAAAAAACAGTCTGTAAAGAACTGTGCACAGAATGAAGTGATGACTATGATGTTGAAAATTATGAAGATCACATTTTTAACAAAAACTTTTCTTTTAGCAAAACAGAATTTTCACTAATATACCAATGCTAATGCTTTCCAGCTTTCTAATAGGGACTTATATATAGATTTCCCTAAAGCAGAAAATCACCATTTTTTATTCATGTGTTGCATTATAAAATTCAGAGAAATGTGCAATGCAGATATTATTGTGGATAACTAGAGTTAAGACAGAATAACTAGTATTCATCTATTAGTCAAGAAAATAGGAATTAAGTTGTCAGTCTTAGAAACACCTACAAAATGAAAGTCACCTCTGTGTCTGCTCTTGATATTTCTTCTTAGCTTTCACTAGGAGCAAGCAGAGATAAATGATCTGGAGATAATTTCCTATTAAATTAATGGTTAGTTTGATTAATGAAGGCACCTCCCTAGGAATCTGCTCTTTCAGTTTTATTTTGCAGATTGACTGTATGAAGCAGCCAAAATTTGATACCAACTAGACACAGTTTTCCTTTAAAATTCTCTCCCCGCCTCAGACTTTGGGAAACATATTTAATATTTGTAAAGAAAAATATGCACATTTTAAAAATGCATGCAGTCTTACTTCAATCAGCAGGTGGATGCATGCAAACAGGGGCTGGCATCCTGTATCAGTTTATACTTAATTAAGTAACTTGTCATATCCCAACTTTCCCCAAACCTGATGAAAATATAGTTCAACCATGCTCTGATCCTTGGCAGAGTGGATCTCTTTTCATTGCACAAATGCCCAGAAACTTGTTTTTATGTGCAGGAATGCTGTCTTCCGAGCAGAAAATACAGTCATCCCTCCAATTTGCTAGGGTTAGGGACACAGGACTCTCATGAAAGTGAAAAAAATGTGAATAACTCTAGGCCCTCCCAAACCACATTTAACACATGAAGAAGTATGATCACTGTATTCAACCCACCAGGGATTCCTTTGAGGCATCAGGGCTCCTTCTTAAGGCAGAAGTGGGTGGCTGATGGGGCTTACTGCCACCTTCACTGCTGCTCCACACCATTTTTAATAGGGACTTACAAGCCTTGTTTGCAGTTTCTCAGTCTCATGAGGCTTGCAGTCCCTATCAAAAATGGCATAGGGAGGCAGCAGAGGTGACAGCAAAAAATATATGAATAATCAAAAACTGGAAAAGTGAGACCTACAGATGTGAGGGCTGACTGTAGTGTTTTCTGTTCAGAAAGTCTGTTTTCTCTGCAAAAATGGCTCTCCCCCCCCCACTATTTGTGCACAGAGTAAGACCTCAGTGTGATTCCCTCCCCCTCAGAATAGGGAAAAAATGTAAAAGCATTTTATTCCTGCCTGGAAAAACAAAATTTACAAAGATATTCATGCCTAGTGGACATGTAGTGGTAGATGAAGCCAGAACTGAAAGTAGCTGAGCTTCCCTCCATTATCTCTGTCTGTATGTGCATCACTGATTTTTCTCCCACATCATCTCTTTCCATCTTTCTCCTCGTCAAAGGGGCTGCGTGAAAGTTTTGTTTTTGTTAGAAGTCTGAACTGATCATTTGCATAGGGCTTTTGAAGTTAGGCTGAGGAATGAATACTGCCTGCTTCTGTTTTAAAGCATGTTTTTCTTTTCTTTGTAACTTTTTGCCAAGTCACAAGAAAAAAGATCATGTAAACATTAAGTTCCTTCAGGTTCCTATAGTAATTTTTCTGTTCTAGACAATGCTAATTTCTTCTCAAACTTTCATTTGTGCCCATCTACACAGGGAAGCCAGGATGCTAGCTTGTACAGTCAATGAGTTAATGGCAATCATTGACAAGGCATTGCCTGAAGGGCATTTCCTGCTCTGTTACTTGCAATTCTGCATTTAGTCACATTTGCTTAGCAATCTAAATTGTGTTGCTAACTGCTGACAGCCGCAGTTTCTAATATGTCTCTGGTATAGGAAATGATTACTTTGTGATTTATAACTGACCAAGTGCTTATTCATAACAATGACTGGAACAAATGCAGTAGTTAAACTAAATGAGAAATACAGGAAGAAATGATGCCCAGCTATCTCTATGTACCATGACCTTTCAAAGTCTGTTGCCAAGTAGACTCCCCCATCCTCAAGTACATTAAGAGAGGACAAGGTGTATGATCTTTATAGGTATGGCTTCTGAGGGTCAGTTTTCTTGTGGTGTTATAAAGAGGCTTTGTTATATATTCTTCAAAGTTATAACTTACTGGTTCACCCATTTATTGGTACAGGGTTGAAATGGTTACATTCTCTTCTGAACTGGAACTGGCTTATGGATTCCAGCATCTCTCTGCAAGTGTTAGAATTCATCCCCCCAAGCAATGAATGGCCATTTCCATACTATACTATAGTGCTATTATGCCACTTTCAATATCCTGTGGAGTTCTGGGGTTTGTAGTTTAGTGAGGGGCATTTAGAATTCTCAGCCAGAGGGCTCTTTGGCCTCAGTGAACTACAAATCCCAGAATTCCACAGGATGTTGAAAGAGAATAATAGTGCTATAGCAGTATAGTGAGGAAATGGCCAATATTATATATACCACCCCTCCAAGGAAACTGAACTGCACAGACATAAGTCATCTCTCATCCTAATAGACAAGAGAACAGTAACATTTACTCCATAGATGTCTTCCCAGGTCCTTTCACATCTTTGAATTGCCATGGTGAAGCATAAAGTACCTTGCAGTGTCTACTTCACACGAAATAACCCTTTTAATACTATTGGGCAGCCGTTAACATTTGGCCATAATGCTGATAAGGATTCTAGAACCTGTCTGGCTAGTAACAGAGGACTATATCCACTACCCAATCTTTCCAAAAAATTAAATAGCTGTAATTTGTCACGTATGGCATCTAAGACACCTGATGATTAGAAACAAGGATATAGGGAATCAAGTATAATGTAAGCTGCCACATATATGATTCAGTCATTAAGGAACAGAAATGGTAGAATATTCAAAACTGAAAGATCCCATTTCAAAGCTGGCCTATATTCTGTCTAAAATGTACCACACTCAGAATGGGCTGTCACATACACTGCCACATTCCTGAACTATCCTTCATTGTCCAAGGAAAGGAGTCTTTAACTTGGGGAATGTGACCTGCTTTGTTACAAAGATCAGGCTGGAAGGCCAAGAAAAGTCATGTGGGATCCCTCCTTTGAAAATAACTTGCTAAAGGTGCAGCTTAATCATATCATCTTGGTGCAAGTCCAGTGATGCCCAGGAGAAAACAAGGTGCTCAGTTGTATATTTGCTAATGCAGAGCAACCCAGCTTGTTCTGACCCAGGAATGTAAAAAATTCCTTAATTTCATCTTGTTTTGTTAGAATTTCTTAGGGTTGGAAATAATTCTTGAAAATTTTAGTAATATTGTCAAAAACATTTTTTGAGTGTTGAGAGGGATCCTAGATTTATGAGAATCTTTGTAGTTCAGGACATAATCGTCACAAAATTTGCACATGGTTGATTTTCACAAAACAAACAAACAAACAGAATTTTATGCACAGAAATTGCATTTTCTGTTCAGTGTTTCAGACAGTGTTTACCTCTACACTCACATCACTAATGACCCTAATTTAGTCCTTCACATGAACAGGCAAACACTTGTGTTACAGCCCTGCACCCCCGCCTCCACAATTGGCATGGTTTAATTGGCAATATTATTTAATTAATGCTCTATTTGTTGGTGTTGTTATAAATAATACCTGAGGTGACTGGAAGGTCAAGTTGGAAGACCAGATTACTGACTGTAAACATGAGGTAGCAAGGCAGGTCAGCCAAATCAATCTCCAAGGCAAACACTAAAGTCACTGTCAGGCTAATTGTGTGGCCACTCTTAAGACAATAGTCTTCTGTTGAAGAGCCAGACATCTCAGAGCAGAAAGGGGAAATCCTCACCAAATTGTGTTTGTCTTAACCCTGATCCTCACACTGCCCTGTTGTCTTCCCAAACCTCTCCACAATACTGGGCTGGTACAACAGCCACAATCCTTTTATTACCTAAGACCATTAACTTTGTCTGGACCTCACTGTTTGTGTTGCAATGCCCATTGCCTGTTTGGCCAGGACAGAACCCCTATTTTAAGCAGTTGAGTGCAGTCTCTTGACTTCCTGAACACCACACTGTCTGTTTGATTCCTGAATGAGAACAGTGCTTAGCTGCCTACCTAAGCCATGTTGCTGCTTTCCTCACTGTTGTCTGGACCAGTAAATATTGCCTTAACCCTGAACATCCTCTGTCCATACTTTCCACTCTTTTAACTTCAGTTAGCTGTTGTGTGTGTGTGAATGAGTGTTTGGATCTTTGTGTGCTTGTCTGCATTTCTTTCAATAAAAATACATTTTATTTTACATTTGGACTCTTTGGCTGGTTCTTTCCTGCAAGGATCCCATAAACATAGGTAGTAGATCTTGTTAAGTTACCCCCCTCGGAAAAGTGTCCTAATTTTGAGCTAATTCCCCTCTGTCACTGGGGGTACTGGCATCATGGGTGGACCCCTGAGTCACCCACACTTTGGGGCAACACCTGAAAAGAGCTATTGCCTTTGACATGATGTGTATGATAGTTTGACTTCAGGTACAAAGCTCACAGAATCACTTTTTGCCATAATATAGGCTTTCAGCATAATCTAATATTCCAGATTTTGGGGAACAAAACTGAAATAATGTATATCCTTCCATCTGTCTGTCTTTCTTTCCTTTCTTCATCCCTCTCTCTCTTCTCTTCATTTATCTTCCTATAAATTATATGTTATACGGTATATACAGTCTTGCATCAGCTTTATATTCTATGTGTAGCATAGATCTCCACATTCAGAGATATACACTGGTTTTGCTGTGCAACCCTTGCATAGAATAGAAATGTTGAACAGTTGAATATAGAACCCAATGCACATGTGAACTAACATGTGCATACATACCAACATGTGCATCTTCTTGTGCATAGCATATCTGCAGGCACAATTGGACTGCATATATTAATTCTTTTCTAAAACTTTGAACTGAATATGGCCATTCTGCTTCAGACAAAAATGTCTGGTATTTTTGCATGTGTAAGGCACCAACAGGATTCCAGTCACTGCATGTTTAATTGTTGTTCTTTCTTGTTTGCTTTTTGTAATGAGCTTGGCTGAAAAGAGCCCCTCTTCAAAAGGCCTATCAGGAAACACCAAGCAAATGCAAAGTGACTACATGAAATGACATTTGTACATTTTTCATTGATCTTTGAATAATTAGTTATGCCTCTAGTTTGGAAATAAAGATTTTGCTAATAGGTTTGGGCATTTCAGATTAACCTCAGGATCAAACTTCCTCCTTCCCCTTAGGATCCTTAAAAGAGAAAGGAAGGAATGTCAAATGATATCAGTCAGATAATAACACTGTAGAGAAAGCTAGATTATTTTGTGCTATTTGTGATCATTATGCCTGCTCCCAGTTACAATTAGTTGGCCATAGGGTAGACCTATTGCTCTTTAACATTGTTGTCACTACTCTTGTTAATTATTGCTTGCAGAGTTTCTTTTCTAATCTCAAAAGTTCAGTGCTCTAAGTCAAGAATAATAAAATATTGAATACTTTCAAGCCAAAGGTTTTATGAAAATGAATTTACCAATAAGAGGTATTGTCATCATTAAACTCCTCCACTACCACCATTGCTCCCAGCACCACCACCATGTCCTCCTCCTTCCCCTCACTTTGACTACTTGTGGTAGACACTTGAGTATCCTTTTGGTGGCTACACTGGCAGATACCTCCATGGCATTGTGGTCTGTCCAAATTAGCAATTCATCCTATCACACTTCAGAACTTCTTTTCTAGGAGAAGGAGGGTGGTGAATACTACCTGGGGAATCTTCTGTAGTCCTTTGCCATTGTACTTCAAGAGACTAAAGCCTCCAAATGTTTTTCAACTGGTATTGATAGTACTGTTGTCACTTCAGCCAGCAATTCTATTGAAGCATGGGTTAGCCTATGAAATGGGGAAATGGATGAGGCATATAGTGCTTTAACCTAGTGGTAGATCTCTCTTTGCAGCACAGTAATGGTGGTGATGGTAGTAGTGCTGAGACCTCTGTTTGTTGTTTAACCTTCCTGAATAATAGGTTTTTCCAGTCAATTTCCAATATACCATTGTTGGTCAAGGTGCTCCATCATGTAATGGAATCTTAGCTCCAAAGATTTCTGGATTAGATGTATCTATATCCATTTCAAAAAATGTTTTATACCCAGTTATGGTCCGACTGTTTTGGTTATGTTGGTGGATGATCTATATTACTTTTTGAGAAAAAATATTATGTTCCAGTTGTTTCTGTTGATTTATTGGGGTGATTTTAGTTACTGTGAGTATCTTTGACTATAATTTACTTATGGGCTTCCTGTCTGAAATAGGAATATGCATCTCTGTTTTATAGTGGCTTTGGTTCTTCTAGGATAAGTAAAAAGAGAAGATGGTTCTAGGAGACCTCTTTTCAATGCCATGGTCATAGAGTTCTACCTCTTATATGCTTGAAACCACTGGGAGATGTTATTCTATCTTTGTGGGCTCAGTGTTATCAGTTTGCTGAAAATCTCAGAGGGTGAGTCCCAGGCTAGTATATCTTAAAGTGCTGACTTCCAGACCATTTCCACATGGCGTTGCAGTCCTGCAATGTGAGGACTATGGCAGTGGTCAGGTGTGGAGATGGCCCTAGTCTATGATTATGTAGTTGAAAAATCAGGGAGATTATAGGATTCTGATGAAGATGCACATTCAGGGATAAAGCCTCTAGTGCAGTCCTCATGTAAATTGGAACGTATACATAGAACTGGAAAGGTATTTTCCATTAGACTTGCAATTCAGATACAAGTGTATATTACTATTGACAGCATTTAACCACAGGTCTATTCTTGAACTTTGTGGATGTTAAAAACATAAAAATGTTGCTTGGCACTTTCCAGTGATACCATCTTTAAAAATACACCTGTTGGAGCAGAGTAATGCAGCATTCTGTTTGCAAGAATGTGCAACTGATTGTTTTTGAGAAGCAAAGAAAGCCAAGAAAGATAATAAAGATAATATCCTCCCTATCTTATTATGATATTTGGTGCTTGTTGCTTCTGAACACAAAACACAAAACTCTTGGAACCAATTCGTGCTCAACCAACAGCTCTAGTTTTCTCATCTTATCGACTGACATGTAAGTAGGCCCTCTCAACTTTCAGCCCACATACGGGCTGATTTCCTTCATTAAAAAGTTGGTGAACTTACAGCATTGTCAAACTTGTTGAAATCATAATTTGATTGTAAATTATCCAAAAAGTTGCAGTGGGGAGATAAAAAGAAAAAAGTCTAAATGACAGATGGGAAATAGCTTGTTTTCTGTGAAAATTACTGTTACATAAAAAGAGAAAGAAGCACCTATAAATTGTTCTGCCCAGCTTAATTTGAAAATTGAGTCTTTATAGCATGATGTGAAGTTATGTTTCTTGGAAAAGACAAACAGTAAGAAATTGGCCTCTTCTGTCTTCCTTCTGTCATTGTATTTCAACACTGATCTCTGTAAAATGGCAAAATTACACTGCAATCCTATATGCACTTATCTGGGATTGAGCCCTGTTGAACTCGATGGGATTTTTTTGAATATATATTTAGTTAAATCATTTATATACTATTCTTTAGCTAGAAAGAATGGCTTACATATCAGTAAAAAGAAGACAATCCCTGCTGCCCCACCAGAATTACAATCTCCAAAGACACAACAAAAAAGCAAAAAACGAAGAGGAAGACAGGAAGAAAGAAAACCTATCATCATAATACAGAATAGACATTAGAATTACAATGTAATTTGAGGAAGTCTTTTCCAATCTATAGGATACTGGAAAATGTTGAAAAGTAAAGTGTGCATCTTCTTCTTCTTTTTAGTACTAGAGGTATCACTAAGCATAATTTGGCATTTCAACTATTTTTTTTTACTATTTTTTTAAGACATCAGTATCTGGTGGATTATCATACAGAAAATTTATGTCAATCGTTTGCTTCTGATGCTGTCATGAAATTATTTACTAGGAGGCTTTCTATTATTAGGAAATTACACTACAGATCAAACTCATCCTTCCCAGGTATCTCTGGATATTAACATTAAACCAGACCCAGATGCCACTTAATTACAATGTATCTCAACACATCTGGATCTTTCCACCAAGTAGTACAATATAGTAATAGTGAATCAGCCTATATATCTACGTAAGTGATGGAGTTTTCTCTACATTTGAGAACACCCTCCAGGAGTGCCCTTTATGGTCATGTTTTCTGGTTCATGAATATAATGGAAAGAATGAGAGTGGTGATTCCATGATGAGTAATCAAAACAAAACAAAACTCATCTACATTACTACTGAAAATGGCTTTCTTCTACACCTGGCAGCCATAAGTCCCATGGGTAGCATTTTGCATTGCTGAATTGCTTCTTAATGAGGCTCTTAACAGGTTAAGTACCACAATAGAAGCATGAGGTAACTTTATCCCCCATCTTTCCCTCCTGTCCTTGCCATCAGAATTCATTTCTTTCCCAGTCAGATGAAATATCTGTGTACAATTTGCTTTGGGGGAAAAAAAAAAAGCTCTCACTACCATGCACAATATATCAGTATGGTGGTAACAGTGCAGCTCTGAAGTTTTAGGTTAACAAATCTTTCTTTTGTCTTCTAGGCATTTGTAAGAAGGTTAGAATCAGAACTGATCTTCATTGAGCAAGAAAACTATCAGTAAGAAAGTATGGATAGCCAGCTGTGTGTTTTTGGGAGGTAGAATAAGCAGCGAGAAGAAATAATTGTTGAAAATGACTGCAAATAAGCCTTGATCACAGTCACAAACCTGCGACTCCTAAGTGTCAGATTTGCATTCTCATGAATGTACATTAATATATTGTTGTCTACCCCAGTCTATATTTGTGTATTAACTTTATCAAATTTAAGTGTTTGTGATACCTCACCGAGCATGAAATGTAGTTACTTGGTTGCACCTGTTCATAATAATCTGATTCCATATTCATGGAGGGGAAAAAAAAGTTTGAGCAGCCACATGCATGAACAGCAATCATTAAGACAATCTTTTCTCACAGCCTCCCAAAGGCTGTTCTGTGAAAGATTCACAAGCTCAGAGGAAACAAATGTTTTTGATTTATTTGTTTTTTTTACAAAAAGCAGACAATTTGCAAATGTACGTATACAAACACACAAACACATGAGCACAGGTATTTTGATTCACTTAGTGAAAATAATGAATTGCTGTCACCTCTGCACAGTAGTTAGAGATTATACCGGGTGGAATGGAACACTACCTAAGGTGAAAAGTTCATCTCAAATAACATTTCAACTGTTTGCTGATTTTGAAGAAGAGTTGCCTGAGGGGATATGCATGTTTGCATTACATTTTACTACACAATGGGTTGGCTTATGACTGGGGATACTTTACGAATTTGATCTTTAAGATAGCCGGTACAAATGATCCTGATACACACCTTTTGATCTTATTTATGACTTATAAATTGACTCCTGATTGACATTCCAGTTCCCTGCCATTTTTTAAGTGATCTGAAGTAGTAATCCTCAAATATACATGAATGTATTTGCCATGAATACAGTGCTCTTCTGGTCATAAAAAAATGTCTTATTTATCTGTAAAACTACTGTCGTTACTTGATATTTTCATTATCTATGGCTTGTGAAACATGACTGTAGTCTGAAATTTAAAAAAAAAGAAAAGAAAAGAAAATTATCATCCTACGGAAGACAGAAAATGCTACCAGAATATGTGAATTAGTACAAATACATCCATTTCCCCAGAAAACCACTAATTCTTTTTGATTAGCTTTTATAATGTAAGTAGCTAGGATTTGGAATCAAGATATGACATTTATTGCTTTGTTTGCTGAACTACTTTATAAACTGAAGTTTATATAGACTGAAGTTATAAATGAAGTTAATGTTATTTTTATCAATGTAGAAAATATCTCTGTGATTTCTTTTAACCAAACTAGTAAGAACCAATTCATGATAGTGCAGGGCACTGGGGTGAAGGGAAGTAAACACCAGATGTCAGTATCAAAAACAAGATATCTCACTGTGAGATGAGAATCATGTGCTCCTCCAGACAAGGCCCAGCAGCCTTAGTCAGTATATCTCATGGTGAAGAATTTTGACAGTTGCATCCTAACATTTGGGAAGCTGCATGATTTGTACCCTTGCAATAAGATTTTGAAAAAGAAAATGGAGAGAAAATCAGAAGTAGTAACAACAAGAGATCATGTTGTAATAATGATGTCTTTATATCTGAATTTTTCAAAAGCAATAAAATGCCAATACACCAATACTTTATGGTGTCAGTCTACTAAAACAGCTGGTATGAATGCATGAAAACATGGCATCAATCCATATACTGTCACACTTATACTGTCGTATACTACCATGTTCCCACTGAAGAAAAAAAGCTCCTTCATACTTTAAGAGACTTTAAAGTCTTCCTATGAGAATGTCATCTGGTTCACATCAATATTTATGAAGGAAATAAGACTTTTCTCCGCACAAAAAATAATTTTTGTATGTATGTTTCCTGATAAAATACAAAATGTTGTGATATGATCCCTGAGCAGAAACCAAATTCAGGCTTATACAATCTTGAATTTTAGTGATCACAAAATGTTACAAAGACAGTTAGCTTTCAAAGTCTCCAGGACTCTTCATCAGTCTAGGGGGTGAAAAAAGAGGAAATTCAGAATGTTTTATAAAGTCCAAAAAAGAAAAGAAAAGAAAAGAAACAATGCTTACTAGCAGGCAGACTGACTTACCAGATGGGGACTGCAGATACAGTAGGTGTGTTGAGATATTTGTATGGAAAGTTAATAGAAATGCTTCTCTCTGAAAACGAATGGTTAGCTGTAGCATCTAGTGTTCTGTCCTGAATTAGCTGTATGGGAAACTTGGGAGTTTTAGTCCAAAATGTAACTTGTGTAATTCTGGGTTTGTTCAAACTCTCAACAGAAAGAGGTTTGGATGGAAATCTGAAAATATCTAGAAGGAAAAAAAAATCATGACAGTTCTTTAATGTCTGCATAATGGAACAGTGTAGACATAGAGAGGGAATACCGATAGTCTATTGCCTGAATTACCTATTTTCTTCTAGTAAAACATCTACAACAAATATAGACCTCAGTTTCCAGTGTTCACTCTAGTATTTGCCTTCTGGGACTTCACTTCTTATAAGAGGACAGTATAAGAGGATGCTTGAAGAAAAAAACAATCATTATATCCCTTTGCCTCATGCATGGGTCTCTATCTATGTATGTGTAACAATGAAGGAAAGTCTCTTTATGGCCATTTCCACACTAGACTCTTATAGCACGATCATTCCACATCCTATGGAATCCTGGAGTTTGCAGTATAGGGAGGGAGCTCAAGGCTCCTTCCTAAACTGCAAACCCCAGGATTCCACAGGATGTTGAAAATGGAATAATTGCGCTATAACAGTCTAGTACAGAAATGGCTGATGAAGGAAGCAGAAAATTAAAAGGGATGCCTAACTCCCCCCGTCTTTTTAGGTGGGATGAATATTTTTTTCTTGTTTACGAAATCATTTCAGAGGATTTATTTGGAATGTTTTCTTTCTAACACATTGCTTTACAACAAAGCCTTGTGCTTTTCAGCTTATTAGAAGAAACATGTATCTAGAGAAAATCTGAGATAGTTTGGTAGACTAATTATAACATGCCATTTCAAATCTCTGAAATTATATTTTAATTTTCACACCAAGGGAGGGAAATAGATACCATATTACAACTCCAACTAACCAATTCATCCATTTTACATCACTTTTTAATAAAGTGTGATAAAAATCATGTGGAATTCATATAAGTTTTACATAAAAAGTTACTGGAACTTTTCCTAAGCTAAGATTTAGGAAGCAAATTATTGTGAGGGAACCATTGGGTTACATAATTTTAGGAAGCTTAGATTTTATATTCTGTATTGTATCTCAAGTCGTTTTTTTAAAAAATATTATTTTACTTCTTTACCTGAATATTCAGTTCTGTTTTTATAGGAGAATGCATACTGCTACTCAGTCATCATGCTACATTTTTAGTAGTCTTAAAAAAAAAGAATGCCATTGTGCAGACAGCTTCAAAAAGATATGTGTGTGTGTGTATTTGTTGTTATGTTCCTTCGATTTCTGACTTATGATGACCCTAAGGCAAACCTATAATGGGATTTTCTGGGACAGGAGTGTGTGACATGCTCAAGATCACACAGTGGATTTCCATGACTGAGTGGAAATCATACCCTGGTCTCCAGGGTCATAGTCCAACACTCAAACCACCAGAACATACTGGCTCTTGTATATAATCTATATAACTACATCTCCCAAAATTCCTTTAGCCCTTCCATAGGTTTAGGTGCAATTTGCATTAAAGTAGAATATGTCACAGATATGTCTTCAGAAAGAAACTAAGAACATTCAGTGAATCTGATGCTGCTGGGGAAGATAATCCATTCTCAGTTCTACTGCTGCTCTTCCTCAGCTCCTTCAAATTATACAAGGACAATCCTGGAGCCCTGTCACATTACACATTTATAGCACTATGATCCCACTTTGACTTCCATGGCTCTGTCATATGTAATCCTGGGACATTCATTTTAAAGAGGGGCATCTGAAATCTTTAGTCATGGGATATCTAAACCACCATATATCCACTAGTTGTAACTCTACAGTCAAATGCAAAAAAACTCCTTCAAAATTTTCCTTTGGCCCCTGTTGCCAAACCTCTGTGAAGAACAAGGTCCAGAACCTAGATGGTTCCCATTTAAGCCAGAGCATCTGTGCCTGTAAAATTGTGAGTGGATTTGCTACTGCCATTGTAACAGATTCACTATCTGATTCAGGAAGAAAAATCACTATTTTGGAATAGATGTAATAATTCATACAAATTGAAAACTGTTTAGTCATAGAAAGTTGCCAAGAGATTGGCACATATATTCATATGTGGTGGAATTGTGAAGGTGTATAGAAATTTTGGCAAATTGTTTTTAAAGGGATAAAGGAGATAACAGGAATTGTCATAAAAATATGTCCAAGTATAGCATTATTATCTATATTTGATAAGGTTAAGAGTACCCAGGCAATTAAGGGTTTAATTACAAATTTATTAACTACAGCAAGGTTAATTATATCAAGAAAATGGAAAGGTATAAAGAAATGTGGAAAATAGCAATTAACGATAAGTTAACATGTCGAATTAAAGTCAAAAAAGAAATAATGAAAGGAAATGACCTTGAAGAAATATGGAAGATATTTGTGGAAAGAGTCCTAATAAAAGAGGGAAGTGTCACACCTCCACAAGAAGAATTACAATTTTGGAAAGTAGAGTAAGCTGAAAGATAATTGTCTCGAGGGATGGGTTTACACTTAGTGCTAAGGCTTAAATTTAAGGTTATATTTAAGGTTACATTTAAGGCTAGGGTTAGTATTAACATGTTTAGTAACAGGATCATAATCAGTAACAGCAATAGGTTAAATATAGTTGAAAAGGATAGAGGTAAGAATGTAACAAAAATATAAAAGCAATATGATATGTAACATGTGGAATAAGTATATGATGATAAAGGATCTGGAAAGAAATAATAATGTAAGCTTTTTTTGTTGTAATGTTTTCTTTTTCACTTTTATAGTAATCACGTGGTGTTTTGTTTTGTTCTTTTTCTTTTATAATTAATAAAAATAATTAAAAAAAGTTCAAGAAAACAGGGGTAGATCACGGATGAAGCACACAGTGGCAGAGGGAAAACCTGAACATTTTCTAATTTCTAATCAACTATTGGCCATGGAGACCCACTGGGTAACCTTGGGCAAGTCATACTTTCTCGTCTTCATAGAAAGACAAAGACAACCCCCCTCAGAACAAATATAGCCAAGAAAATTGTGTGATAGATTTGCCTTAAGGTTATCATAAGTTGGAATTGACTTGAAGGCATACAACAACTCAATCTTCACTCTCCAAAATTCCACAAAATCCACTACTAAAGTTTTAAACTCTCCTGCTCTTGGAAGACAATTGAAGACTTGGATTAGTCTTTTAACATACCACTCTATTGTCCTTTCTTTAAGCCACAGCAGTTGTAAAAACAACCATTTGCTTATTAGAAACTAGAACTGCCACTCAGAAAACTGTGCTCCCCAACGTGGGCTTTCCTTATATGGAGCAATAGGACATTTCTGGATACACAGTCTCTATGCTCTCTCCCTGCAATCTGATTTATTAATGAATATTCAAATGTGTTCAGATTCTAACTGTGCCAACTTTGGAGGAGTTCCACTTCAGTCTGAACATCTGAATTACTCCAGTTTAGCTTGATATTTGTTGATAGCATGTCTGGGGTTTACATTATTGTTGGGTTTTTTTCTGCTTGCTTTTTTAAAATGAATTTTTGATAGTAATCAAAAGATGTGTCTGATCAACAGACTCATGTTAAATCATATTTCCAAACAGATTATATCATAGGCGAAAACATATATGGGTTGGTTTTATCATTAATCTTATCTTTCCATTTGTGTATAGAAACTGAGAACCAGCATAGTATAGTAGTCTGAGTGCCGGACTACAACCCTAGAGAACAGGGTTGCTTTCACCACTTGATTATGGAAACCCACTGGGAGACCCTGGGTGCATCACACACTTCTAGCCCCAGAAATCCCCAGGACAGGTTTGCCATAAGACAGAAATGACTTAAGGGCACACAACAACAACAACAACAACAACAACAACAGCCTGATTACTTTGCTTAAACAATGGTTGCCTTGTTGTCTACCTTCTCACACTCTAATTGAAATCATCAAATGGACCATATAAGCAAGGCAGAGCTCATCCACACTTTCTGTCCTTGTTGGAGAGAAATATTTTCCCCAGTTATTAGAAATGCTTATTCACACAGCTGTTAATATATATACAACACATTAGTGCATTTTAGCCACATTCCCAGTGAGTTTATTTAGTTGACTCAGATTTCTTCAACATCTATGTTTGATACAGATGTGTTTACATTATTTCTCACTATGACAAAATATAAGACCAAGAATATTATCGTCTTCTTTGGTTGCATATTAGTAACAATACCATCAACAAACAATTGTAAGAAAAATGATAGTATGTGTATTCTTCCTGGGAATGTGCTTGTGCCATTTCTTCACAGCTATGCCTGCTGCCAAATCATTTTTAACAGTTTAGGATTCCTGTAAAATGTTGGTTGCTAGCACTTGACAAGGCCTCAAGCTGGAGTGTAGGGACTCTTTAACTCAAGCAGAATTTTCCCTAACAGCAAGGCATCTGATTCTTTATGGATTGTCTGAAACATCTGCCTCAGTGTTTTGGCTTGCATTCCTTGAAGACAGAAGCCCACAAGTGACATCAGCTGCTTCATCATGGCAAGACAATCTAAGAATGGATAAACAGTAAGGAAAGAACAGCAGGTTTGGGTAAAAAATTTAGCTCACAAATGGCATGATGTTTCTTGGTTGGATAAAGAGAAAAGTGTCCCTTGAAAGAGAACACATGGCTTCTATCAAATAAACTGGCACCTGAGAGCAAGGGGGAAAAGGCAAGTATCATTTAGAAGAAGGAGGAGGAGAAGTGGTACTAGTAGTAGAAGACAGATAAAAAAAAATGATAAAACAAGACTACTATATGACCATTTTATAAGATCATTTACTCTTGTAAATATACCAGGGATGGGAATTTTATGGTCCTCCAGATGTTAAAATGCATCCCCCATTTTGCCTTACCACTTCCTTTGCTTGTTAGAACTGATAGGATTTATAATCAGCAGATAGAGGGTCCTATTTTGCCCACTTCAGACATAAATAGACATATGAACACAAGGAAATACCTTGCACCAAAGTGACTAAATGACAGATTTGAATTCACTACCATAAAATGAGTGATTGCTGCTGCCGCCACTGCTGTTGTGTGCCTTCAAGTCATTTCTGACTTACGGTTATCCTAAGGCAAACCTATCATGGGTTTTCTTGGTGATGGGGACTGATGTGTGATGTACCCAAGGTTTCCATGCCCAAGCGGGTCATTGAAATTTGATCTCCAGGGTTGTAGTCCAATATTCAAACCACTATCTCATGCTGGCTATCAAAAAAATTAGTGACAGTCATTCTTTAGTATGATGAAATTTATATATGGGGGATAGGTCATGTAAAGTAATGCATAATATCTACTGTAGTTTCTAGGCCCCATGTGAGGTTTGAACCAATTCTGCCTTCTCACTCCACATTATTTCTTTTATGATATGCCCAGTAAGCCCCACAAATCTACAGAAATCTACACAAATCTATTTTTTTTTTCCTCAGAAATTCTTGGGTGGTGCACAAACGCTACTTCTGTTGAGATTGCTGAGCCCAATAAAATTTCTGTCCTTTCCCTCATTTCAAAATAAGTAGAAACTGGGGAGTATTCCCAGAGTATTCCTCTGCGGAATCCACAGAGGAAACTGAAGAAACATCTAAAGATGCTTAAAAGATGATGATGATGATGATGATGATGATGATGATGATGATGATGATGATAATTTTAAAACCCCAATGCATTTCACCCTATGCATACTACAATGCCTTCCTCAAGGACAGTTTAGAATCAAAACTGAGAAAATTCTGGACCAGAAACTCGGGAAATTTCTGAATTTCTAGAAAGTCCCTATGGAATAAACTTATATCAAAATATGTGGCACTTTTTTATTAAAAAAAAGAAGCACTTTTGAGTTATCCTACATTTATCAACTTTAGATCTGCTGCAGCTCATCCTCTGATTTCACAACCCACCAAAGAGTGTTAAAATGAGGAATGAGTAATTAGTTTATAAGCATTTCAAATCTGTGCCATCATATGACTTCAACCATTTCACAAGAACAGATGGAATACAATGGAATTTATTCTGAATTATATTTTGAGGGAAAGGAGGAAACCCCAACAAAATTTGCCAAACAATAAATGCATCTACAACTCATTATGATCTACAAATTTCTTTTAAGAGTATTCCAGGCTTACTTTTAGTAAAACTGTGAGTGTACTTTAAAATATTCTTGATCATTTGACTATTCTATCAACCAAGATAGAAAACAAATTTTCTGAAGAACATAACAGAAGACTTACTGTTGCACTCAAACACGTGAGCAGACTAATTTAAAAGAAGCCCTTTGCTGCAAAAGTCTGCCATCTACCTTTATCCACCAATATTTCTCAGATATTGCACTGATTAGTTTTATTGTCTCTTCAAAGGGAAGCTTAAGCCAGGGTTTTCAGACATTTGTTAGTGTTTCCCATGGACATTTACAGTCTTTCTTTCTTTCTTTCTTTCTTTCTTTCTTTCTTTCTTTCTTTCTTTCTCTTTTCTTTGTTAAAGAGCATTCTATCAAGTTCAGTTGAAAAAAATATATAGATTGACCTATTATGGGTGTCATTTCCCCCCCCTAAACATCAGTATTTCCATTTGTCAGTAAGAGGCAGCTTTGACCTTTACAATAAAATATATAAGATTTTGTCAGAATGGATCAGAAGCTCAAATAAAGTAGATGGCATCTAGGACTAAGAAAGCACATGGAGAGGAGTGGAAATCCACCAGCCTGTGCTTATCCCTCATTTATTATATCTTTTCCTCCCAGAATTGTGGTAGAAGCATAATCCTCTCTATTAAGAATATATTGCTCTTAGTTTTTAAGTTCACATACAAATAGTACACTTTGCCAATTGAATTAGCCTTAGAGTTTGCAGGCCTGTACCCACTTACTTGAAAGCCACCCTCACTGAACTCAGTGGGATTTATGTCTTTAGTTTAGATATACAGTAGGAATGGGCAGCAGTGGGGTCATATTGCTCCCCAGAGGAACTTGGAGGACTATCCCTTCTATATTATTATTATTATTATTATTATTATTATTATTATTATTATTATTATTATTATCATCATCATCATTATTATTGCTATTATTATTAGAGCCCAAATGCCTTCTTGAGGCCATGGGGGCATTTCTGCCATACTTTTGCTTTCCTGGGCCTAAAACGCCTCTGGAAGGTAAAAAATAAGGCAAAAATATCCCCATGGCTTCTAGAGGCCTCCATGTACCATATTAGGAGATGCCCTTTTTTCTTATAACAGGAAGTAATTCAGAAGTCTTCCCATCTCTTGTTTTGTATTTTTAAGGCCTCACAAGGCTAAAATGGTTGGGAGGGCAAAAATTTGGTGAAAATTACCCCACACCTGTCCTGTCTTGGAGGCCAGCCAGGGGTCACAGTTCAAAACAGAGTATGACCATTTCCGCACTACAGTCTTATACCATGATGATTCTACTTTTAACCTCCTATGGAATCCTGGGGTTTGCAGTTTTGGGAGGGGCCAGCTTGCCCCTCCCAAAACTGCAAACCCCAGGATTTCATAGGAGGTTGAAAGTGGAATCATCGCGCTATAAGAGTGTAGTGCGGAAATGGCCTACGTCAGGCAGTGAGGACAGTTGTGTCCACAGACTTAAGCAGAAGCTTACTGGTTAGCAGTTATAGTTCTTGGCATTCAGGCAGTCCAAGTCAACATGCTAAGGCATTAAATCAGGAGTTCCCAAAATGGTGTGCAGTGACACGTTAGTGTGTTGCCTACAATCTTGGAAATGTATGTTATTATTTATAAATTGTATATTTTTTAAAAAAACTTGAAAGTATTTCATGAGATATGTTGTATCCCCATACATTTTGTTATTACAATTGATGTATGTGTCTTATAAAGGGTTGGTTTAACCTCTGGTTTTCTAGCAAAACTGAATTACTGTGTCGTGAAATGATGCATGTCTAAAAAGTGTGTCACCAACATGAAAAGTTTGGAAAGCTCTGCAATAAATCATAGGCATCAGTCCAAGGGAGTGGTAAGTAGTATGGCCAGCAACAAATAAAGTTTCAAGGTCCTTAAGAAACAGAGCTAAGAATCAGGAGATGAGAAACTTGCTTCCTCCAGAAAGATTAGTTGTTGGCAATGACCTTCTTGAGGGAGGGCTGGGATATATTTATAATCTAGCAGTCTCCCTTAGCTGTTGCTTGATTAATGAGCATCTCATGTTTGGAGCATTGTAGAACCTCCCTTTCTCTTTTACACTAAATTGCAGTAGGTATTGTCGAGTCCATGTCTATGTGCTGTGGTTGCTGGGGACGGTCACTATCTGTCTCAAGAACTGACATGTCCCCCATCCTATGTAAGAAACTGATCCTGAGACCAAGGAATGACAACACCTAAGAGGGTATTTGGGGGCATTTCCCCCACTTTTTAAAAATTGTTCAAGGGGATGGATTGTGAGAGATTATTATTGGAATGAAAAGCCTGTTAGGGCCTTTGCAACATTCATGGTGGAAACCCCATTTTAGGATGATGACTTTGAAAGAACCAAATCTCAACCAGAAAAATAAGTTTAGAATTTTCAGCAGGGAGTAATTTGTTAAGAAAATACATCCTTGGGGACCAATAGCTCAAACCTTTCTAAACTAAGCTAAAGGTGAAAAGGGATGTGAGGGATACATGTTGTGGTATGTCTTCCTTCATCAAAGAGCAGATAGGAAGAGAGTGGAGAAGTTCAGTCTGGGCCAGTTCTTTTTCTTTTATAATAGAAGATAAGTCACTTAATTAATCCTGACCAAAACGGACAATGTTATTTGCCTGGGATAGATGTCTGAAAGAATAAGAAAAAGTAAGCAGGAAAGAGAGACAACATATCACATCTAAATCATCTCATCCTAAGTGGGCAAGAGAGAAGCAATAACAAGTGCAGAAACTGCTGATTCTTCAGAAAAAATTGCCCACAAGGGGCACAAATATAGACCTAATGGGTGTATTTGCCTACCCCTAGTTATAGGATTGCACTATGAGGGACAGACCCTGTGTTAGAATCCATGAAAAATATTGCATTTATTTATCCCCCCTTATGTAAGTCATGCGAATTTTAAAAGGTCCACTATAGTTGGAACTATGGAGGAAAGTCTTTGTAAAGTCCATTCCCATATGCAACAATGAATAACTTTGCTATTGGTTGTTGTGGTTTTCTGGGCTTTGAGGCCGTGTTCTATTATTTTCTTCTGACGTTTCACCTGCATCTGTGGCTTTCATCTTCAGAGGATCTGGTGGCATGGAAGTGAGACAGAGTATGTATACTTGTGTAGTCCCCAGGTGGGAGGGAATAATTTGCATGTGTTACAGTTGGCCTGTGTGATGGCCTATTATTAAATGGGATATTCCCCAGGGTGTATTGTTAGTCAGGGGAAATGCATAACAGTGCCTTAAGTACATTAGCAACCCACTGTATTGTTCCCTGTAGAGGACCTGCAGAGTCTGGGTGGTGTTCATTGGCATATTTTTGAGTCTTGATTTTAATGTTCTTCAGTACTGGTAGCCAAATCTTGTTTACTTTCTGAGTTTCTTCTTTCCTGTTGAAATTGTCCATTTATGTTTATGGATTTCAATGGCACCTCTGTGTAGTCTGACATAGTAGTTGTCAGAGTGGTCCAGAATTTCTGTGCTTTCAAAAGCATTCTGTGTCCAGGTTGGTTTATAACATGTTCTGCTACTGCTGATTTTTCTGGGTGGATCAGTTTGCAGTGTCTTTCGTGTTCTTTGATTCATGTTTGGACACTGTGCTTTGTAGTCCCTATGTAGACCTGCCCACAGCTGCAGGGTATATGGTAAATTCCAGGAGAAGTTAAAGGATCCCTCTTGTCCTTTGCTGAATGTAGCATTGGTTTAATTTTCTTGGTCGGTCTGTAGATTGTTTGGAGGTTCTGTTTCTTCATCAGTTTCCCTATGCAGTCAGTGACCACTTTGATGTATGGTAAAAACACACTCCCTTTGGTTGGCTGCTTATCTTCACTGCTGTGGTTGTTTCTGAGTTTTGAGGCTCTTTTGATGTCTGAACCAGAGTAACCATTGGCCTGTAGAGCCCAGTTTAGATGGTTCCGTTCATTTTTCAGGAGGTGGGGTTCAGAGATTTGTTTGAGCAGTCTACCAGAGTTTTTATTGTGCTCCTTATTTGTCCTGGGTGATGGTTGGAGTTTTTGTGTAGATATCTGTCAGTGTGTGTAGGTTTTCTGTAAACTGTTAGCCCAATTGTTAGTTAGGTTTGCAGATGACCAGGACATCCAGAAATGGTAGTCTTCCTTCATTTTCCTTTTCCATGGTAAATTGGATGTTCGGGTGGATGTTGTTCAGGTGGTCCAGAAACATGGTCAGTTCTTCTTCCCCATGGCTCTGAATGGTGAAAGTGTCATCCACATAACATAACCATATATTGGGCTTTTTTGGTGCAGTTTCCAAGGTTTGCTTTTCAAATTGTTCCATGGAAAAATTTGCTATCACGGGGCTAAGCGGGCTTCCCATGGTGACCCCATCTCTCTGCTCATAGAACTCATTGTCCCACTGGAAGTAGCTTGTGGTGAGGCAGTGTTGAAACAGGGCTGTGATGTCTTTGGGAAAAATTTGGTTGATGAGTGCAATGGTGTCCGCTATGGGAACTTTGGTGAACAGGGAGACCACATCAAAGTTGATCAGTTTGTCTCTGGGTTTGAGTTTAAGGTTGCTGATCTTTTCTATAAAGTGAGCTGAGTCTTTGATATGGCGGGAGGTTCACTCAATATGGGTTTGTAATTTTGTGGCCAGCAACTCGGCCAAGTCATATGTGGGGGATCCAATGGCACTCACAATGGGTCGGAGCGGAATGGAGTCCTTGTGGATTTTTGGAAGTCCATAAAGTCTGGGTGAGAGACCCTCAGATTTACATAGATGTTGGTGTGTGTTAGGATGAATTGAGGATTTTTTAATCAAAGTGTTGGTTTTCTTGGTGATTTTATTGGTCGGGTTGTGTTTCAGTTTTTTGTAAGTTGCGGGATCCAGGAGTTCCCTAATTTTCTGTTTGTATTGTTCTGTTTTCATGATTACTGTGGCATTGCCTTTGTCTGCGGGGAGAATGATGATTTCTGAGATCCTTAATCGCTTTTCTTTCTTGCTTTGTTATGTTGCTCGGTGGTGGTTTTGCCTTGCGTAGGATCCTTGCTGTTTCCCCTCTTACCTCCTCTACTTCCTCCTCAGGGAGACGGTGAATGGTGGATTCAAAATTAGCGATGATGTCTTCTACCAGGATTCCAGTGGTGGTTACAGCAAAGTTGCCTCCCTTAGCTAGAATTGATGTTTTTTCATCAGAAAGTTGCTGCTTTGTCAGATTGATGATGGTCTCTGATGTGTCTAGTGAGGGTTTCAGCTGGTGCTTTTGGCATTGGCTGAATTTTTGTTTCTATCTTTCCGTGTGGTTCACGTCTTTCTCCATTTTTCTGTAGGTAAGCTTGTCAATCTTATCCCAATCTTGGATGCTCATTTTTTGACTAATCCTGGTATAAAGGAATAGCCACTCTTTGTCTATGTTAGCCAATTCTTTGCGGATGGTGTGGATTCTGTCATGCAATAGTGCACGGTCCATTTGGTTGCTATTTCTCTTCTCATCATGACAAGGCTTCAAAAACTGTGAAGTTTTGAAAATTACTCATGGTTTGGAATTTAGTCTCTATGTGAAAACCCATATAGTTTATTTTTAACAAAAAGCTGTTCTTTCTATACAGAAAATTATGTTTCGAATGTGGAAAATGACATTACTGTGCAGATAATGCCATCTCTTGTTATTTTTTTTTTTAAAAAAGAGTTTCCTTGTGCAGAAAACTGCCAAATTGTGTGGGTTCTCATTGTTGAAAAATAGGATTCAGAAGAGAAAACAGACAATGAAAATAATCTTTATTCTACTTAAAGAGTAACAAACAATATATCTATATCAGAACAATATTCTAAAGGGAAACATAGTCAAAGTATTAAAATGAACAAGAGCAATAAGGCAAGTAAATAATACAAAATAGCAAAGATATCAAACAGTAAAAATGCCACAGTGAAGCAAGGTCAAACACGACATGTAAGAGAAAGAAACAGCAGGTAAGCTTGCAGTAGAAAGCTAGCCTTAAAGAGTCCCTGCAGCTGATACAGATAAAATTTACAGCTGAAGACTGTTTCTATCTCAGTAACACCCCCATTAACCCTATAATTACCAAAGTTGTAGATTTTGCCCATATTTGAACATTCATTGTGGGGGAACTCTACTCATCACAGTATTCTGACATTTGACGAAGCCCCTTTTCATGAGTGGACGGAATATTTTCAAATATTCTTTCTACTCCTAGCTGGAATTAATATCAGATTTGGCCTGCAGTTTTTTTAACCATGGCATCCTATTGCATCTTACTGAATCATCTTAAACAAGTTTATGATGAAGATCATATTGGCAAAGGAAGAAAGTCAAGTTGCATAACTAACGTTACACAAATCATATGATACAGAGCAAATTCAGTGCAACCTCAGCTTCCGTCTATTTGTGATTATTTTTGAGAGTTACACAAAGTGCATGAATATGGTTCTTTGTATGTAAGGGATTCCTCAGGCTCTTCCTCTGAAGTTCACTTGGACTTACACAGGCAGGCATTCAGTTTGGGAAGGCAGACAGTCCTCCATTCAAATTTCAGCACAGAACAAAGTAGAAGTAGTATATGTAGTATATGACTATTAGGGATTTGAGAACGGTGATGCCAGATGTTAAAATGTGATACAGATTTCAACACCTTTATTAAATTATTGATCACTATCTAATAAATCTAGCTTGTTCCTGAATCTAATTTAAGATGCTAGTTTTCACTTACAAAGACCTAAATGGCTTGGGGACAGGACAGATGAAAGTCTGCCTCCTTCCATATATGAGCCTAAATCTAAAATCTTCAGTGGAGCCCCTGTTACGATGTCCCACCACCCCAGGAGGCCAAGCTGGTGGGTATACTTGACAGGGCTGTAACAGCTTCCTGACTGTGAAAGTCCCTCCACAGGCTGGTCAGGCTGGCTGCCATTCCTTTTGAGTTCTCAGCAGGCAGTGAATATTGTGCTGCCTTGCTTGACCTTTGTCGTTTGAAATTGGAGATGCAGCTCTGGCTGTTTTTTTGTTTTTTTTAAACCCCCGCTGTTTGTAAATGCCTGATTTTAGAATAATTTTTAAGGAGAAGCTATGGCATGTTTTAATTACTTTTTAGATATTTATGGTTTTAAGTGTTTTCATCCATTGTGCATCACTTTGGGGGGGGGGTCTGGTAGATCGAGATGTGAAAAACAAGGTCTTGAAAGAGAGAGAGGGGGGGCTTTTTTGCATTTGATTTTTAAAACGGGGCGGCGCGTCCTCCAGCGAGGACGTTTGCACTTGGGGGCGAACTGGATCCGGACTGCTTAATGTATGTCCAGACTTCAGCCCGCTCCATAACGCCCAGAACCGGTGGTTCCTTGTGCTATTGAAAGACCAATTAAAAGAGGACTTTCAATAGCCCGGTGCACCCCAGTCCGTCACTACGTTAAGTGTAGATTTGCAGGCTCGTGCCAGCGAGAGGCTGCAGATCTTCCGGGGGCGGGCTTCCGGCTGGTGAGCTTCTCCGGTTGGTGGAGAGCCTCCACCAACCGGAAGCCTCCATTTTCATCTCCGGAGAGTGTGTATCATGGGCACACACTGCTCCGGATCAGCGTGGATCGGCAGAGGGGGGAGCATGCCAGTCTGGTGAGTAACGGACTGCCCTGTTCCCCCCCCAAAGTGCAAAAAAGCCCAGAGAGATAGATGATAGAGTGGCTACATGCAATTTTATCCTCTAAATGTTTTTAAACATGCAAATAACATATCTGTTGCATGGTCAAAACATAACAGGCCTCTAATCACATGGAACAGGTCTGCTCAATAACTATTTGAGAACGTAAGAGTGATGGGAAAGTGAGGAGACAAATCTTTGAACAACCTGTGTGAAGTAGAAAGATTGAGTTTTATGAGTGAGGTGTAAATAAATTTTGGCCATCCATCTCTATCCATTCTCAAGTGGTGTCAGTGTTTGCTGACTTAGGGAGAAGAGGGTGTGAATGTGTGCTCTTGTCTTACAATTCTGGTCTACAAACAGGCCAGGAGCAGGGAGGATACTAGAGGGGAAAATACATAGTCTCTAAGGTTTCAGCTATAAAATTCAGCACACGTGTGGCCAAGCAACATCAGAATGTAGTCAAGATGGCAAAAGTTATTAAGGATGAACACAAAGTAAGAGAGGCTATAATGTTTTGCTCTGCCTGAATTTTACAGAAGGGCAAGATTCTACCCTCCTCTGGTCTTCCTGCTCCTGGGTCAATTGAGTACAAACTTCTTCTGCATTAACTCAGTGTACAGAAATTGAAATAAGGGGAAAGGTGAAAAAATCAGAGAGAAATTGGGATATTTTGAAAGCATCTGAAACAGCGGAATGACAGAGATTTAATTGGTCTGTTCCTACCAAACTAGGACAACTGGAGGGCATGGAAATGATGCATACAAGCACTTGGGCCTATTATGGCACTTGGAGCAAGGCAGGCAGTGAGGAGCCAACATTATGACTCATAAGCATATCCCTGAATTGGTTCTTTATGAGTATTATAAGTGCCGTCAATAGATAGCACAAATTTATTCAGCTTATTTTTCTAAACAACAACAAACACATCTTTAAATAAATCCATCTCTGGTTAACTTTCTTTTTGATCTATACCTCCCCTGACTCTTCTTGTGGCACAACATGACTACTGGTTAAAGGCCCAAGGACTTTTTATTTAAATATATTTATTCACACATGTGCAGTAACACAGATCAATTTGTCATTACTGGCTACCTGGTCCTATTGACTGGCAATGACAAAAATCCTGGGTCCTTTACTAATTTATATCCTTGCCTTGTGTCTAAATAAATTCTTCGAGATTAGGAGTGGTGGAAGAATTATTTCACCCCAGAAGTCATTAGAAATGGACCCAAACTGTGACATATCATTTCCATTTTGCTGAAAATGTGTAAAGAGGAAGGCCTCCAAGAGGGTGTTAGGACAAAAACTGACTCCTCCCTTGGCACAGTTACATTAGCACCTTTCTTTCTTTGCAAGATTTCTTTTTTGTTTTGTTTTGTCTTTCTGTCTTTATAATACTTATACCAACACTGATACCTTTCTAAATAATCTTTGTAATGTAAAGACTGTCTTTGCATGAGCTAAAGTAAACAGTGTTACCTGTTCATATGACAGCATATCCACAAATAAATTATTATCTGCACAATCACAGTCTGGGGTTCTTATTTTCCTTGTCTGATAGAAAGACTCTTAACATTCATGCTGTAGATTATAATGCTGCCATAAAAAATGGAATAGAATCAAAAATAGGTACATATGCATAAGCACAATACCATGTACATATTTCTGTGTGGAATAATACATAGACATTGCCACCAGAAATGTAAAATTCTACAATGAACCTCTGGGAGAAGTTTTTTTTCTTTCTTTTGCTGTGGCAGCAGTTTGAATATAATTGCAAATGCATTTTACATACATACAGATTTGACATACAATCTGCAGTTCCTTTGTAAGAGAAACCTTTATGAAACAAATGTGGTTCTTTACCTGTCTCTTAGACTGAGGTTCCTTACCACTTGCCAGCCAATTCTGAGTTGTATCTGGGGCATCTTTATCAACTCCTGGTCACCCAATTTATAGTAGTGTGTTAAATCAGACAGGCCAAACTAACATCAACATTCCATTTAAACATTTTCAAGTCTTGGAGCTGTAGGATATTTATAAAGGAAGGTATTATTTTAGGTTATTCATTATAAATATCCATCCAGGCAGATATACATACATGCATATTCCTCTCAGGAAGAAACACAGAGAGAGCAATGTCCTGGCATTTCAATTTTGTTATATTTAATATTGTTATATTTAAGGCATCTTATAATAACTCATATAGCCATCATGTCCATTTGGATTTCCATCTTAACACTCAAACAATTATCCATGAGAGGATGCAATCTCATCTATTACTTTCAAGAATTAATATTCATAAGCAATTCTTTAATAAACCATAACAGTATTAACAACATGAAAGCATATATCTGTCTTTAGGCTTTCCTTACCAGTATCTGTATTTAAAGCAACTTGTCAGGGCTTTCAGGTTATCAGGAACAAGTCTATATGGAAGGCTAGGTTCTTGCCTTCTCTTCCTGCATTAAAAGCATGCTGAATAGCCCCCGAATTAATTGACAAGAATCCTCCTCAAAAATTTATCATATAAGATAAAAGGAAGTGTTTCTTCATACAGTGGATATTTAAAATGTGGAATTCATTACCACAAGATCTAATGATATTGAAAGACTTAAATGGCTTAAAACAGGATTGGATAAATTCATGGAGTCTAAGGCTATCTACCATTCAAGATGGCTATGTGCCACCTCCAGTGGTTGGGAGATGATACAAAAATATCTTGAATAAATAACAAATACCAGTTGTCCCAGAACCAATGCTGAATAATGCAATAGCACTTGTCATGGGCTTCCAGGACCTAGACTCAGACTCAGAGTCTAAGGCAGCAACCTGCTCTGAGCCCTGACACAGAGACTGCTGCAGCAGAACCTGTAGAGCAGACAGTACCACCACCTTCCCCAGCAACAGAAGTGTCAACCCCAGCAAGGAGCCCTGCTCACTCTGACACAAAGAATGATCTAGCCATACTTCCCTTTGCCCAGCGTAGACACCAAAAGGTCTCTTGCGTTGCTCCCATTGATTTATGACAAGCACCAATTAATCAGGCACCAGCTGCGCTGACCCTGGAGCCTATAAGAACGGAGCCTTTCCCCTCTAGCCCTTGTCAGCAATCAACTGATCATTTCTCCTGTGCATGCTTCTGTTTGCTGCCCTTGCCTGTGTTTCTGCCTTTGACTTGTATTTGTTCTTTCCTGCCTCTGATTTATGGACATTGTTGGGACCCTTATCGCTTCTCATTTGCAAAGCTGCTTCCTTTCTTAAGTAAACTAACCACTTAAGTTACTGCTGAGTTTCTGACCTATGTTTGTTATCAGCTTCTCCTGGCTGCTGTCCAGACCAGGCTCGGACAGCACTCATATGCTGATGAGCTTCAAGCAGACAACTGATTGGCCACTTTGTGAACAATATACTGAACTAGATGAACCTTTGGCCTAATCCAACATATTACTTCTTATGTTCATAAGGGACTACTATGTCTACATATTCCATACAAATTATGTCTAACAGAGTAAAAAAGTGTACCTGTTTGTTGATTTCCAGTTATCATCATAGTCCATCAAACACTAATACTGATTCAGCTTCAGACACAGCTCAAATCAGCTGGTCAAGATGAACAGAACATTTTTGTAAATCATCAAATCAGGGACCCAAGTGAATCTTGTGGTTACTATACCTCTCTTCTATATTTCACCTCCATTATTAGAGGCAGTGTAAGTCTGTGGCCATTTCCATACCTTACCTGATCCTGTTGTCCTCTTGTCAAAATCCCAGCAGTGCCTTTGCTGGGAAGGGAGCATGACAAGAACACTCCCCTCCTCACCTCACTGGCTCCCTGTGGAAGGGAGTACAAGTGACACACATCTGCCTTCTGCAGTATAGCTGAACTCTTTCCCATGCTGCACTGGAAAAGGGAGCTACTCCATCACACTTCCTGCCCTTCCACATGGCCACGAAGGATGGGAGCATTGTGCAATTGTGGACCCTTAACAGATTTATTCCATTAAGGGAATATCCCATGATCACAAGGGGTGGGAATGGTATGGAGAGGGACCATGACAACATCATGCAAAAGCATTACCTGTGGACAGCTGCCATCCTGTCCCCATAGCGGAACTATGACGCCATGTGGAAATGCCCTGTGTATGAATTGCTTTGAAATATGACCAAGAAGCTACTGTTGTACTCATGTCCTCGTTGTGGAGTCCCCACATGCAATTATTTAGCCACTGTGGGAACAAAACGCTTGAGTAGAGAGGTTTTTTTGTCTGATTCAACAAGGTTCTGTTCTTATATTCTTATGTTTATATAAGTTTGAACATCATTTCTTTCTCACTAACCAGCAATGGGAACTAAATAACTGACTACCAGTGTGAAGACCTTTCTTTGTTTCAGCAATTCCTAGCATTTGACTGCAAACAGATTTCAGAGTTATTGACAGGAATATGTTTAGCAAGGTTAAATATCCATTAATCATGTTTTGAGGAACAGAATGCAGTGACTTATTTTCATACCAGAATTGATGGGGGTGTTTCATTTCTTACTTTGATGAAGATGCTGTTGGAGACAGAAATGCAATGCTCAAAATGAGTGCCTTTTCTCCAGGCAGATATCTCAAACACAAAGAACAGAAAGCAAAAAATGTTATTCCTCACATCTACTGTTGCTGTATGGAGAGATCATGACTAAGGCCATTTCTGTATGGCATTGCAGTCCCTCTACAAGGATGGGATGACAACGGTCCATGGGCTGTACTTCTGCACAATGTTATTGCAGTCCTGTTGCCATCCACCCATCATAATCATGGGATATTCACTCAACGGATTAAATCCGTTAATCACCTGTGATCATGCAAAGCTCCCATCCTTATCCGCCATGCAAAGGGTAGGAAGTACAAAGGAGGTGCTTCCTTCCCCAGTGCAGCATAGGAAAGAGCCTTGTTGCACTGTGGAAGGCAGGTTCCTGTCACTTGTGTTCCCTTCCACAGGAAGCTGGCCAGGTTTGGAGGTAAGTGCTCCTACCATGTTTCCTTACCAACAAAGGTGCTGCCCAGATTGCAATGGGAGGGAAACAGGATAAGGTAACATGCGGAAATGGTCTAAGTAATAGCATATATATTTGGGATGCACACTGTTCCTTCTCTGGTATTTCCAGTTGAAAAAAGTACTAATTAGCAGGTGGTAGAGCAGACCTCTGACACAGCAACAGCTATAGCAATAGCAGTTACATTTCTATACCACTTATAAGTGCGAAGCACTCCCTAAGCGGTTTACATGTATTTAGCTAATTGCCCCCAAGAAGCTTGGTACTCATTTTACAGACTTACGGAAGGATGGAAGGCTGAGTCAACCTGGAGTCCTGCAGGGTTGAACTCACAACATTGCAGCTGCAGTACCAGCATTTAACCACTGTGCCACCAGGACCTTCAAGATCTTCAAGCTGACCAATGCTATAAGAAGACAGCTTCTTATGCTGAGATGTCTTTCTATTGTTTTCACAGACATAATTGATCTGGGAGTTGTGAGGACACAACATTCTCTCCATAAAAATACTTGAAAATACTTAAAAAAATGAATGTGACAATAGCTTGAAGGAAAGATATAGAAGAAAGGTGAGAGAAAGAACAAGGAGATAGCTAAAAATCATAAAGCCAAGCCCTCCCTCTCTCTCCCTTTCTCTCTCCGAGTTGTCTTACAATATATAAAAAATAGATCAATGCAAGGCACATCCTAAGAACGTTGGCTGAAGTTGCTTGTCTCCTTTCATTTCTCTAGCTGTTTCCCTCTGTTTTCCTGTATCTAAGCCTCTCATCCATTTGTCTTTGCCCTGCTTGAATAATGTCATATGAATTTTGTATTCCTTAGGCACTCATTGCCATCAGATCCATAAAGGACCATAAAAGTACAGCACAGCTTGAAAGATGTAGTTCCTATACATGTTCTCATGAAATCCCAGCATTGTGCAATAGCCCTGGGAGCAGTTACAGCAATGAAAGCATTCAGCTTGTTCAAAGACAGGAGCCTGCAGTATCTCTTGTCTTTAAAGAATTATGTGATTCAGAGTTAGTACAGTCCAAGGGATCAGAAGCTCAGTATAAATCTTAGATAATTTGAGTTGGTTCTCATGGTAACTTTCACTCATTCTCATCATCCCTTGGGACGTACATACAAGGCAATGTAATATATGATCAGATAAACAAAGGCATGGTTACAGATAACTTCCATAACCACAATGCCACTTTTCCCAGATCCTTGCATGAACAAAATTATTGTGGAAAAAGCCCCCCCCCCGCACACTTTAAAGCTATGGCAAATATAACTTCATAAAAGGCACTTGGTCAAAAATATAAGTTGCAGCTCCCCATCTGGCTGACAGCGAAGACAGTAGAAATGGGAATAAAATGACCATAGTAGTGGTGATGATAATAATGAGGAAGATGATGATAGATCATGTTCACCTATTTACCTGGAATTTCTAGGGTTAAGTGCTAGAGTTTCTCCCAGACTTTGAACTAGAGATTGAGCCTGTGACTTTTTGTATGCACATGATGTGCTCTACCAGTGAAGTATGCCTCCTCATTGCCTGTTTCTCAGGCCATAAACTGATAGAAAAGTATTTAATTTTGGAGTCTCCACTGAGTGAAGAAAATCTACTGAGCAAAAGGGAAGGCCCTGATGAGCCACATTGTTTGCCCCTGGCTGACAGTGAAGGATGGAAACCATCTAAGGAAGGTCTAATCTTGAAATTAATGAGGGCCTTCTGCCTGGGCCAAAGGAAGAAGGAGCAAAGGGAATTAATCTGACTAAAACAGAGGAAAAGGATGAGGTGGGGATAAAAAGAACCTATTGTGAATGTAATTCTTTCTCAACTTTACTTCGTGAAATAGAAGGACACCTTGCTAAGGTTGTCCTATGTTTCTTATCTTTCAGAGAGGTGAAATAAACTAGAAGGAAAAAAGAGCAGAACAGAGCAATTCCTATCCTTATTACAGGACTGATACCTATGTACATCCCAGGTATATACTCTCCATCATTCACCTTCCTCCCTCCTCCATTTTGGTTAATTTCTATTTTCTTAACAGCAAACTATAGAACTTCAAGGTTCACAATATGACTATTATAAAGTTGACTACTGTTGATTCTTTCCTCTCATTCCTTCTCATGCAATACATCACTATTTCAGAAATTCAGTTCATGACATCCTGGCTTTCTTTGTTGGATTTTGTTAGTAAATTCTAGACTCTGAACTGAACTCAGTTTGTATGTTTATACAACAACAAATAAAATGTAAACAGTTTATAAAACAATTTTTAAAATGGTGAGGTAACTTTAAACAGACTAAAAATATTTTGAACAAAGGGATGGGTTAGAAAAAGTCAGTCTAAAAGTAATTGGAACAGTTTGAGACAATTTAAAACCATGACCATGTGCAGATTTGGATGAAATGAGTTAGACCCCACCAGCTGTAGCAAAGAGAAATGTTTTCACTTGCCATTGGAAGGACATCAATACTGGTCTCCAGTATGCAATTACAGAGAAGTCCCTGCAGAATCACTTCTGAAAGTTCTGTTTGGAAAGAGACTATTTATATTCAGAACTTAAAAGAAAATTGTTGTAAGACTCCTGGGATCCTGTTTGGGAGAAAGGTGGAATACCAATTGTGTGTGTGTGTGTGTGAGAGAGAGAGAGAGACTGAACCTGAATTTATCTAATCCTGATTTCTGCAGTTTACACAGTGTTTTCAGGCTTCCAATGATTGCCAGTAAACATCCATTGAAATCTTACCTGTGTCCATTCAGATTAAAGACAGTTGAATTTAGCAGGACTTATTCTCAGGTGAACATGCATAGGATCTATAGTTTTCTTTCATTTTAAGTCTATTATGACACAGAATTAAGAACTGAAGGTAAGACCTTGGCTACTTCAGGAGTTGAAGTCTTTGTTCCTTCAAATGTTTTGTTCTGCAGATATCGTCAGCCCTGCCAAGCATGGCTAATTATAAAAGATTGTTAGGAATGTAACCCAAAACATCTGGAGGGTGAAATTTCCCCAACCCTCTCATGGTTTTACCTGTAGTGTTTGAGTTAATATTACATACCTGATTCTATAAATTTGCAATTACTGAGGATGACCATAATTTGAATAACTATCAAGTCAGTAAGGAGACTGATATCTATTCATCTGGAGAAGTAAAATGTATCAATTTTGAAAAGGAAAAGCTCTACTACATTAATGAGCATACTGTCTCACTTCTGTTCTCTTTCAATTGATGTACTCCTTTGTGTGTATGTGTGCTTTAAAAAAACACCAACAGTTCCTTATTAAAATGTTTCAGAGCTCAGAACAAATTTGAATATGTTGTATTTTCCTTCAGACAACATGAAATATATCAACAGTAATGATGTACATCATCCTTTATGTTGCAGGGGGAAAAAAACCCTAAAAAACAACAACAACCCTACATCAACTTACTTTGCACAACTTTTGATAATTACCTGTTTGACTTCCTAACTTCATGCAAGTGTGCTGTAGATCTTAAAAGCACTTCTAAGATTCATGCTGAGACAATATGCAAAAGAATATATAAATGGCTTGCTGATCTTATAGCAAAAGGATAATGTATGTATGGTAACCTACTGCTAGAGCTGTCAAGAAACTGTGATTCAATGAAAAATTCATGAAATTGACAGAGTGATTCAGGAAGATTTTTTTTTTCCAGAAATGGCTCTTCCCCAGTTTTGTTCTTCTGACTCCTGAGAATGTTTTCTTGGGTGTAAATTCTACTCTACATAATGAATTTCTGATTAGATAGGTGTAGGATTTCACTGATAATGTTTGGCTGCTTGCTATCTCTTCTCAAAACAAACAAACAAACAAACAAATATAAATATGTTTCATATGAAGTATGAACTATTCAGTTGTTGTTGCTGCTGCTGTTACAAAATATTATTTTGCCATATTAGTGAAAAATCAATGAATCAGAACAATTTTAACATGGGTCAAACTGCTTGAATATTATCATTCTCATTTCGTACCAGAACTATGTGGCATTGTTGCTTCTGTTATTATCACCAAATGACAAATCATTCAGTCGGGAATAACGCATAAGGTTTGTGACAATTCATGCTAACATTGCACTTTTTACTGTTATTAAAATTTAAAAAGTCCTGGACAAATTTATCTCTTTAAGGTCAATGAAATTATGCTAAAAACTGGATTTCTGTCTATTCAGTATATTCAAAGTAAGCAACTCATAAAGCTTATTTGAAAATGATTATTTAATTCCAATTTATATATCCTTTACTTTTCACCAGTTGTTTTTCCCGATTTTTTTCTCTGTTTTTCTTAAATTGTGTAAAATTCATTTCCATATCTCCGGGTTCTTATTATTCTCTATGTGGTTGAAGAATAGCTGTTCAAATATTTATCACATAACAACTAATCAATTTTGGGGGGAAAAAAAGTCTAATTAACACTCCAATCCTATACAAATATGTTTAGACTTTAACCTTATTTAATATATTGAAACTTACTTCTGAGTCAGCATGTATATAATTGAGTTATATAAACATTTAATGTAAAATTTACATAAAGCTTCAACTAAGTTGCATGAATATACATACTGTTGTTAACTGCCTCAAGTCAGCTTCAACATATCATGACCCTATTGGAGAGACCTATCAGAGAGATCTCTAAGACACCCTATCATCAACCTCCGTGATAGGTCTTGCAGATTCCAAAAAGTATCTTCCTTCAGATCTGTAATGTGGTCTTCCTCTTTTCCTACTGTTTTCTATCTTAGCAAGCTTTGTTCTTATTTCTAGTGAATCATATCTTCTCATGATATGGCCAAACTATGACAGCCTCAGTTTAGTCATCTTGGCTTCTAGGAAGACTTAAGGCTTGATTTGCTGCACACGTATGACACACATATTAGCTTGCAAATATCCAAGTATCCAAAGTATGTCAGAAATATCCAAAGTATGTCTGTGTGTGCACAAAATTATATTTTATTCAAGTGTTTATTCTAAATGTGCAGACCTCACACTGAAATTTGGCCAGAATGAACTTGCTGTTACAGAGAAGAGGGCTGTGCACTGGCAGTTTGTAAATCAAAGTGGAGGGAGAACAAAATCAGTAAAGTAGAATGTGAGAATTCTTACAGCTGCAGAAAGTTACTTTTCTGAACTACAACTGGACATGCTAATTGGAGATTCTGGGGATTTCTGGACTTTGCTGTCCAAAGAGTAACTTTGCCAAGCAATGAGTGCTCACATGTCTATTTTTTTCCACATTTTTAAATGCCAGATTCCCTCAAAAATATAGTGAAGTGAACCCCTGAAATAATTTGATTTTTTTTTCATTCCAAAGTCTACATTGTTTACATTATCAACACAAAACTTTACTCCATTAGACTATTTCAAAATGTTTCCATTTCAGTTGTTTAGTTTTTCCCCCCAAATAATTTTATACTATGACTAACTCAGTGATGTTATCCTCACAGGAAATATGTTATCAACCCACTTAAACTTTGTTTAAGTCATTGCAGCATTTCTTCAGCTAACTTCAGCTAAGATTAGTAAATGTGCTGCATATGAATCTACTTAGTTTGAAAAGGAATTGCAAAACATCAATTTATTTCAGAGAATTGAACACAATCCCTCCTGCTTCACATTTATTATGTTGAATCACATATATTGTGCTCAAATCACATACAGTGTATTTATAGTTTGCTTTATTTCCATCCACTAGCGAGTCTAACAAATAGAGGACCTTAAGACTCTGGTGTCAGAATATGAATAACATATACTTTGGAATACTCATTCCGGTTAAGCATTCACAATGCTATGACAATCCTACATCACTTTGGATGTCTGCCTATTTTTGTGCACTGTGTGTATTCCTTCACATTGCCATTCAGAATTTGAAATGCATTATGTATACCTTGAGGTGTGACTTTTGAGGAATATTTATGTACACACGGGTATCGGTGTGAGTCACCTTGAGCACAGCAGCATCTGCAAATGGATGATAAACAGTATTCATACATATCAGGACTGTAGCATACTTATTACCTCTTCAGTCATTTGGCTCTCTGCTTTGTGGACAAAGGTGAAAATGCTTTTGGTTTCCCAGCATTAGTTCTCATATAAAATTTGTAGCAAAATGAATAAGAGGATGGGAAGAAAAATTAAATGCACTGATGCATTAAGAACGCTGGGATGCCAGTCCCAGGGAGGCTTCAGTGGCCTTAAGGAAGAAAGCATTTACAGAGATGAACAGCTGTCACATTGGCTCAGATGAGATCAATGTAGAAAGCAAAATTAAATCAGAGACCATCCCTAAGTGAGTCCATATTTAAGCACATTCCACATAAATGGTTCATATTCAAGTGCTTCACCTGTCTAGTCTTCTAAATAGATGTTCTACGGAAGTCAGTTGAATCCTTCACACAGATGCATTAGCAAGGTTCTTCAGATCTCCCAAAAATGTCTGCAGAAATCCAAAACATCCATGTTCCGTTAATCACTAAAACTGTTGCATTACTTTAAGAGACCTTTTGAAAGTTATTCCTTATAAGAATGAATACAAGGACATGCCAGAGTAATCTGTAACTAAGCACATCCATAATTTGTGACACAAAGGGTTTTGTGCAAACTTTTTTCCCCGCAGAATTTGGAAATGTGAATATAATTGCTGGACATTCCATTCTCCACCCAGGCAGGCCAGATACAGCCAGTTTGTCGCTTCAAGGACCTCTCCGGCAAACACCTCATTGCATATGTGTGATACTAACAAAGGCTCCCTGCCCCAAGCAGGCAACCTGACAAAGCTGTACTAAGAGCTCCGTATTTGCATACTGGCTACACTATTGTTAATTCGGCTCTAATTCAATCATGCTAAATTCTGACCTTTCCAAAGCTTTGTCCTGCTCCTAAAATGCATTGTTCTCACCAAGTAAGGTATGGCCTGCAGTCACCATTCACCCCTGATTCTGAGACCATCCTCGGATTGCTCCGGACTTCCATCCCGCCTTGCTGCCGCTTTGTTTGGTGAGCTGTCCCCTCAGTCCCATGTGCTAAGACCCCATACCAACGAACTCAATCTTCAGACCTCTCCAGGACTGCGAGACAGGTGTCGTATCACCCATTTCCCTCTGAAAATCCCTATTCCAAGTCAATCTCTGATTCCTTAGTTCTCTGTGTGACTGTGGTGTCTTTAATATTTGTCTGTACTCAATAAAACATCATTTTTATTACTTTAAACCGCCTGACTGCTTGACTGACCTGACCCCGTAGACAGTTACAAGATCCTGCTAAGTTACCCTGCCTCTTGCTAGCTTTAGTGAGTGCTCCAGCTAATTTTCCCCAAAGTTGTGTTTGTTCTTTGGTTATTTAGGTCCCTCCCAGGTCCCCCAGAGATCAGGGTAACAGAACAATTAAAGGGTTAATGCATACATTTGAAGTGGGTTATTACCTCAACAGTTATAAAAAACAGAATAAATATCATAGAATAAATATCACAGAGTTTCAGCTGTTTGCTGTGATTCTATTGCTTCTGGTCATGGCAGTTATTTTCTGTTCCACCCTGTAAAATAGGTGTGTGACTATAAGTGACCCCAACACTAACCCTGTGAAACAGGCATTTACAAGGAGGGATTGAGGGTTCTTTGCCATCTGATAGTAGGATATGCATTTGTTTGGATGAGCCTCTTGTCATCCTCTGGCCACCTGGGCTCCAAACACAAGATCAATAGTATAGTCCAAATGTTCAGGATTAGGATCAACAGCCCCCTTAATCACTTTCAAGCCTTGGAATCTCAGGATACTGCATATGGGAGAATGAGCAGGTTCTCTGTTAAAATTTTAGGCTATTTGGTATTCAACCATGGAATAAAGAGACCAGACACAAAGTTTGGTTAACTAAGGACCACTTTATTTTGATCTGTCCTATTTAAAATTGTGTCAACCTGAAAGAGACCAGAGGGGAAGGAAACTTGATACTGGTCCAGCTGTTGCCAGGGTTACTACATGACAACCTGTTCAGTCTTCCCATGGGCAATAACACCTCTACCCTGGCTTTTGTTGCTTTGGTTGCTGTCCAGTCCAGCATCTTGGAAGGTAACTCAGGGGCTCCCACCCAAGCTGCAGAACTGTTAAAGTGAGAGTCTAATTCCAAGTTAACCTCACTTTACCAACCCACTGGGATGCAGAGTCCTAAAAAGGAGGTTCCAGAACCTTACTCTACACTAAAGGGGTGCTAAGAGGTGATCAGCAAAGCCTTATTCTTCCCTATTACCTGCCAGAGGACAACCTATTTAATGACACCAACTGGAGCCAATTTTCCCAATTCTATCAAATACAGTATAGGATAGGCAAAAGAAAAGCCCTGATGTAAAGGGGGGAAAATTCCTATCTGGTTCTGAAGTGACCACATTAACTCATACTGCATTGAGGAAAGCAGAATGGGTCAGCACTGAAAATAGAAGGACCTATGTAGAGGGCAGACTGCTTTCTGTCTCACTTGCCCATCATATGCCTTGATTTGACACTTAGGACCAATCAAACTTCACCCTCTGGTCTCAGTCCATAGAGACCATCAAAAGTTTACCCTACCCTGCAGTGACATTCACTGTGTGAATCCAGAGAATTATTTATTTATTTATTTGTGTGTGTGTGTGTTCAAGCCACCAGTAGGCATATGGTAACCCCATGAATTTCATAGTTCTTAAGAAAAGAATACTCCAAGGTGGTTTTGTTGGCCCCTTCTTCTGAAATATCACCCAGAGCACCTGATATTCATTGGTGGTTTCTGTTCCAAGTACTAACCAAAGTTGACCATGCTTAGCTTCTAAGATCTGATGGGATCTGTCTCCTCTAGTGTATTTAAGTCTTCATTTTATTATGTACATTCATAGATGTACAAATATACTTACCCCTCAGGGAGGAACATAGACATCTCAGTCTGTCAGCAAATTACATTCATGACATTACATTATAGGTAAAGTATCATACTTTCATAAGGACTGAACATTTATGTCCTCTGCTTTACTCTAGCAGGCATCTCTATACTTTACATATAGAGGAACCAAGACATTTACGTCTATGGAGGAAATACACAGGCAAACAGGGAAGATAATATCTTCCATGGGCATTGCAAACTGGTTATTGCAACATCCATAACAAGCACAAAGGGAAGTATATTCTTATTATAATCTATCTCACCAGCATTATCTAGATTATTATCAGCTTATAACAGTGAAGCTGTTATGGACAGCTATCTTCATATGTGTGAGACTGATGCTCAGTCACCCTGGCTTCTGTCTTTCCAGAGCTAGTTTTATAGTACCTCTAACCTCTCTACATCCAATCAGAGACAGATCTTTATTAACATCCACTAACATAAACAATGCTAATTGGTTAATGAAGTAATTTTCCTCATCAAACTAGATCAGTGATCTTACTGGTCTTTCCTCTGTAATGTAACACTTGGAAGCCAGTGGTTCTTGGCTGCCTTCCATTTGATTACATCAGGTATCTGACATTAGTAACCCTGTGTAGTTGGATTCATTAAAAGTCAATTCACCATTTATGATCTGTTTTATGCCATTTCTCCTTTTATCATTTTGTTTGCAGTTAAGTTGGCTTCTTGCCTAGAATTTGTCAGTGCCCACACTCTTGGTATTATATGAAAATTCCCATGTTATACTTTATTACCTTTATGCTTTATAAATATGACATCCAGGCTTCAGGGGCTTAAAATTTGAAAAATACAACTCAAACCAGTGCTGAGCCTATAAGAACTGGCCACACTGATAACCCTGCTACTGAAGGCCAACACACTGGAATTCTTGTTCAGTTCAGAAGAAAACCCATTTCTCAATCAATAAAAGGATTTTTTAAAGAACGATGTTAAAACAGGGTTAATAATGTGAAACATTTAATTTAAAAATAAGTTTTAATTTCTATGAATTTTCTTTGTAAATCAGTTGTATATACCCCTTCTCCTTGCAGGAGTTGCAAATGAGCTTCCTCACTCTTTAAAAAAGCCCCCTACCTCAATAGTTAGACAAAATCTAAACATCTCTTTTAGCCTGGTCAGGATTTATGACATTGGAACAGAAAAATTCAACATTTTTTTTAACATAAAAAGTCCTCTTTTCTCCTTTTCTGAATGTTAAACTTTCTTTTTTAATTTATTTTGTATTGGCCTTAGTAGGCCAAGGTTTGTATTTTTATTACTTCATTGACACCTGCTACCACTGTATTCAGATTTATGCCTAGTGTCTGTCTGACAGACTGACTGGCACATATTTCTAAATCAAACAGTAGAGCAAAGGACTAATCAGTCTAGATTATTATTACCAAAATTCCTCATAGCAAACTCAAGAATTCTGCAGTTAAAAAAGGACACATTCTGCCAGATTATAATATATCTCCTGTTTTACAGTCTTTTCCAAGAATTACATCTTGAAATGTGTCTAAATATTGTGTTATTTAGGTTAGAGAATGAATGTAAATGATGTACATTGGAATTACCTCAGAAATGGAATGATTTTCTTTCTATACTGTTTGTTCATAGACTGTCTTGATTTGATTGATCCTTTTTGTTTGTTTGGATGATTCTGAATGATAGTGTTATACATAGATGTTGTATATGAAATCAGCAGCATGTTGAAACCGTCAAAGAGATTTTTTAAATATTTCCATTGATTTTAATTTTTATTTTAGTCATGCTGCTTTTGGATTTCTAGGTCAGGACTATTCCAGGACCTGAGACTGCAAGGTCAAAACCTGAGAACCTAAGATCTGATTATGGTCAATTGTGATTTCACAGGACGTAAGCTGTGGTGATGTTACAAATTTTATGTTACAACAGCTCCTGGTGATATCAGGACTCATGATAAATTAAGCATCAAACACAATTAGACAGAGTATACCATGCAGATTTTTTTAAAAAAAATATGAACTCTAAGTAATGAAGAATGCAGAGAGAGAGAGAGAGAGAGAGAGAGAGAGAGAGAGAGACTCTTTTCAAAGTAATGTTCTTTCCCAGAAATTTCTCTCCTTTGCTCTAAGGACTGGAAAGCGGATCAGAGATTCCAGTGCCTTCTCCACAACTTACTCCTAGGTACACTTGTTTACATCTAATGTGTGTTAAATACATTTTTTAAAAAAAAAATCGGATAGATACACGAATAGAGTAATATGTCAGTTAACTATCAGAAAATGAAGTCAGATGGCTTCCCTCCCTCCTATAATCTGAAAATTCAGCATAGAGTCCAAAACCACAGTGTTCCTTACAAAACACTTGAAAAGCATGGTAACATCAGAGGACATCACATTGTGGATAACCTCAGACAATACATTTTCACAAGGAAGCTACTATTCAATGTGAAAAAATGATGGGCAATATTCTACATTAGTGATTTTCTTTACCAGGGCTCCCCATATATGTAATTTATTACTAGAGACTTCCAAAACTTGTCCTATCACTGTTGTTTGTGTCTACCTTCAGGGCTTTGTGGGTCTTCTGTGAGGGCTACACAGACCTCCAGGAATCCCCTGACTCCAGGTTAAGAACCACTGCTCTATGTCATCTACTTAGTTAAGTATACTTGACCCCAGAACCTGGCCTTACTCATACTCTGTGCACTGATACACTGGACATCCCTCTCCCCATGCAGATGATTCCCAGTAAAGTAGGTTGGGGGTATTATTTTGGCAGTAGTGTCACAATCGTAACAAAGTCACAGTCATGAATATGGAATAGTTATCTAGATTTAGTCATCTGTAACTATTCCAGATTCATGATTACTACTCCGTCACAATTGTGATGCTATTGCCACAACTGTAATTGTTCCCATCCACTTTACCAGGCATCAGCTGTGTGGGGAGGAGGAAGTCCATTCTGCCAGTGATCAGAGCACAGTTAAATGACATTTCTGTCAGTGGGTCAGCAGAGGGAGGTTGGGCTGGGAGAGGTTACTTAGTTAAGTATACTTAACTAAATAGTTGATAGAAAATACTGGCCAGTTTTCTGAACCTGCCCGCTAATCATTTATTATAGTGCTGTCATATTGGTAATACACATACATAAAAAGAGAATAACGCTGCCTGTGTCTAGAAGTCTATAAAGGACCATGTTGATTGTACTAAAACAGATATTTACAGACTGCGTTTGAAATGATGTTCAAAGCCCCATGCAGTGCATTTCTGGAATCAACAGATTGGTTGGATGTTGTTTCCCATAATTTATTTTTAATAGATTAAAAATACCAACAGACCAGCTCTATAAAATGTTACTAGGGCTATGAAGCCATTTGATTTATGATCTTTCTAAACAGATAACACCATTGATGAATTGCCACTTTAGAAGATTAGTAGATTATATGGTTCCGACTACCTTTCACATTCATTCACAGTCAAGGTTTCCATTCTAAGAAGCATTTTTTTTCTAGATGTATTAACAAGAAAGCCAATAAAAACGGGGAAGAATCAGGCTGGCTAAGCTTTTATTAGAAGAAAAATAAGCCCAGAATAACTTCTAAAATATAATGGGTGGGCACTTGCACGTTCTCCTGATGTTGAATTTCTAGCAACCTAGCCAGAATAGCCAATGGTGAGGGCTTCTGAGTTTTCGACTTCAATAACATCCAGAAGATGCATGGTTTACTCTCCTGTCCTAGAAGGACATAATTTAATATCTGTGTGGATCTAAACATTGAATTCTTGTGCAATATTAGTTCAAAGCTGATTTTATCCAGCTAGTAATGTGGTGTGGGGGCAAGATGTGAGAACAATAACCATATTTAGGTTAAGGTGAATGATCAAATTTATTTTGTGTTTACAGTTAGAAGAGTATGAGCTGTATACCCAGGACCCAGGGCAATTATTGCATTGTAGAATAATTTATTAAACAGGCATCTCAGAGACATACTGATTCTACCATCCTAGCTGATATGTTGAGTCAATGAAAGAGTTGACAAGAAAACTGAGCCTACCATGTTGGAAAAAAAAATACTAAAGGACTTTGATGCAAGCTGGTGTGTAGGAGATAATGCCAGACAGACTGGATCAAGCCTTGCAGTGACACTTCTAAGATTCCTAAGATTCCTTACATGGATGCTCAGTGTGGAATAGGGAGTCCACATTATTTACCACTAATTATATATCAGCTCAATGTCTACTTCATCAGAAACCAATGATGTGACAGAAGCATGGAACAATGTAGTTTAATAATATGCAATGGTATTATTGTGATGAAGACAAACCACCAGAAGGCTGGGTTCTACATAAGGTAAATAGAACTTAACTATAGTGCTAAAGATATTGCTAAAGTCACCAGTCTGGACCTCTATTTATGACTTGAGGCAGACCAAAAGAAAAAAAGAAAAATTCTCCTTCTAGTCTGTTCCTAAAGGTTATGCCCAGAATGCTCCTGGGATGATCACAAGTTACACTAAGAAATAGCAGCTATTGTCAATAGGAATGATTACAGGCCACTGTCTAATACTTTGGATTACACTGGCCGATACGGTGGATATGATCTCACCTTATAGCAGAAAGCTAAATAGCTACCAGAAATCTACATATCCAGAAAGTCCCTGCTTGCCACAAGCTCTCAATAAACTCTGGGTCAGGGGAGTGAAGTAGTCTTCACCAATGTTGTACTTTCTATGACCTAGAGAGGCAATTGTCTGCCCACTTTTGAAGGCACAGAAGCAAGCAAGATGAAACCGCACCTTTAGCCTGAGGTAGCAGGAATGTTGACTTTGTTTTTAAGTCACACATAGTAAAATCTTAGGCATCCCTTTCCAAAAATTAGCCCCACAAATTTCAGTGTAAACTGCTTCAGTTAACATTGTTTTATAGGATTGCAGTGTTTGCAATATTAAATTCAAAATAGTGGACTGGATCTAAAAGTGTCCTTTCATTTTCAAGAATGCTATGACCTACTCAAGACTTCCATTAATGAGAGAGGGAAAATGGTTTTAATCAGTTCCCTGATTGGTCTTGAAAACCTGCTTGGAAAACTTAGTGGATCCTCGGGGGGGGGAAATAAAGTGGGATAACTGGGGAAGGAAAATATGTCCATCCTACCATTTGTGAAAGCATCTGAAAGACCACAAATTTCCAGAGAACTTAGCCCATTCTCAAGTTTATAATCAGTCAACATCGTGATTTTCTTTTACACAAAAACATTCAGATGTCAAAAAACAATATAAGCAGAAAGTAAAATGAAAGAACACATCATGGTCTCTCCATTAAGTCCACAGCTCTTTATTCACAGTAACTTTGCCTTCACTTTTTAAAACATTAAATGATCTATAATTGAATGTCAAACATTGCCAAAAATCTATGGATTTCCTGACATTTTGTACAAGATCAGTTGCAACTGAGTAATATTAATACTTCAGAGGTTCTGAGAAACATTAGTTTGAACACTGAAAGCTGCCACAATTAGGGCTCAGACTAAAATCCAAACAGATTATTGGGAAAACTTCTCAGATGTGAAGCTCCTATATGAAGGCAGGAAGCACATGGCAAAAAGAAAAGATCTATCCACAACTGAAAGTTCACCAACAGTTATCACATGTACATGCAATTTTAAATTGTAATAACTACCATGGGAATGAAGTTCTTTATTCTGCAGTTTCCTGTGTTCTAAACTAGACCCAAGAAGCTGAAATTTGAAGCAAGATAATGACAGATAATTCAAGTACTAATTGGGTTAAGTACAAATGAACATGTTCAAGCTGCTTGTAACATGACATGGGGCAATTCTTAATAAGAAGTCAATTTTCACTTAAATTGCTGCTTTCTCAATCATATGTGCCTGGTAACAAAGTTTCTTTGTATATGCCTGTGGCATAATAAATTATGAAGAATCTTGAAGCCCATCATTTAATCCTGCAATCAAATTAGGAGCTACTTTAAACAGATGGCAATGGATGCCATTTGAATACAGACTGCCAGCTCTTTAACAGAAGGAGCAGGGGAGTGGAGACAGGAACACGGATGTCCAGATGGGAAACCCATATGATCAATCCACAAGATGTCACTCTTTCTCCAGAGAAATCATGTGGGAGGTAGATGATTTTGGGCTGCAAATTGAGCTGAGGAGTACTTGCCCAACAACTATACAACATCTAATTCAAAATACTTGGTTCCTGATTCTAATTAGTGGGCTGTGTCAGTGAGGTACAATTTATTCATACTGACACAGATTACACAGGATAAAGCCAATGTGAATGTTCAGATCCCAAGAAGCAAGAGAGGACAATAAAAGGAATTTTAGGGGTGGGATCCCTTTGATCTTGTGCTTTAAAGTAAGGGCTCGATCATAGCTCAGTGGTAAAGCATACGCCCTTCATGTTCAGTCCCTAGAATCTCCATTTTAGAGGATCAAGTAGCATTTGATACTGAACATCCTGGAGAACTACTGTGAGTCGGACTGGATAACATAGGAACAGATGGGCAAATACTCTGATTTAGTATTAAATAAATACTTCAGTGTTCTCAGTGTATATTTCTTTAGGATATGCTTCAGTGTGAACCACCTTTACTAGCATCAGTCACTGGAAATTGGATCCATGTTTGTCTTGGCACAGCCATCTACAATGGCGGTCATATGTGGCCCTACAGATATTGTTGGAGTATAGCCTGTAAATTCTTTCAGCATTAGCTAAACTGGTTAACCAGATGAGAATTATAGCCCAATAGCATCTGGAAGGTCACCACAACCTTACAGTGGTGCACTTGTCTAGCTTTCATATGGACTCTCTCTTACTTAGGATAGGATTATTAAAATACAGCTATGCTTTTGGTAGAATTTTCAAGTGGTTCTGCAGAACAGTGCTAAATGAATAATATCCTTCTCAGTCAGACACAATACCAACTTAAATCCAAGTCCATATGCCAGTCAGTCTACTTTTATTTCATAAAACCATGGAGATGAGATTGTAGATAGATGAGAGAGAGAGAGAGACAGACAGACAGACAGACAGACAGATAGACAGAGATAGAAATTGCTAAGATATCATCAAGAAAACTAAGCTAATCTTTCTTAACTTGTCCCCCTAACATAGCTTGCACTAAAGCTTCCATCATCCTTGCCCATGTGTCATCCTGGGTGGAGGAGATGAGAAGTGAAGTAAAAAACATCTGGAGGACAGCATTTTGCAAAGACTGAACTAAAGATTGTTTGGTTAAACAGCTTGATGTTATCAGAGACCATAAGCCACATTCAATTCAAAATGTCTTGATCATAACAAATATATTATGACCTCTCTCAGTTTTAATAAAGATATATCTATTTGTCTCTTATCTGGATTTCAATGAAATCTATATGATCAGAAAACTGCTAGTATTTAAAATTAGATGGCTTGAATAAAAAAAAAATCATGTACTATGCTTATAGAATGAAGATTTGCCAGCTCCCACTTCCACCTGAAGAACTCCAAATTCCCCAAAACCACTTTTTAGGGAGTCCATGACGTACATGAGGAGTGTACCTCACTCTCAAAGTATGGCTAAGTGTGATGGGTTGAGAAGTGACCCATCCTGACCCGCAGCATAATAAATATTTCCCTCTGTACGAATAGATAGATTATTGATTACCTTCTCGTTTGTCCAGCTCCTATACATGTTTCCTTAGAATTAAATTCCTTCAAGGTCAATGGGATTTATCCACAAATAAATAAATATGGGAATGTAGGCTTACTGTTTTATTTGATTTGTCATGTCAAAGGATTCAGTCTCATATGTTTGGAAATCATGTAGTAAGATTACATTTCAGATTCATATTGTAATTGAAAGTCTGCTAGCAAAAGATAGATATTTTTTGGTCTGTCAGTCCGTCTCTAGAACCTAGAGGCTTGTCTGTAAGTAGCATTCCAAAGTATCTCTTGGATTGCTTTCTGGGCAAAATTTAAAATATTTTATTACAGAGAACGTATCACTGAGATGTCACAAGACTTTACCCTAGATGAAAAGTACATTCATTATTCCAATGGTCTGAATTCATCCTAAGTATATGAATAATCTACTTTCTCTTTGCCTCAGAGGAAGGCAAATGTGAACTCTTTCTGAACAAATCTTGCCAAGAAAACCATGTGATAAGTTTGCTTTAGGGTTGTGATAAGTTGGAAGCAACTTAATGTCAAAACCCACAACAAATATGAATAATAAATAGTTCAAATAATAAAGAGGTATCCTTTACTTACTGTGACTGGAACCCTGTATCAGCTGCTTAGTTAAATATACTTAACTAAGTAACCTCTTCTGGACCAGCCTTGCTCCAAACCTGACAGAAATGTCATTCATCTGTGCTCTAGTCACTGGCAGAATGGATCTCCTTCTCCCCAGGCAGCTGATGGTTGGTAAAATCATTTTGTGGAGGAATTGTGACTGTTGCAATACTGCCAAAATCATGTCTAAGTAGCAATTATGAACACAACATAGTTACCTAGATTTACTGATCCATAATGATTTCATACTCATGATTGCTACCTAGTTATGATTGTGACACTATTGTCATAGTCATAACCCCACTGCAAGCTACTTTACTCGACATCAGCTGCATGGGGAGAAGGAATTTCATTCTGTCAGCAACTGGAGCAAAGGTGAATGATATTTGATGTTCAACCACAAAATAAAGAGACCAGACACAAAGTTGGGTTAACTAAGGGCCACTTTATTTTGACCTGTTTTAATTGAATTGCTTTTTCCTGAAAGATACAAGAGGTAGGGAACAACATGATATGGGTCTAGCTGATGCCAGGGTCACAATGTGACAACCTGCTCAGCGTGCTCATGGGCAATAACACCTGAGCCCCAGAGGCAGACCGGTTGCTCCGCAGTCCAGCATCTTGGAAGGTAACCCAGGGACTCCCACCCAAGCTACAGGGCTCTAAATGTGAGAGCCTTATTCCCAGGTTAACCTCAAGGGTAACCTCCTTCACTGACCTCCTGGGATTCAGGGCCCTAAAGAGGTGGTTCTGGAGCCCTACCCTACACCAAAAGGGTGCCAATAGGTGATCACCAAAGATATGTGCCCAGGAACAACCTATTTAATGACACTACCCAGAGCCAATTTTCCTAATTCCATCAAATACAGTATGGGATAGGCAAAAAAAAAAAGAAAAGAAAGAAAGAAATGGAGAAAAATTCCTATCCTGCCCTGAAGCAACCAGATTAACTCACACTGCATTGAGGGCAGGAGAGTGGGTCAACGTCAAGAACCGAATGATATGTGGGAGGGCGAACTGATTCACTGTCTCCTTTACCCCATCACATGTCTTGATTTGATGCTTAGAGCCAATCAAACTGAACACTCTGGTCTCACTCCATGGAGACCATCAAAAGCTTACCCTCCCCTGCAGCAACATTTGTTGCGTGAGTCAGGTAAGTGTTGCATTGGGTTTGGAAGGTTGGACCAGAACAGTTTACTCACTTTACCTATATAGTATACGCATATCCCTTACTGATATAGGATCCCAGTCTAGTGCTATGATGGAAAGACATGAAAAGTAGCATGCCCTTGAGAAAATTATTTTTTCAAAGTGTCCATATATCATGTACACACTAAAGTATTCATCCACCATCAACATGTACCTCCAGCAGGTGAGGAACTCCTGGAACTAAGCATGCTAGAACCCCAGGAGGAATTTACTTAGCCCCTTCTGTAGGATGTGACATCAGCCACATATTCAGTGAAGTGGGAGCATGAGCAGTGCTTCCTAGTCCAGCATGCAAATCAAAATGTCTACTAGCCTTTTAGGCTAAATCTAATTTTTACTTTCATCTAGAGGAGACCCCCCTGAATCAGTGAAGCTAATATAAGTGTTGACTAATACCTTTTCCATTTGTTTACTGAGCCAATTCCAGGTGGAATTAACAGATATAGGCACTTAAATTCCACAGATTTTGATAGAAAATGTGACTGTCAGATAAATAATATTGACATGAACCACAAGAAGATGCAAATTAGAAGGCTAGGAAGGATATCCTTCATGAAGATCAAACTGTCCTTTTATCTTCAGTACCAAAACTAAGGCCATTTCCACATGGGGTTTTTAAAATGGGGCAGAGCGTCCTCCAGGGAGGACGTCTGCACCTGGGAGCAGACTGGGTTGGACCTACTTAATGTAGATCCACACCTCAGCCTGCTCTGAAGCGACCCCAAGTGGTTGTCCAGTGTGCTTTTGAAAGACTGCTAAAAACAGGTCTTTCAGAAGCACGGAGCTAGCCAGTGTGAGCCTGCTCCCTTATGCAGATTTGCAGGCTCGCATTGGTGCAAGCCTATGATCTGCTGGGGGCGGGCTTTAGGCTGGTGAGCTTCAGCGATTGGTTGAGATGCCAGAGCAGTGCATATTGATGAGCACGCACTGCTCCAGAGCAGCATGGACCAGACCAGGGAGCCAAGAAGTCCAGTAAGTAGCATCACGGGGCGATTCCCTTGCCCCCTGCTGAAATGGCCTAAGTTTTCTCTCCTCTCTTGCCTGCTGAATTAATTGAGTGTAAACTACTTTAACACTTTAAACTCAGTTTGCAACAACTGAAATAAGCTGAGGAGAAAAGAGGAAAAGGAGGAGAGAGAAAATAGCACATTTAAAAACTAGCTAAAAAGGTAGGATGAAAGAAGATTAATCAGGGTTGTTCCTGTCAAATCAGGACAGTTGAAGGGTATATTCTTATATGCTTCCAAATGAAACCTTTTTCTGGGAATAAAATTAAATTTCTTAGGAACCTGCTTGGTTTTTAAAATTTGTGTCTGTCCTTCTCTGCGCTCTCTAATATATGAGGCCTATTTGGCAGGACATTGAGAAAGGATTTTCTTAGTAGCTGCATCTGGGCTTTGGAAATCATCTCCTCCCTCTCTCCAAAACCCTTTTCCTACCTTTGGGCATCTTTGAATGCCAAGCCAGTCAATTACAAGATCTACGTTACTCAGGAATGAAACAGTTAATCTTCCATGAGCAGGTGGAAGGGTTATTCTCTCACAGCTGGGTTAACTGGGATTATAGGGTGTCACTATGGTATATAGGAAAAACACCTTTTATCTGTAGACTCCTTATTATCAGATCCTTGTTTAATGTGTACCAGGAGAATACATGTGCCCCCACTTGAATTTATCTAGGAAGGGAAAGAGTACACACAATACCTGCATTTATCTATTGATCAATCTATTAATAGACAGCAACAGAGTGATGGACTAGATAGTGAATAAGTGTCCTGTGTTGGCAGCCAGCCAAGGCTTATGGTTCATTAATAAGAGCCTTTTATTAGCACCTGTGAGTTAAGTTTGTTTTATTTTGTTAGGAAATTACCAGTTATCATTTTGCAGTCCAGTCACCATAAATCTGGAATGATAGCCCAGTGGCAAAGGAGCATGAGCAATGAATCCAAATGTAAACCAGGTTGCTTCCACTGATAGGAGTGGTTGACTGTAACAGATTCCTCCCATTTTGGTCCTTCTTTATATAGGCTGAAAGCCTTCCACAGCTGTTTGCCTAATTAATGAATCCTTACTATATAAACACCCCAAGACTCCTGGACTCTTCCTTTTCCACCTACTCTGGCTGCCATAAGTATTATCCCTCTCATGCCTCTGTGTTGTGTCTGTTGGGAAGGGTCCTGTCTGCAGTGGCATAGGAATGGGGGGTCGGGAGAGGTGCTTTATGGTTTGGGGGTGTCCCGGCTTGTAGCGATACCCTTGCATGCCCTGGCAATGCTCCCACACACTGTGGTCATGTCCCCATGCACTGTAGCCCTGCCCTATCCCTCCCCCCTCCACACACTCCAAGCTCCACCACTGCCTGACAGAGGCATGACAGCAAGTGATGGCCTAAATCCTTCTGTTAGTCCTGATTACAGTAGAACCATTGAATCATGTAAACTGAATCACTGGAATTTAAAAATGTATTGATTCACTGTTCCAGAAACGAACAATTCAAGAATTGATGTAACTCTAATTGGAACTAACCCACAGGATTCTGGCCAATGCCTTATGAGACGTGTTGCTGTGACTGGCAGTGATATATCTAGTGTAAACAGCAGCTAGGGCAAGTGTGGAAGTTGTGCCACTATCTTCTTGCCCCTACCTCACCCCCACCCCTACATACACAGTTTTTTTGTGCCCCACTGGCATTGGTGCCTGGGGCATGTACCCTACTTGCTCCACTGATATGCCTCTGGTGACTGGTTCAGTAAGCAGGCTGTCATGGAATATTTAAAACATTCCTGTGAGAGAACTTAATATAAGCAATGGGATATTCATATTCAAGTAATCTATGGTGATGCAGTCAGAAATTTCAGTAGTACCATCTCATAAAGTGTAGACTTGGATATTCATAAAGATGTCAGCATCTGTAAGGAAAGTGAAAGGTAAATTTGGCTGGGGAAAATTTCAGCAGAGCTAGCTGGAAATATGTTTGGTACTAACCATTCAAATGTCTACCAGTGCTGAGTAATCACTATAAATTTTTCACAAATAAAATATATGGGGGGGGGATTGCTTTTTTGAAAAAGTTCAGAGTTGGATGCTAGGTACTGTTCCTTCAGGTTTTGATATTACATTAAAAATGTTCAGAGCTGCAAGCCAAACCAGCTTCCTCTTCCACTCTCCAAATAGCTGAGTATTTATGACCCACCTGAGCCTCTTGTCAAATAAACTATGTTATTTCTTTTGGACTGAAGAGTCCCTAAAGCTTATCCATCCCATGCCAAGAAAGCTGTACTGTGTAGCCCAGGGAGCTATATAGTCCAGATTAATACTGCCTCATTTACTTAGTATGGATGAGATAATAAAATTGTCTCACTGATCACTGCCAAGCCTCCCAATCATGGATCACTCTGTTTTGAACAGCATGGCAATCCTGTTTTCCAGTAATGAGCTACAGCTGATGTCAATTGCTACCTACCGCTGACTTTGACTGATGCTTTACGCTGCAGCAGCAACTCACAGAGCTGAAAGGCTTTGTTGCTGTCTGGATGAGAAAGAGATCACCTGCTGAGTGTCAATCAGGAGTGAATGAGTGTGTGATGGGCCTCAATACTGAGAAGCTATTGAAAGGTCAAGATGGAGGAACAATACAAATCAGGACAGACTGCAAGCAGAATTGTCAATGGGTATATTGCTAGACAGAATGGTGTTCAGTAGCCTTTCTGTTTTTCTATATAGACTCCCTAGTTTCTACTGAGATTAAGGGTTGATTCAGGCAGTAATAGCTGGTGCTTTCTATGTCAGTGAAGCAATGAATTTCCTCTGGGTTTTAGGCTGAATTTTAAAGAAGCAATCCCAGGTGGTGAACCCATATGGAGAATAGGGCTCAGCACCTTGGACAGCATCTTCAAAATTCAGACAACAACTCAAGGAAGGATTTCTTCCACAATGAATGGAAGCCGCCATATCCCTCTGCATTCATACAACTTGTTAAGAAGCACATCACTGTGTTCATTGCTGCATTTGGAGGCCGAGTTTGTTTGCTGAAATTCTTAAAAGTAAAAAAATGCTTTTAATGTGCTCTCTTTGCTGTGAAATATTTAAGTTTAAAATTATAACTTGAGTGGAAATACAATATATGGTGCATTAAAAAGATTAATTCTTCCAAGAAATCATGCAGCTCCACCTCCCCATTTCAAGCTGTTGCTTTAGATAGAAAAGTTATTAGACATCACCATTGCGCAATGAAAATTTCAAATGTCCAAGCTATTACATGATACATAATAGCACTTGAATAACATATTCATGAGAATGCATTAACATTGGTATGAAAATTAATCTGTATAAGAATCAAGAAATCATTTCTTTGATGATGACGATGACAATGATGTCTGTTTGAACATTTTATTTTCAATCCAAATGCAGTCAAGAAAAATCTGACAGCTCTGAGACCCAAGATAACTGTACTTTTAATTAGATTTACAGTGTAATCATATTTATCTAAGGAAGAGATAATCTATAACAAAGAGTCCACTGCTTCCAGAGCCCTGCCAGCTTGCTGTGGTGAAGATGACGTGGTGGCAACAGAAAGGCATGTGACCACAATGGAAAATGGCATACTAAGACAATCTGAGGACTGATTTTGGGAAAAATGTGAGAAACAGTACTGGATAATTCAAGCAGAGTAATCAAATTGGCAAAGTAGAACCTGAAAAATAACCAGCCCCACACCTAACCACTCACAAAGTCCAGCAGAGAAAATAAGTAAGCTTTGCAAATCATTGTTTGTTGTTGTTGTTGTTGTTGTTGTGCACCTTCAAGTCATTTCAAACTTATGGCACCCTTAAGGTGAACCTATCACATGGTTTTCTGGGGCTGAGAGTGTGTGATGTGCCCAAGGTCACTCAGTCAGTTTCCATGGCTGAGAGGAATCAACAGTGATTGTAGTCCAGTGTTCAAACCACTACAGTATGCTGGTGTACTTCTAAAAGTATTTGTACTTACAATGTTGTTCCCTTACAAATACATAGTCTAATGGAGGAGAAAGAGAAGAGACCAAAAAAAAAAAAAGTCCAAAGTTTAGAATGATGCAGAACAGAGTAAGTGTAGGGAAGCACAAAGGAAGTCAATAAACATCCAACTAGCAATACATGAGCATAAGTTACAAATATTGCTTATACTAACAGTGATGTAATCTGTTTCCTTATTGTGGCACCTTAAAAAGACTATCCCCATCTGATATCCCATTCCTTGGGTCTACCATTGGTGAAACACTTTCGGTAGAACAAATGATTGTATGGTACTGTCCACCAACACATAGGAGAGCTCTTTTCCCTAGCATCCAATGGACCCTCACATATCGTTCTAAGGTGGAAAGGTTTGTTTCCTTAACTGTGTATGTACTTAATTGAGTCTGTCTTGTTTAATTAGTCTTGTATTTTCCATGTTTACAGATTTCACCTCAATAAATTCTATTGGGGGAAGTAGAAAATGCTTTCCAAATGTTAAACTTCTAGAAACAAGTGATTTCTTATCCCTTTGTACTCATTTATTAGACAGATCTTGTTCCAACCAACTTTGCCTTGTTGTTGTTGTAAAGTGCCATCAAGTTTACTTTCAGTTATATTAATCCTATGAATAAATGATCTTCAAGTAACCCTATAACTAGCTCTGTGCGAGTGTTACAATTCAGGGCCATGGCTTCCTTGATTAACTCTATGCATATATAATGTGGGTGTTTCCTTTTTTCACTATTGCCTTCCATCATACCAAGCATTATTGTATTTTCTAGGAAGTACTGCCTTCTCATGAAATGCCCAAAGCACAACACTCTCAATTTAGTCAATTTGGCTACTAAAGATGGCTTATACCTAATTTGCACTGATAACTATTCATTTGTCTTTTCAGCAGTTCATGGTATGTATAGAACTCTCCTGAAGTACCACATTTCAGATGACTTGATTTTCTTCCTGTCACCTTTCTTCACTGTCCAGTATTCACAGTCATGCAAAGAAATTAGAAACATGATGGTATGGACAGTCTGGACTTTCATATTCAAAGATATATCTTTACAATCGAGGAGGTTGTCTACTACCTAGTATGGTGTCATCTGTATACCTTAAACTATTGATGTTGATTCCTCCAGTATGCACTCTTCCTTCCTCTGAGTCTAGTCTAGCATTACATACACTGTACAAGTTAAACTGATAGGGTGATAGCTTCAACTACACTGACAAATTTTAGATGAATGCACCAAGCCATTTTCTGAAGCTGTAAAAGGTACAGTCCCTCATCCCTCATTTATTTTTTTTATTGGTGGGATTCTTCTAACCACACAACCATGACTATGTCCCTATACTCCTAGAATACAGCATAATAATCAGCATTCTTTCATATTAGTTTTGTCAAATAAAAGTATGCACACCAATCACAAATAATGTTGTATAAACATCTGAACTTATACAGATGAACAATTACAAACCAACTCATTATTTTTATTTATATTCAATTAAAATGCATTCATTCAGATGAGTTCCACTTACTGCAAAAGGGAGGATCTATTTCCCATGACAACTCACTGTTAAGGTATTTAAGTTGCATTCTATTTTAAAACTTGTCATAATCAGCCACAGATGGTTTTTCATGAAGGCAGGCTGTATTTGCAGTGCATGAGAAGACTGTTTCCAGGTGTGAAGCAGATAATAGGCTTTTAAATGGCAATTTATTCTAAATGAAATGCAGTGAACAAACAAAAGAGCACACTTAGATGTTCCTTATAGGGATAATTCAAAATAAAGTGGTGATTTGATTAAAAACTCTATTGGACTCCTACTCCACTTTCCCTTCTTTGTGTTACAAGCACAACATGCACAAAAATACAGTTTATTTAAAGTTGAATGCAATATTTTCTCAGTGAATAGAGACACTAATATGCTCCAGGCTAGCACCTCTCTTATATAACAAAATTCCACACAGTTGATGTTAGAAAAAAAATTGATATGCAGTTTCACAGTATGGAGTTCATCCATTTAGGATTTGTTGTGTAGCATGAATAAAATTGTTCAAGTACTTTTGGCCCAAGTCCCAGTGCCAAAAGAGGCAAGTTCAAAATGGCCTCAAAATGACTAATGGTCATTAAGTTGCTTTTTGAGTTCCATTCTATTTGTAAAGGGGAAAAAAATGATTTTAGCTCCCTAAATAACCCCTTTTCTTACACTTTCTTATTTCTTTCACTCTTTCTTTGTCAGTGTTTCCAAATAATGAATTCTGACTGTGAGTTTAAGAGACCATGTCTCTAACCCTGTTGGCAACCTATGTGGAGTTAAACAGAGTTTTTCAGACATTGTACAATGAGGTATCCAACACCTCCTTCCACAATATCCCCTACCTCGCTGCCAGGTATCACTGGGGTGTAGCTTCTTCCAATCTGTTGATAGGGGAACAGCACAGGGGGCTACCTGTTGTGTTATGATCCAATCGGTAACTGTTGACTCTCTGCCTAAGTATGTTAGTGGATCTTATGCTCTGCCAGCATTAAATCTTGGTCAATGTCTGTCACCAATAACATGTGTGGACATGTGATAGAACCTCCAGCTCAAAATCTAATTTGCATATGATGCAAAGCGGCAAGATGTTGTCCACAAGACAAATTCCAGAATCCATACAATGACAATACCTTTAAAGTTCTTAGGTCATCTTTTAATTATCAAAACTGAAGATGATTTGAGGTGCTGGATTAAGTAAATTATGTCCATAGAAACCAAAGTAGATCACTTTACCTTTGGTTGAAGAGACGGATTTCTCAGAAGACAAACTCCCAGCTTAAAATGGACCAGAATCCTGATTCCCAGTTAGGTTCCCATTGCTAAATGGCTAAATCTAGTATTCTTAACGTCACACATGGACAGTCATGTTATCCTGAAGAAAATTTTCACTATCTGGATAATGTCAATAACTTTATCAAGCCAACCAAAATAGAACAAAATTGTACGTCCAAAGGGGCCTATGAGATTTATACTGGATAGTGAGAGATGTTGCTATTTTTTTAAAACTGTGTTTTAATTCCTTTCTTCCCTCTCCTTTTCCCCACCATTCATGGTGAGTAAATGATCTGTCTTATTTGAGAGTCTCAATCTTCTCCCTTAATATCTCAATAAAACATGTAGACTATGTGATTTTCAGACTGAGTTGTTCTTCCTTCTTCTTTTCCCCTGCTTTTTTTAAAAATATATATCTTAATTTGTCCCAAAGTTAACTTAATTGACAATTAAAATATTCTTGAGAGTTAAAGGGACTATTCCCAGGCCACTGCTATGAAATGAAAACACTTGTTCTGCATTACACCCTAGAACTGCTTGTGATATTTGAAACTTTGACATGGTATTTCTGTATTGGCCATTGTGCCCCATCGTAAATTCTCCTTTGAGAATTCAATTACCAGTTGAATAATGTCTTAAGAAAAGCTTCCTTTGTGCGGTGTAATTTTCATTCCTAAACTGCAATTATGTCTCTGAAATACTCTAGTAACTCTCCTTTGTGCTATTATTATCAGTACCATGGACATGGCTCATTATCTAACTCCATCCTTAGAGAATGTATATTTAAGTACTACTATCAGCAAGCAAATATAAGAACATGGACATGTATTGCTTGCTTTTATTAGTACTTAACTGGATCCAAAAAAAGTCCTAATTGTGACATTTTGCTGCTTTCTGTATTTCTCTCACTTCCAGTACACAGTTTGAATTCCCTTGCTTCTATTCATTTGATATTAAAAATTGTACCTAATAGAATGTAAAGAAGAAGAAGAAGAGCAACAACAACAACAACAACAACAACAGCAACAACAACTCTTTATTCTAGTGTTTCAAAGTGCTGAGTATTCTGAGACCAACATAACAAAACATTACGTAAATTCACTTTAAAACGTGAACCAAACAAATTTCTTCAGTGTTTTATTCACATACCTGCATCTTTTGCAGATATAGTCTTCAGAAGACCTAAAAGTTCAGGAAGCTGAACAAATACACAGTCCAGGTAATACATTGTCATTTTCCGCTGTTTCCTTATAATTTCAGATCTTTTAATATAATATTATTGATGACTACCCATAGAATAATGGGACCAGGCACAGAGAATTAGATTAAACAAGGGCCACTTTATTAGACTTAAAAACCCATTTAAGATGGGTTGAACTTGAAAGCAGCAAGGATGAGGGCAACCTAGTGTGGGATCAGCTGAGGCCAGGTGTCACCCTTGAGAACCTCCTCAGCCTTCTCCTGGGTAAAACATCTGAGCCCTAAGGGCAATACAATAACTAGATTGATCTCCAGCAAGTTGTCTACTGGAAGGCAGACCAAAGGCATTCCCAGTCACATGATCCAAAGTAAGAGTAAAACCTCCCAGTCAACCTCAAGGGTGGATTCCTTACCCTCCTCCAGAGCCCTGCCCTTCTGTATATCTCTTACTTCATCTCCCCCCCCCGCTATGTGATTGACTATTTAAAGACACCACCCATAGCCAATTGTCAAAGACCCCCAAATACAGTGTAAAATGGAGAAAAATATAAAGGAAAAAGGGAAAAATTTCTACCAGACCTGAAGGGACTAGCAATGCTCACACTATATTGGAGGTGGGAAAATGGCCAAATTTGATGATCTGAAGAGGACATAAAGGGGTTAGTAAACACTTTAAAAACTTGTGTAGAAATGTGGTGGCATATTCATATGCTCATTTCATTGTGTCCTCTATTTTTCCATAGTCAAGAATAAGAAATGGGAAAATGAATGATATGCTCTTATCTTCAGGGTACTTACCAAATGTGGTCTTTTTGTATGCATGTAAACAAACAATCTTTGCTTACATTTCCTGGGGATAATTTGAAAATTGCATGATGCAGTCATAAAACATCACATCAACTGCATAATAAAAACAAATTCCTTGCTCCAGCCAAGATATGACTATAGAATAATAGATCATGACTGCTGACATCCCCCAAGACACTGCCTAATCTAACAAGCCTATTCACAAAGCTTTGTTGTCCATATCAGTTCATCTTTTCTCCTCGGTCAATTATGCTGTTTGTATTCAAATCAATCCCTTAATCAAATTCTTTGATAGTTTCAGTCAGCCAGGCAGATATTTATCACATAAATGTAATGGAGGCATTTATATTTCAGAGAAGCACACTCTAATGGTGCATTGCCACATTGGACCATTTATAGATATATATGTACCTAGAGATTCTTCTTACCAATGCTCAAAAATGCTTTGTCATCTCCTCCTCCTCTCTTAGTGAAAGAGTTATGAAGGAATCATGTTCTCATTATACTGATAAATCATGCATATCCCAGTTGTGTGACATAACATTCTAATGTAATTTCCATTAGGTAGTCTGTTAACTTTGTTTCCCTCAAATATGGCTGAAATTTGAAAAATAACACACAGGTGAGATAGCAAAGTTATACTGTTTTTAACCACAGAAAAAGCAAGAAATCATCATCATCATCATCATCATCATCACTCAATCTGTTAATAATTAGGTGATCATTTCTCAGGGGATTAAAAATATCACTCAGTTTTGTTAATAGTGACTCTGTTTTCTTGTCTCCCCTTTCAGGAATTGATTTTCTTATGATACAATATGCATATTAAGCAGCCAAGGCCAAATTACTACAACTCTTCCTTCAGAATATGACATCCTAATTGATTTTCATATTTTGCAGCAGGAAGGAATTTATCATTATAGTATGTTAACTGGTTATATTCCCATAGGGAAAGGTAGGGGTGACATTTTCTTGTATCTGACATCTCAGAGCTGATAAGAAGCTCTGTAGCTTTTTGGAAAGAGCACATGATTTGCTTGTCAAAGATCCCAGCTTTAAAACTGGTATCTTCAGATTGCAATGAGGAATACTCCAGCCAGAGTCCAGGCATATTCTCTACTAGTCCTGAAGACCAGGGGTGGGCAACTGGTTGAGTTTAGGAAGCTTGAAGAGCCACAGCAACTGCTGTACCCCCATAAAAATCCATTTTTTTTGCCCCCAAACACCCCCTAGCCAGTATAATGGGCATTTTTTGCCACATTTTGCCCCACTGGCCATTTCAATGTCCAGGAAAATCCTTTCTTTTTACAATAGAAATGACCCAGGCCAGAGTTTCCCCCCAGAGAGCATTGGGAACCCAAAAAAATGAACCTGTGAGAGGTCCAATCTTGCAGCATGATACTGTCCAGTATCCAATGACAAATTTACACTGGATCTTGGTGTTTTCATCATCATTGATCATCTCTTTTTACTCCTGTAGTCTCCAGGTACCCTAAAGCCCCACTAGGAAGCTGGAAAACCTTATAAAACAAAGTTTGGGGGGATTTTTTGGAGGGGGGATAGAAATGTCTCCAGAACAGATTTTCAAGTGGTATGGAGGGCTGGGAGTGAGGGAAAAAAGGATGTCCTACCACTGCAGGTGCAAAAACTGTTTGGGAAGAGAAGAAGAGACTAGCTCTTCTCACATCCATTGCTGGGCTTCTTTGTGTACAAGGGGCATTATGTTTATTGCTGTATTACCTATTTAAGAAACGTTATTTGAAGTGTTGGAAGTGATATCATAAAACAGGTACAGTTTTAATACCTATTTGGGAAAAAAGGTACATTTTTACATGGTAGACATACCTATCACTTAGAATCTGGAGGTACAAGTCCATCAGAAATAATTAATTATATGTTCCTTCTTCCCGCATTCCTCTTTTTATAGAGACAATTGATCCTAGAAGCCCTCAATAAAGACTAGGTATAGAAAGAATATATAGAAAGAATATTCAAAATATCTAAAGAATGGTGTAATGCTTTTTTGGGCATTCAGGAACCAAGGTAGAGTACTCCTGGACTAATTAGAATATTTGCACTTCTAGACTTATTGAGTATAAATTCTCTCATGATTGTTTTGTGTAGAAATCAGCATTTTCTGCACAGAAAATAACCTTTTCTGTGTGGAAAATAATATTTCAATGAATAAATTAATTCTTGTGCAAAAAATACTGAAAACACTGTAATGTGGGATTTATTCTGCACAAAATTCATGCATGGTTGATTTGTATAGAAAGCAGCATTTTCTGCACAGAAAACAGGCTTTTATATTTCTGCATTGAAATAATATTTTCCAGGCAAAAAATGATGTTTCTTATGTAGAAAATGCTAATTTCTGCCCAAACCAACCATGTGCAAATTTTGCACAAAGTAAGTCCCTAATTGTGAATAGCCTTCAAAAACTGTGAGGTTTTTGAAGATTTTCTCTCAGCAAGAAAAAAAACTGCTGAAATTACTTGCTATTAACTTTGAGAAGAAACTTAGTGAAGAATTTTACCCCTAGCAAAGACACAATAAATGAATGGCCTGCACCATGAATATGTCTGTTCTGTAACATCCTAACGTAAAAAAGAAAAAAAGAAAACCCCCAGTAATTTTATTACTAAAACCACAAACCACACACTAGGCCTATTTAAGAAAGAAACATGAACAGCATGACTGTACAAAAAAAAAAAATGTGAGTATGATAAATTGATAGTAGTGTTGTCTGGATGTGCTGCAGTAAATGAACAGTCAAAGACAATTTCAGAGTAAGGGACTAGTTGCCTAAATCTTCCCCCTCGCCTTTCCTTGCATACACAGCTCTTCTTTCAAGCTTACAAAAATGACACAAGATAATGCAAGGTAATTGTATTCTGCTTTTAAAGGTTAATTGTAAATTGCTCTCCCAGTTGTAACAACATCAGCACTGTACTTACTCTCTAGAGGTCTGATTTTCAAAGTGTGTGCTAGCACAAGGCTTGTGCTTTATTTCTATTTAAACCACAGACTTTACCCTTGAGGATATTTCTTGAAATAATTAGCCATCCAATGAACCATGCCTTCAACAATTGTAACATAATCTGATGATATCAATTAGTTTATCTATTAAGGAAACTAAGAGGTTTTTTTTAAAAAAAAAAGTTCAGACAGGTTTATTTCTTTGCATCAAACCATTGGTTAAAAAGAGACCTCTTTAGGTAGTATGTCTAGGTTGAAAAAATGTGTGAATGGGATATACTCGCTGTTTCTGGCACAATTCTGGAATGGGATATACTCACTGATCTTGCTTCTGGCACAATTTCATAATAACTTCAAAGTGACATCAGTGCACGTACATAAATAACAGGGGTAGTCTATGATCCAAGCTGGAAGGCATCTCACCCATCAGTATATATAGCCAATATGTGTGCACAAAGCATGCTCCTGTATTATCTGACTGTTCTTCAGCTCTGATATGATCTTTCTCCTGGCTTATCTTTTGAGCATTATTTACTTTCTTCAGTTCTTAATAAAAGTGGGGTTGAGGAGTTGGAGGTGCTGGCTTGTCTTTACAAAGTAGGAAACTCCTCCTCTTATGCAAATTTTGAAAAGTCTTGCTGTGGCTGCTCACAGCACCTGGAATTTCCCACTAGATTTTCTGGACCAGGGAATACGCAGCCAGGAAGTTCACAGTAGAATATTGGTACTCCTGAGCAATGGTTGATCACACATGTCCTGATACCAGACTCACCCCTAGACTACCACCCTTCTATCCAATGAAGCCGTATGGTTAAGGGTAAGCAGTGGAACCTGGTAATTATGATCTAGCTCTGGAGTAATAAGAGACTTTGTTTTATCTCTGGGATGACAACTTGTTAGATCAAGATATTCACATGAGTTCCCCAAGGTTCTGCAAGTCTGAATTGCTTTGTTTTTTATCATGCCCTGCAGACTTCTATTCAAAGACCAATTATTTACGATAAAATAGGTTCAGACTCAGAATAGATCTTTAAGAGACCCATAACATTTTCTCCACCAGCACCACCAATCAACAGGAAGAAAGGGATTCACTGACAAGGAATAGTGAAAAATGAGTATATTTTGTCTCTCTTTGCAATTGCCTATGTCTCTCTACTACTCTTTACCTTTTTACTAAGTTTACTGTCTTGAGAACTATGAAAGAACCACACCGAAAATGTATGCTGAGAACTGTTCCAACATACATAGATCCTGAATCATCCAGCAATTGTGGTTTTATTGTATCTGAACATCTGAACAAGATAAATTGTTTTGAAATAATTTCGGTCAAATGAAATGTACTGGTAAAGAAACAGAAAGAAAACAGGAAAACAGGAATGTAAGAATCAAAATTTATAGATCTTGTGTGCTTCTCTTTGTCACTGAACAGAAGTCATCCTGCCCTATAGCTTCATCAAGATATGTGCTAGTTCTCATTTAAATTTAACATTGCATAAACACTGCAGGAATGACTCAGGTAAATGAAAATATATTAAGAAGCTGACAGCATCAGAATAGCTTTGACTAAGCTAAATCTACAGAAACATTGTTTTTATTTCTATTATATATTTTTTTACTTCTCATATTTGACATTTTGTAGATGCTGATGGCTCGAGATGATTTTTTTTTCATTTGAGCCTTTCTTAGTGCTGTTCATATCATGTTGAATTTCATCTTTATTAGGATGAAAAACATGTCCTTTTATTAACAAATATCTCCAGTGGGAATACAAGCATATTTTCCTACTACACAGCACATCTTACTCATAGTTAGAATATTTATTGAGTTTGACTTTAACTTTTTATTAAGGTCAAATCTATCAATAACAAATCTAACCAAATGCAGGCATTATTAAGGTATTGTTCTCTGTGTTCCAGGTGGGAAAATGGGATTAACATGCTTTCTCCACCCATGGTCTCCATAACATCCTCAATCAGCCTCTGCTTGTAGAGAGTGACTGCCTGTGGCAGACAGCCTCCCCTGTTCATGAAGTCTCCACATGTGATTTAGAATTTCAGGCTTTCAAAACACTCAGAGAGGCATAATGTACAGGTAGGTTCCTGATGCAGATAGTTGTACTCTGAACAGGGGAACCAATATGAATGCATTTGAGGGGGTTCAGATCTAGCATACTAATCACTTTCATCCTTCCTCATATTTACACCACATACATAAAAGCTCAGGATGTGGTCAGTGGAGTGCATCAAGCCTGGCTATTTTTATGGTTCCCAAAACAAGGGTCCAAACTGCACTGTTGAAATCTGTGGTAGTGTTGTGGTCAACAACCTGCTGCCAAAACTTGGTGATGGTAATGAAGCAAAATCACAGAAAACCCCTTTTCTGGTTATCAATTCCCCTCTGAAAATGGGATGGCACTCTGTCCTGCTTACTAGCGAGGTCAGTAGTGTGGGGCAATGTTCTGGCAACCTCCTGTACCATAGAGAACTAGTGCAACAAAATCAGTAGCCACCAACCCAATTTAACAGCAATGGTAACAGTCACTACACAGGTTTGGAGAAGGAGGACAAATGCAGCCCCTCAAAGTTACCAATACATAAATTCAGATCTTGTTATTACTCTAGAGTTGATCCAGTCAATCAATGGGATTTACTATATTTTTACTCACATTGAACAATGTATTGAATAGTTGTAATCTAGCTGGCACTGCCCAACATACTGTATGTACATAGCCAGAATGGTATAGTGGTTTGAGTGTCAGACTAGGATTTTGGGAAACAATAGTATCCATCCCCATCAAGAAAATTCCAGCCAGAAGTCAGACTCAAATGGAAGGAACCTTAAAAGAAACATGTACATGCTTTCCCAATGCCTGCATATAATTCACATTGTTGATGTTGTCATTGTCGTCGTCATCATCATCATTTCATCCATCATCATCATTTCATCCATCAGAAAAACAGGCTGGGTTTAGTTAACCAGAAAGCATTCATATACAGGTGTCTCTCACTTATTTGACAGATTAGGGACCAGAGCATTGTCAAAAAGCAGAAATTGTCAAAAAGTGGAACCTATGTCCAGACTGAACAAAAAGATGGCACTGAGTCAATTGAAAGAAAAAGCAGTACATGTTGACCATGAAGTGAGAGCTCTCCCTGACCAAAAAGAAGGTGTCCACCACCTTCACCTCTGTTTTTGTATCTCTAGTGTCAGAGGTCTCCTCATCCTTCCATACAGACCTCAAGCTGGAGACTTGCATAAGACCTAATATTTGTGACACACTGAGGACAATTTCTATGATGCTGGGATTAGTCTTCTTAGTGTATTAACAGTCACAACTCTGTAGGGGTCAGCAAAGAACTTCCTTTCCTCCATCCTTTTGAATATGCAGTTTGTGCGAGGCTGATTGGGGAGGAATTGATTCTGTGTTGTGTCTGGCTGCCTTGGGAAGTGAGAATAAAAATGCCTCTGACAAACAGTTTACATAGCTGCTTCCTTCCATCTTGCTTGCTTGCAGTATTAGTGTTAGCTTTGTCTGTCAGTTGGGTTGGATGCTTTTGTCTAAGGCCAGTTCTGCACTACACTGTTATAGTGCTATTATTCCCCTTTCAACTACCTGTGGAATTCTGGGGTTCGTAGTTTAGGGAGGTCAAAGAGCTCTCTGACTGAGAATTCTAAATGCCCCTTCCTAAACTGCAAACCCCAGGATTTCATAGGATGTTGAAAGGGGAATAATAGCACTATAATAGCATAGTGTGGAAACAGCCAAACTCCTACCGCCAGGTGCTATGTAATGTGCATAGGAAGTGCCAGGAACTGCCAGATAATGATTTAGAACATTCAGCTGCTCTTAGCAGAGACTTTGAGAAAAGGAGGTTGATTGGCTAGTGCTGCCCATGTTGTGAGTGCTTTTCCTAACCAAAGACAAGACACTTTTATTAATGTTGATCTTACATGAGGTTCCAGCTTGAGGACTGTAAAGAAAAATAAGAAGGCCTCCAGCACCAGGGATGGGGAAGAAGTGATAACAAAGGTGGTTTTGAAAGGATGAAGAGAAAGCCTGAGTGATAATTCTTGAGGTTGCCTTTAAAAGGTGTGTGTGAGAGTGTGCAAAATGAATGATTTACCCCAGACTGAGTGAAGGAATATTCTTTTCTGGACTGAGAAAAAAAGAGAAGAGATAGTCTACTCTTTTGACCCTTTTCAGATTCACTTTTCAACTTTCAAGTTTAAGAGTAGACCCCAAAGAATGGTACTTGAATGTACAAAGAAAGGTACAACAAATGGTGCTTGTCTATAATTTATAATGACCAATGTTGATGCATAATTTACAGTGTCAAAAGAGCAGAATGTAGAGTTGTTGAAAATCAGGGAATGCTTGTATATATACACATCCTCATTGCATTAAGGCACAAGGTTAACAAATAATTTGGGCAGACTTTAACTTCAGTACTGAATACAAATACCAAAGGGTGTTCCTTTAAAACAAAGAAAGAAAGAAACAAAGAAACAAACTGTATTTTCATTTCTTTCCATGATTCTGTCACTTATACAGTTAATCACATCTTAGAATGCCATTTTTTTATTATTATTATTTTTGGTAGCTATCATATCTTTAGTGCATTACACAGGTAGCTATCACACTGGCTCTGAGATACATCAGCAGAATTAAAAAGCAGCAGATTAAAAAGCATCTGTTGCCCCATCATAGTAATGATTTTTTACAGAAGTGGTAAGGTCTGTTGTTGTTATTGTTGTTGTTGTTATTGCTGTTTTATCCTTTCATACAATTTATAAGTCTATCAGGAATAAATTTTAGGTGCATTTTCTTGCAAAAGCAACCCACCCTTGCTTTCACTGTTGCACAGAAGTATACTGCTTTATCATACGCCACTCAGTTTGGTGGCATTTATGCTGTCAAACAGTGTGGAGATTTTTCACTTTCTCTCGGTGTTATCTGATGATCTGAAAAATATCCCTGGATTTCTTCTCCATTTTGATACACATATTGAAAGAATGATTGAATTACTTCATGAAGCATCTGACATAAAAATATCAGAAAGGATCATGTCACCATCTTCACAAAAATAGTCACAAAGTCTTTGGAAAATGTAAGGAAACAATTCATAGGAATTTTTGTAAAAGATTAACAGATTGAAATCATGCAAGTTGATGTTTCTTCACCCACTCATGATAACTATATTATACTAAACTAATAAAAAAAAATCCACCAACTCAAGCTTTGTTTTTTTTTCTCATTGTGATCAGCCAGATATTTCAGAGAATCCCACAAGCAGGATATGAAGACAATAGTATACTGGTGCTATCAAGGAACTGGGGCCTCAGACTTACTGCAGGCCCCAGTTTGTGGTCTCCAAGGTGACAGGGATTCATAGCTTGGTTCCTTCTTGTTTCTATATAATGAGCATAATCTACTTTTGGACCTGTGGAGCTTTTGGGGTCTTTGGGGGAGAGTCAGAAACTTTGAACAATTAGGGATAGTGAAGTTTTCAGTCAGACCTACTGAGGGAGCATAAACCTATCCTGCCAAACACCGCTTCCCCTCTCCCCAGTGCGCACCAGGAAGCCAGGTTTTGGTTATTTCCATACACTCTCTTCTTCCTTCAGCCTGATATTGTTATTGATCACCATTATTCTTGTGAGATATTTGTACACACTGTTTCAATTAGTCTGAATTTTGGCAATTCAGGACATGGAGCAGGATTCATTCTGAAGTGAAATTGGGCTGATCACCCTCCAGTTAGAGGCCATATCCCTAGTTAGGATTGAGGCATCTGGAAGACAGCTTAGATGCCATGGATTTGTCTCACCCCAGAAGACAAAAGGAACCACATAGTGGCTTTGGCTTATGTGAGAACCCACTTCTATTGTTCCAGGCTTTTGTTAGCAAGCAGATTAGAAAAATGAGTTCTTTATTTGGCAGGTGGTCTGCCCTATGCTTGTACCTATGCCCCGTGCTAGGTCAAGCCTTCATATTTGTAACCAATGAAGGTGTGTCCAATCATTACCTGCCTGTTGTAGTTTGTTGCTCACATCCTGCCTACTACTCTTAACCAGGAGACAATTGATATTTATTGTTCAGAGATGTATTTTATCTGAACATAAGGGTTCAATGTTTCCTTCCAAGTTTGCTTTCATGTTCTGTGTGAACCACAGTGCAAGTTAAGCATTTACTGGATCCCCTTAAAGCTAACAGGATACGCTTCCACATAAATATGCATAGAATTTCATGTGAAGGCCAATGTCCTGATGGTTTATTTTGTGGTCACAATAGTATAAGCAATTTATGTAGGAGGAATAGGAGGTATTGGGTAGCTGTTATGCAATGCATTTGACCTCAGTGTGTCCAGGAAAGGTGAGGCCCCTGAGGATGGCTCCTTTGATCAGCCACTGATTTGTGACATGGGTGTACCTGATTGCTTTCCATCTGTCCTTGTGCGCCGAAAATGAAGAAGCAGCTTCTGCCTTTCTTGGCAGAGGAGCTGATCTTCTCATCCAGGTGCACAAGGAGAACTCAAGTGTATCTCCATGGATACAGGAAACACCAGGTACTACCATGCTCTTGGGGTAAGATAAGCAGCTGTCACTCCCCAAACACCAGAATAAAGCTGCTAACAGAGGTTTATTCTTTACTGGTGGTGTTCTTGGATCTCAGTCTTCAAGTCCATGTAGTAGTGCATCCCATAAACCAATGATGTATTACATTGCATTACTGTTTATGACCTCCAGGCTCTGAAGTGCTATAATGCAAGGGAGATAAAAACCTATCTTCACTTTCTGCATATGAATGCCTAATTTTCTAAGACTCAAATCATGCCCCCACAGTGTTTTTTTCTCTAAATAAGGAAGATCCAAATAATTAAGATATGCTTTGTCACTGTTCATATTGGTTTCCTTTTTTGTTCTCTACAGTATCATTTTTAGGTCTACAGTCTGAGGCTTTTTTGAGAGCAATTTGAAGATATCTGTTACCAACTGTTTCTGATACTTTGTTGGCTTACCAGTAAGAACTGTTGCTTCTAGCAAAGCTTTGGATATTCCAAGGGTTTTAAATAAAGTGCAGACAAGACAAGTATTCCACTTCCACTCCACTCTGGGGAAGATATTAGCCCTTACATGTGCCATAGTAGTCACTGAGTTTGTTGAATTGGGAAGGACCATCTGCTTTGCTGAGGAAGTTAGTTTGTTTTTTTCCCCCCCTGGAATCCAAGGAGATGGGCCCTGTACTCTGTTCCAGCCATGTTGTTGGAGGTGATCAGGCTCCTGGGATTCTCCTCTCAGAGAAGTATCTGAGAGAACAGTGATTTGATTCCCATACTAAAGTTGGGCCTCATTCCCATACTTGTTACAGTTTTTAAAGAGTTGTGCTTCTTGTTGCTTTTTTTGTTACTTTTTGTTACTTAAAAAATCCACACACTTTAGAACTGGTGAAAGAATGGCATGAAATGTGATCGATTCTTGACAAAATGTCTTGAAAAACACTTTGAAATGTTCTTAATTAAAAGTTTTTAAAATAACTTTTTAAACAAAACAAAACAAAACTTAGTGCTGCTTGTTAACACCAGTAAAGTAGATTCAAACCCACTTGTTATACTAAGAAATATAACTAATTATCACAAGAGCATTATTTGTAACTTTCCAAGTTCTGCCCAGGACATACATTGAAATTCCTAAAGCAGTGAAAACTTGGTTTATCCAGGAGTTGTTGACTATGCTTGTAAGTTGTCCTTTATGCAAATTTTATTAACCAAGGGCTTTCTTTCCAGCATATTTCAGTTCATCCCAGAACCAAAGAATGAAGTGAGCAGAATTACCAGAATGCAAAATGCAGTGGAATTAACATGGTGACAACACTAAAGTTCACTCTATTGGTCAGGAAAAATTGGATTGTAGTATTAAAATGCGCATGCGGACTATGTCAAATTGTTCTATTTGTTTGTGTAAAATTTAGCATAAAAAGAAATATAGTGGTAGGATAGATCATTACAATTCACTTTTCAGTGCTCACAATTAAAAGAACTGAGTGAACATTAATATCTACAATTAAATTATATTTGAAGAGAGCCCACATTAAAAACCATGAAAAAATTAATTATGCTGTAATTACCTGGTTCATAGGCAGCAAATATTAACCATTTGAAGCTTGAGTAAACCTTGTAGGGTATTCTGCTATGTGGCTTTACTGCGTTAATATAGTTCCCAAATTAATTGAAAGTCAATGGGCAATAAAGATTGTAAAATGGCTTTAATTTTAATAAGTCTCCAAGATAAATTAACAGGACAAAGTTGCAACTCTATTATTGTGCTAATATAGTGCACTCATCTCACTCCTTTTTATCTACAACATCTGCTTTCTACAGTACTACCATTTTACAAGGTTATGTTTCTTGCCTCAAAGAACTGTGACTTCTGGTAGGCTATGTCCTCTGTGTGATAAATTACACCGATGCAGTGTGACCTTTTCACACCTACTCACTCCTCTTTGACAAAGATCAGACACTTCTGAATTTCTCTCCCTCTGTCTGTCTTCTCTCTCTCTCTCTCTGTGTTAATGACCCTTTGATTCCTCTTCTTATAAGATCTCTATATTTTTTCTTCAGCTCTTTACATTATTCCTGTCATATTCAACATTCACAACAATAATACCTGAATCGCCAGACACATAAATAATTACTAATTAACATACTCCCTGGAATCACACAATATCTAGCTTATAATAAGATATTTTTTTTCCAGTATAAGGAAAATCCTTCCTATTACCTGGCAGAGTATTTTTTATGTACTATTTGTGTATGTATGTATGCATGCATGCATGTAACTCTTTGTATGCCTATGTAATATCTGTTATTTGTTTGCATATGTTATGCATATATTTACTTTTTTACTAGATTTTTGTATTCTATCTTTACCCCCAAATTGGACTTTAAAGTAGCTAACATTACAGACATTTAACAAACAAACAAACAAAAACACAAATAGGAGGAAAAGCAGCACCCACAGTTTAACAGATTAAAACTCTGTTTATTAATTGCTAAAGGCCTATATGTGTAAGGAGGCCTTTGCATAGTGGTGGGAGGGCCCCATAAAATACGCCAGGCTAGCCTTTAAAAGAGATTTCTTCAACCTGAGAATGGCCTCATTGAGAAAGTCTTCTCTTGTGTCTCCACCAAATATGCCTCAGAAACTGTTGGGTGAAAGGTTCCCAGATGTCAAAGGTCAGAACATACTTCAAACATAATATTTGAGATAGCCAGGCCAAAGTCATGTAGGGCATTAGAGGTCATAATATGCTCTTCTCATTGCACCTGGAAGCAGACCAATACTTACCAGTGAAAACTTGTTAAAATCTCCCATAATTACATGAGGCACCAAGACTGGCATGCTAGTATTTTTAAAATGGTTTTTGAGACCATCAGTGAAGCCCAATCCTGTTTGTTAATTGGGTAACAAACAGGATCAGGCTTTACTATGAAAAAGGTGGTAGTTGGATGAGGACAGAAATTCTTGCTCTAGAGTACAATAATTTTTTATGAAATGATGAGAGACATTAAACATCAGTGACGCTGGGGATACACACAAATATTGAAAGAAATACTTCTCAGGAGATAGAATTAAGCACCAGGGATACTATGCAGTATGTAAAATGTGGTACTTCCACTTGGAGATGAGGGCAGAACTCTGTACGGAGAAGATATTAAACCCATGGAGTGTTGTGGTACATTTTTCAGTCATACTAGGAAAACAGCCGTGTTATCATGATTTAGGTTGGGATCAAGTGAAATAATGGAAATGGGATGTAAATCAAAAGTCAAGAAATCTAGAAACGTTATCATTAAGGAAAAAGTATAGCATTATTACAGTTCATAGGCCAGAATCTTACATCATTTTAGCATAGCATAAATATCTCCTGACAGAGTTATACTAAGTGGCACCTGTCCTAGATACCAATGTAGTGTAACAGAAGTGGATCAGTGGTCAATGTTGTTAGTTGATAAACCATTGTGAGATGGGCAATGGGCAGATGTGAACAATGCACATTAATGTGACACTCTGCCTGGTTTAATGAGCTACTGCATATGCAATCGTCCTGCATGCATAACTCTACTTTATGCCACCATCTGCTGGATATGACTGTTATGCATTACCGCCCCCCCACAATCCATTTGTGTACATAGGACCACATATAGCCACGTAAATCACTAACAGGATGCCAACAATAGTTTCATCATAGTATCATATTCCATTTGGGATTTGATTAAGCCAGGGATGGGCAAAGTGTGGTCCTTGAATTATATGTGACCTCCTTCACTTTTTTTTTTTTTTGACAGCACCTTACCAGTATAGACTCCTAGCATACACAAAAACAGTCCAGATAAGTAAATAAATAACCAAAACAGCTACTAAATAAATCAATGCTCTCAGAGGTTTCTTAGAACTTTTATTCTGAACCTTTGTTTAAATGATTCACTTTAATTTGATGTTTTCTCTAAGTTTTCATACCCTTCCACTTTGCACTAATGGCTAACTGTGGATATTCATTCAATTTTTTTTCTTAGTTATTGAAAAGATAATGGACTGAATTCATTGAAGGTTTTTCATAATTTCAGTTTTGAGTTCACTGTCTTTTTTTTTTCCAGACCAGTAAATTTGTGATGAAGTTTTACTACCCCTTATACACTCCATTCTCTGAATTAGCAAAATTGGCAAGTGATATCGTTTTCTTACAAAAACAAGATTCTTATAACTGTAAAGGTATGCAGAAGCGGAACACTGGTTGTAAGTGTAGGCTAGTTCAAGACGCTTTTTTAACTTTTTTGTTTGAAGAAATTGATCTTCCAGTAATATTCTGTGCAGGGCTGGGCAACTGCCAGGGTTGAGCAGCTGCATTGCCCCATTCATACACTCCACCATTTTATAGAAGAAAACTGGGTCACATGTGGCCAAGGAACATCAGAGTGTGGTCAAGATGACAACTTAATGAGAGCGAGAGAGAAAGACAGTCTAGGGTCCTTTTCACACGGGGTTAAAAAAATAGTGTAGTGCAACCTCTAACGGAGGTCGTCTACACCATAGCGTGGATTGGGGCAGACTACTTTTGTGTAGTTCCACACTCCAATCCATGCCGGGGTGACTGGAAGTGCCAGCGCCGCGTGCTTTTTGAAAACCACTTTTCAAGTGGTTTTCAAAATGTGCAGGGCGTGCAGCCCCGTCGCAGAGCCCGTGTGGATTTGTGGACACGCGAAAGGGCATCCCTGCAGATCAGGTGGGGGCAGGATTTCCGGCTGGTGAGCTTCTCCAATTGGAGGGGAGGCTCCACCAGTCAAAATCCTCCATTTTGGGTGCTGCCGGGCGCCGGGGACGCTGCTGCGTGTGGAGCAGCGAAATGCACTGCTCCATACGACAAAGGAACAAGGTAAGCCCCGTTTTAGTGTGGCTTTCCCCGTTTCTCCGCCTGCATGTGAAAAGGGCCTAGGAAAGAATGCAGCCATTTGCTTTTTTTTAATGAGCCTGCTGGGAAGGACAAGATTCCATCCCTTCATCTCCTCCTTCCTCCATGAATTAATAGAGTTCAAACTGTATTTGCATTTTGAACTTGTTTATGGCAACTGGTCAGTTGAGGATGAAAGAAGAAATTGGGAGAATGAGAGGGACTTTTTTTGTTTTTTAAAACAGATATATTGAAAGCTGTCGAAAAAGTAGGTAGACAGGATTAATTGGCTAGAATGTAATGATCATTGGAGAGAATGTCCACTGTGGGATCTTGGAAGTTTGCGCCCCCTTTAGTGCCTAAACTGATTTTTCCTTCTTTTTTTTTCTTTTTTTTTTTGAGTAGAGAAATATTCAAAATGCCACTAGGAAACAATGCTGACATGATGGAGTGATGGCTGCTCTAAATCCAGGAGAAGCCTTTTTTTAAATCTAGAAAATAAACTGGATGTCAAATTTCAGCACTCTCTCTTTTAATTTCCTTCCTTCCTTCCTTCCTTCCTTCCTTCCTTCCTTCCTTCCTTCCTTCCTTCCTTCCTTCCTTCCTTTTTGTTTGTTTTGTTTGCTTTTTAAAGACTTATGTGGGTTTTAAACTACTGAGAAGGAAGAGTATGTGAAAATTGTCTCTCTGTTGGGGAGTATTTCTTCTTTGTTAAAAAATATTATTCTTTGGAAAAAAATGGTGGTACTGAAGGCCACATGTAGTCATTGGGCTGCAATTTTCTCACTCTTAATTTAAGCACTAGTGCATTCTTTAGAGCAACAGTGCTCTTATTATCTCTAACAAATCCATCTGTAAGGCCTGACTGCTGGGTCTGAGAAGCTGTCCATCAAGAGCTAGGCTCCTCCTTCCTGGTAGAATCCAGGAATGGAGCAGGGAAAGAACACACTCCTCAGTGACAGTTGGGACGCTTGTTCTTCAGGAGTAAGGCAGCCAGGGGGAGAAAAGCAGACACTAGGCCATTTGATTTAAACCAGTCCTAAGATATGAGCTGTCCAAAGGATCCTATAAATGAGGTAGTATAATGTGAAATATTTCTGAACTTGTGTGTACTTCCTGTAGTTCTGTTTGTGGACTGCTTGCTGTTACTTGGTTCACCTTCCAAGTGCCATGGTCATCTCCCACTGGCCTTCTTATCACCTTGGCAATGAAAGAGACAGGGGAGGATGGAGTAGGGTAGTTAAGCGAGTAAAAAGGCAGTGGAGGTAAGGCAAGATAGTGACAGTGAGGGGAGAAAGAGGTATGTGTCAGAAGGAAAGATGAAGCTGCTTCTCTTGATGTCTCTAGTTGCAAGAGGACATTGGTGCCAGTGCCTATACTCTCTTTGCCCTCAACCCTGTTCATGCTCAGCTAGTGGCATATCATCAGACAGAGAAAGGTCGCGAAAACACTTATATGGGCAGAAATTGTTGTGTGCCTTCAAGTCATTTCGGACTTATGGCAACCATAAGTGAACCAACCATAGGATTTTCTTGGCCAAGTTTGTTCAGAGTGGGTTCGCCATTGTTTTCCCCAAAGACAGAGAAACTGTAACTTACCCAAGGTCACCTAGTGGATCACGATGGCCAAATGGAGACTCAAACCCTGGCATCCCAAAATTCTACTCCAACACTCAAACACTACATTACGGTGGCAGAAACAGTAGATATATCTATATCTGTATCTATATCTATCTACCTGGATATCTATATCTATAGATAGATAGATAGATAGATAGATAGATAGATAGATAGATAGATAGATAGACAGTTGTGTACTTTCTTTTAGCATTGGAGACACTTATAGGTCAAGAAGTAATAATAGGCATAACACCTTTGGTAGCTTTATTTAAAGGCTACAAAGCTTAGAAATCCTTGGAATATAGGCAGTAACCTGTACTCTGAAAGAGGGTATTTCTTCCAAAAATACAAGATGATGTCCTCCTGCTCCATCCATAAGCTGTCCCTGATTTAGAGAGTGAGGAGCTACCATGGCGACATTCATAGTTACTAGTTACTATACTGACCTCCACACACTGAATCTCTCAAATATATTCAGACCATTAAGCCTTGCTGTATGTAAATATTTTGTGCAGTAAGCAGTGTGCACAATTGTTGTAACATTTTACTTTACCATTGTTATAGTTTAAAAAGAAAAGAATATCACCCAAAATAAGATTGGTTTTTGGTATTAGCTTCTGACCCAGTGATTGGTTTATGACACTTAAGTAAAAAACATACTTTGGAATGTATTACTTGGCTCCATCCATTTTGTCAGAAGTCTTCATTTCACAAAATTATTTCTTTCCTGCATATACTTCTGTCACAATATATCTGGTTGGTTTAAGATAACTGTGAGGAACACTAGCAGTTCAGGTCTCTATATTTCTACTCAGAAAGAAGCTGCATTGAATTAAATCAGATTTATTTCCATTTAGCTCCACATAGGAGTATAGCCTAATGTACAGATTATATCTTTAATTATATTACATAACAGGTAGCAAAATATTAGAAATACATTGATTTATACTGTTGATTTTTTTTCTATGTTTGAAAAAAATTGCAATTTCACAACAAAAGTGTTTCTGTTAGAGACTTCCCCCACTAAAAAAACTATTTACTGTGTGTACTTACTATGTTCTACTAAGGATTAAATCTCATTGATTAAAGCCTTAAAGCAATATCTCCATCAGGATATTTAGATAAAAACATCTCTTTCAATATATAACAAACATTTAAATAATATTTATGCACTTTTTTCTCAACTTAGGTTCTTTTGAAATTAGATGGATCAATTAAATGGTATACAATATATAATAAACCATCCTAACTAATATCTTCAACTCAAAATCTTCTTGCTACTTCAATGAATGAAGCTATCAAAAGTTAATGTAACAGTAATTTCTATGCTCCAACAACATAACCCCCCTTACCTAAAAAATAATACTTGCAATGAATATGTTGATTTCTATATTTTTAGAAAAAACACGTCCATAATGTCTAGATTTTTCTAACAATACCAGAATGTATGCTTGCTGTCCACTGTGCTGATTTAATATTTCTGACATTCATCTAGATTAAGATCCCTCAGGTTAGTCTGATTAAGATAACATTGATACAGTAATTCAAATGAAAGTTTGAATGCATTGGTGTTCTTTAACTAATGAATACTATTTTCTTTCATCAGTTATCTTGTGACAATTATTTTCCCATTTGAGCTTTAGGTTTTACCCTCCCCCTCCTCAAAAACCACATCTCCTTTACTTTAGAGATAATGACATATTTTAGACTATATTTTTCCATCCACACACACAACATGTCTAAGATTGATCTGCAAATATTATTTGAGTGTCATTTGCTTAATCAAGAGCTGGACGAGGCAACCATCTTCCTGTGAGTCTTGCTAAAATGGAGCTGGATATTTGAAGCTCAAATTTGGTTTGTATGAAAACATTATTTATGGTTCAAATTACATAAGAACTTGTGTTTGTCTACTAAAGATGAGCCAGACTACCCTGTGAAACTCTTAATCAAGTGTGAACATGAGTTCCAAATCTGTGATAATAAAAAGAATCTACCTGTTTGATTAAATGAGAAAACTATGAAAAATAACATAGCCTTTTTTTCTGACCCTCTGCCTTCATTTTTATCCTTGTCTTAGTTGTCATCATGGGTAACTTCATAGGTGTGGGAACACTGACAACATCTACAGCAGGTGAGTGTGAAATGTCTAATTTGCTAATAAAATTTTTTACAGTAACAAAAAACCTGTTTCAATAAAGAGAGATTGGCAACATTTCTTATGTGGTGTAATGATTCTCCTTTGGGCACTGTTCTTTTTGTTCCAAAGAAGAAATAACTGGCCATGGTAATTTAATGGAAAGACTTGGGAGAAAGCCTGGAATCTCCTAATTCTTGATTATAGACATAATGCCATCATTTTCACAGTAACAGAGGTGTAAGGTTTGTAGCTATTTCAGGTGTATCATTGGCCAACTTCATTAGCTTAAATCCAATTGTGATTGCTAATAATCCATTTATTGAACAAAATATTATGACAAGTACAAATGACTAGCTTCTTGTACTGAATCTGAAGATATCTTCTAATGACCTTCTGGGAAGCACTCTCTCCTTTATCTTAGGCACAAATATGTACAGTAGATATACTAGTTTTATTACCAGGCTTCATGAAAAATACTGTTCTGATCATTATCTTTAATGAAGATTTTCACTAGCCAATTTTGTTTCATGGTGTTGCTTTTTTCTAACAGATTCCAAGTTAGATGAGAAAGAACTTCCCATGGATGAAGAAGGAGTAATTAAGAATGCCACAGATGAACCACATAAGGCTCAGACCACTGAGACCCTCATGCAGTTGGCCAGAGATTATTGTGATGTTACGGTATTTTGAGATGATGTGCATTACAGGCCAAAATGGCTATTGAATAATGGTACATATTGATGTACCATTGATCCTAATCCACTACTGGGTAGGAAAAATAGTGGCCCTCATGAAGAAAATCTCTTTTTAAGACAAGAATGCTCTTGAGAAGAATAAAGCATTTTCATGTAGTTTCACCTCCATGAGCACTTTGGTCTAGGAAACATACTTAGGAGGCTACAGTAGCATGATTGGCCCTGTTTTGAAAGTGTAAAACAAAAAGCAATAATCATTGGCCATTTGTCTCAACCAAGGTAAGCCAAACCCTTCTGAAGTTTGCCTCCAGTCATCAGGAGCTTTTCTTTCCTGAAACAGAAAACAAACAAAGCTGAAAAAATGCTGGGACAAACAGTGCAGTCAAGTTTCAACCTTCATATTCCTAATTAATTAGAATCATAGAATGATAGAGTTGAAAAAGACCACAGGGGCCATTGAGTCCAACCCCCTGCTATGCAAGAACACCTATCAAAGCATTCCCAACAGGTGACCATCCAGCCTATGCTTAGAAACCTCCAAAGAAGGAGATTCTACCACACTCTGACCCTCTGAGGCAGCATATTCCACTGCCGGACAGCTCTGACTGTCAGGAAGCTATTCCTGAGGTTCAAGTGGAATCTCCTTTCCTGCAGCTTGAATCCATTGCTTCTTGTTCTGCTCTCTGGAGCAGCAGAAAACAAGCCCCCTTCTTCCTCTACATGGCATCCCTTCAAACATTTAAACATGGCTATCATATCCCCTCTTAACCTTCTCTTCTGCAGACTAAACATACCCAGCTCCCTAAGCTGCTTCTCATAGGGCATGGCTTCCAGACCTTCAACATTTTGGTCACCCTCTCCTGGACATGCTCCAGCTTGTTGATATCCTTCTTGAACTGAGGTGCACAGAACTGGACACAGTATTCCAAATGAGGCCTAACCAATGCAGAATAGAGTGGTACCATTACCTCCCTCGATCTAGACACCATACTCCTATTGATGCAACCAAGAATTATGTTGGCTTTCTTGGCCACCACATCACACTGCTGACTCATGTTCAGCTTGTGATCTACCAAGACTCCTAGATCCCTTTCACACGTACTGTTATGCAGTCATGTGTCCCCCATCCTATATTTGTGCATTCCATTTTTCCTGCATAAGTGCAAGACCTTACATTTCTCTCTGCTGAAATTCATTTTGTTAGCTTTGGCCCAGCTCTCCAATCTGTCAAGGTCATTTTGAATTTTGATCCTGTCCTCTGGGGTATTAGCAACCTCTCCCAATTTGGTATCATCTGCAAATTTGATCAGCATACCCTCTACTCCTTTATTCAAGTAATTGATGAAGATGTTGAATAACACTGGGCCCAGGACAGAACCCTGTGGCATCCCACTAGCCACTTCTCTCCAGGATGAAAAGCAGCCATTGGAGAGCACCCTTTGAGTTCAGTTGGTCCACCAATTACAAATCTGCCTAACAGTAGCCCTGTCCCTCCCTCATTCTATTGAAATAATCTGAATTCTCATATAAATACAAATCATAGTAATAATTACATCATTCGCTGGAAAGCTCTAAGAGAACAGGAGACAAACACCTGATCAGTATTCTTACTAGGGTCAAGTGTACAGATAGTGAGAGGAAATGAACCAAATAATCTTGAGGTTTTCCAACAATAATACATCATTTTCTTTATGGAAAAGCACCTGTAAACATCACTGTCCCATTGCTCTCTTTTAGTGAATCTCCTGTCTTTCCCTTTGTGTAGGGACCAATGTTCTGTTATGTGACTCAGAACCAGGGCCAGGTGGAAGCTCAACTCAGTTCTGTCCTAGATGAACTGCATTCCGTGGTAAGAGGATAATTAACTTCTGAATAAAAGAGTCAAATTATGAAAAGTCAAAACATAAAATATTTTTGACTTCACTGGCAATTTGCATAGGACAGGATGGGTCAGGAGTTCCCCATGGGCTACACGTGGTCTCTATCACTATGTGTGTCCCAAGCACTCTAGGAAAAAAATGACACCCAAATAGATCCAAAATTTGCAAAATGTGCTGTCATTGCTATTAGCAAATACAGAAAACTACCTTAATTCAAATAGGAAATCTTTTATTTTTAAGGGATTCTTAGTTTTCCAAGAAAGTGAAATCAAGTAATAGAAATAGTCATCTTAATTAAAATCAGAAGTCTTTTCTTTGGACTGAAATATTGTCTTTCTTTTCCCCAAACATTTTAAAGGCCTGTGACCAGTTGTTGCTGGTGCCGTTGGTCCTGGTGATTCTACTGCCACTTGTCCTATCCCTGCTGTTCTATCACAACACAGTCAGATTTGTAGTTTCCCAATACAATTTAAATGTATATGTCATTGTATATTCTTAGATCACTCCACAATGAATTCATTTATTCTACAAACATTGTGGAATAAAATTTAAGCAAGACCATTTAACATTAATTGCAGTTGATTATATCTATTTTACAGATATGTAGAATTTTAAATATATTTTTAACTTTTTTAAAAAATTCAAAAACAAGGAAACAAACAAAAAAGTGAGTCTGTAAGCATTCGGCCAAAGTGAAAAATAGTTGCCTGGCCCACACCAATCTGGTAACATAGAAACTAGTTTGCATAAACATATGAACTTCTAACACAGTTGCTCCCTTTACAAATGATTCTTGCATTCATAAAATTGTCAAACCCTATGCAGGGATCCTCAATAGTTTAAGAGAATATGAACTGAATATTTAATATCCCTTGAACTGGCTTATGTTTTCCTCTGACCTCCTTTTCAGTGTTATTGGTTCTTCTTATCAGGTATCATGTTCTTCTGAAGATCTAGCTGGACAAAAGGAAGCACTCAGATGCCTGACCGTTTTAGGTGAGAATTTGATAACGTGTTATAAAAAGAGCAAATACATTCCTGATTTCACACTGCTTGTGATCATTTGTAACTTGGACAATGTGATCTAATTCTTATCTTGTAGGCAGCATATTCCCTAAAAAGACCCTTAACTTTCTAGCAGAGAAAATGGATGAAGTTTGGAAAGATAAAGCACTGGTCTTCCATACAATAAAAATTCTGAAAGTTATTACTAGCTCAAATGGTAAGAAATTCTAGAAGTATCCCCAAATACGTATGGCTACTGATTAATAATACATTCTCTATTATTGGTTATATAACACAGTGATTTCTTAATAGGAGTGTAATCAGAAATCATTTGTGCAAATAGAGATCCTAAATAAATAATCCCAGCTGAATAAAATCAGAGGAAAGCTTGCCATACTAATCATTTTTAGTAACATAGTTCATGTGAGATGTTGCATTGTTAAGGAAAACTAGGAACAACTGTGAGTCTTTCTTCATAGTTTAAAAACTCAATTTGTTCTGTTTGCAGGGGTGCCAGCAACCTGGGATACTTGTCCAGGGCTAGAAGCACTTAATTACCGACAAGGTCTTCTAACTAAACTTTTGGTGAGTAAACATCTCATTGTAGATGTAGGAGAGGAGAGATGGGGAATTTGACTGAAGGACTTTCTTTCTGTTTGCATGCTACTGATACTCTATGAAAACATAATTTCTGTATTAATAACAAGTTGTTGATTAAATATTATAGGGCTCTTTTACATGTGAGAAATATATCAAGAGGTTGTGGAATTTGTAGCTGCAGTTCTTATATTTTTTAAGAAAAAAATCCAAAGGATATTTCAGTTTTCCCAGTATGTATTCTAGTAATTTCTGGCACTAGCTCCAACATTTTATTCCTAGCCTCAAATGGGTTTCTTTTTAATTGTGAGAGACATTGGAATGATATACTCTGAGTGCTTCTTCTTATTCTTTGTTATTTTCCCCCCCATGAGTTTTAGTGCCACAGAGTCTCAGTAAAGGAGTTTGGACTATGATCATTTCTTCCCTACACTGTTACAGTGCTGTTATTCTTCTTTCAACACCCTGTAGAATTCTGGGGTTTATAGTTTACTGAGGCCAAAGAGCTCTCTGACTGAGAATTCTAAATGACCCTCCCTAAACTGCAAACCCCAGGATTCCATAGAATGGTGAAAGTAGAATAATAGCACTAAAACAGTGTAGGGTGGAAATGGCATATATCTCTACGACGTAAAAAAAAAAAAAAAAAAAGATCAGATAGGTGTTTTCCCCCTCCCTTCAAACTACAGCACCATCTCAGCAAAGCTTGCTCTGTAGAATCATAGAATCATAGAAATGTAGAGTTGGAAGAGACCACACGGGCCATCCAGTCCAACCCCCTGCCATGCAGGAACACCCTCAAAGCGCTCCTGACAGATGACCATCAAGCCTCTGCTTAAAAACCTCCAAGGAAGGAGACTCCACTACTCTCCGAGGCAACATATTCCACTGCCTAACAGCCCTGACTATCAGGAAGTTCTTCCTGAGGTTCAGGTGGAATCTCCTTTCCTGCAGCTTGATTCCATTGCTCCTTGTCCTGGTCTCTGGAGCAGCAGAAAACAAGCCCTCTCCTTCCTCTACATGGCATCCCTTCAAATATTTAAACATGGCTATCATATCCCCTCTTAACCTTCTCTTCTGCAGACTAAACATACCCAGTTCTCTAAGTCTATCCTCATAGGGCATGGCTTCCAGGCCTCTCACCATTTTGGTCTCCCTCCTCTGGACTTGCTCCAGCTTGTCAATATCCTTCTTGAATTGGGGTGCCCAGAACTGGACACAGTATTCAAGATGGGGTCTAACCAAAGCAGAGTAGCGTGGTACCAGTACCTCCCTCGATCTAGACACCATACTCCTATTGATGCAGCCGAGAATTGCATTGGCTTTCTTGGCTGCCGCATCACACTGCTGACTCATGTTCAGCTTGTGGTCTATGAAGACTCCTAGATCCCTTTCACACGTACTGCTATTCAGCCACGTGTCCCCCATCCTATATTACTGTATTCCATTTTTTCTACCTAAGTGTAGGATCTTACATTTCTCTCTGTTGAATTTCATTTTGTTCGCCCTGGCCCAACTCTCCAATCTATCCAGGTCATTTTGAATTTTGATCCTGTCCAATGGCGTATTAGCAATCCCTCCCAATTTGGTGTCATCTGCAAATTTGATGAGCATGTCCTCTATTCCTTCATCCAAGTCGTTGATAAAAATATTGAACAGCACTGGGCCCAGGACAGAACCCTGTGGCACCCCACTAGTCACTTCTCTCCAGGATGAAAAGCAGCCATTCGTGATCACCCTTTGGGTTCGGTCAGTCAACCAATTACAAATCCAACTAACAGTAGCCCTGTCCAGCCCACATTTTACCAGCTTCTTTGCAAGAATGTCATGGGGAACTTTGTCAAAGGCCTTACTGAAATCGAGATATGCTAAATCCACAGCATTCCCTTCATCTATCACGCTAGTAACTCTTTCATAAAAAACGTTAAGATTAGTCTGGCATGACTTATTTTTGAGAAATCCATGTTGACTTCTCGTGATTACTGCGTTGCTTTCTAAATGATTAGAAACTGACTGCTTAATGATCTGCTCCAGGATCTTTCTGGGTACTGACATCAGGCTGACTGGGCGATAATTATTTGGGTCCTCTTTTTTCCCCTTCTTGAAGATGGGGACAACATTTGCTCTCTTCCAGTCTGCTGGAACTTCTCTTGTCCTCCAAGAATTCTCAAAGATTATAGCAAGCGGTTCCAAAATGACCTCTGCCAGTTCTTTTAATATCCTAGGATGCAATTCATCTGGCCCTGGAGACTTGAATTCATCCAGTGTGGCCAGGTATTCCTGTACCACCTCTCTACCTATTATGTGCCTCATTTCCCCTGCTTCCTCCCCTGCTCCCCAACCGCCAGGTTGAGTGCTTGTATCCTTCTGGGAAAATACGGAGGCAAAGAAGGTGTTAAGTAGCTCTGCCTTTTCTCTTCCCCCTGTGAGTAATTCGCCATCTTCTCTGCGCAGCGACCCTACTGTCTCCTTCTTTTTCCTTTTGCTGCGGACATATTTAAAAAAGCCCTTTTTATTGTTTTTAATGTCTCTGGCCAGCCTAAGTTCATTCTGTGCTTTAGCTTTTCTGACCTGCTCCCTACATCTCCTAGCTACTTGCTTAAATTCTTCTTTGGTGGTTTCCCCCTTTTCCATTTCCTATACATGTTTCTCTTAACACTTAGCTCAGCTGAGAATTCTTCAGTCAACCATTCTGGTTTCTTCAGATGCCTTCCATTTTTCCTCCTTATTGGCACAGTTTTAGACTGTGCCTTCAGTATCTCCTTTTTAAGGAACTCCCATGCCTCCTGAACTCCTTTCCCTTTCACTGTACCTGACCACGGAATTCCAGCCAGCAGCTCCCTAAGTTTACAGAAGTCCGCTTTTTTAAAATCTAAGATGAGTGTCTGGCTACACTTATCTTCTCCTTCCCACTGAATGCCAAATTCCAATAGGGCATGGTCACTCCCCCCTAAAGATCCAACCACTTCTACCTCTCTAACAAGGTCATCTCTGTTGGTCAGGATCAGATCTAGAATATTTGATCCCCTTGTGGCCTCTTCCACCTTCTGGACCATGAAGTTGTCTGCAAGTTGTCTGTTGTTTGTTTGTTGTGCATGCACACACATATACCTTTGGAAAAGCTCTAGTGCGGAGGTACAAACAGCTCCAGGAAAGAATAAAATGAGTGGACAGGAAGGTGAAAGCAACCAACAAAATCCCACCAAATTCAATTAGCTATTTCATGAGAACTCACACTTTTTAAACCCACCTGGAAACCCAATAGGTGTATTCAAATGAAAAATTCTTCTTTCTTGAATGAGTCTTTGTGATCCTGCATGAAAATCTTTCTTAATTTTATCTTTTTTCCCCCCTTCAGGTTATTGCTGCTGTTTGGAGCTCCTTAAGCATTCGTGTTGCTGCTCTGGAGCTCTTGGGTCTAGTGGATTCCATGATCCACGATAGAATCCTTGATCTATGGCTTGGACGTATCACTCTGTTGCTCCAGTATCTAAAAAGTAAGGGGACATCTGTGCAATAGGAAACACTAAAAGCTCTCTAGTCCTTTTCATGTCATGTAATTGTTGTTAATATATAACATGCAAATGCAAAGCTGTTTCTATTAAGTTCCAATCAATGCAGCTAGCATGTTTAAATTCAGAGCACTTTGAATGAACAAGCAGACACAAAATTTATGCATGAAAACACCCTTGTATGTTATTGGAGATGCGGAAAACATACTACCTTTCAGATGTTTTAGGAGTACAACTACCAATATCTCTGACTATTGGCTATGATGGCTGGTGCTCATGGGAGTTCGAGTCCAGCAACATCTAAAAAACCACACAGTCTCCAACCATACATTAGATTTGTCTATGCTGCCTCAGTTGTGAGCTCATTATCTAAAAAGATTGCATGCAGAATTTGGTCCCGATATACTGAAACTGTTTATTTTTCAAAAAGAAACAGGCAAACTTCTTTTGAAAAAATGTATTTCTTTCTCATCCTGCTAGACAAGTCCTTAAAATAATCTGAAGCTGTTCACAGCTTGTAAGCAGCTGCTTGTTCCTCCTGACTGTTTTTATACCCCCTAAAAGATCGCTCCACACCCCATTGTCCTCAGCAGTAGAAAGAAATGAACTTTTCATTAAAGCAAGAGGTACAGGGTTTGCACACCTTGTCTGAAATGTGTGTATTGTTTCAAAAAGCAAAATTGATCCCCAGACCTTTGGCAGTTGTTCATCTCTGCATCAGAGGGTATGTGAAGAAACCAGTGCGAGTAGTCTCAGTTTTTTTAAAGCACAGTGGTGAAACACACAATAATCTATATCAGTGGTTCTTAAGCTTTTCTTTGCTAGGGAGCCCCTGTAAATATAACTTATTGCCAGGGACTACCACGACTTAACTCAAGCTTTAAATATTTAAATTTAGGTTTAAATGTTTAAAACTAAGATTTACATATTCAAATATTTATTTATATATTAAAGGCTTCTGAAGGCTAGGATTCAAATCCCTGCTCAGACACTGGGTGACCTTAGGTACTTTTTCAGCTGTTGATATCCAGCAGCAGGGCTTTGCAACCCTCAGTGAGGACTCCCTGGAGCCAAGCTAAGAACCATTGATCCAAACTATCAACTCTGTGATCTTGTCTTTAAGGAAAGTTAGGTTAGAAAAAATAGTCAATTTGTATCAAACTGATATGGATTCTTATTTTAGGAGGACAGGACATTTTCAGACAGAATGAATGGGAGAACATGTTGCTTCTGGTAAGCAAAATTTAAGGGAATATATGCAACTTCCAGATGTCCAGGGGAAATTGTAATCCCATTCATAAAAATAAAAAATAGTTGTACCTTCTTATAACAGTTGTACCTTCTTGTTAGATGGTATCAGAAGATGACTATCTCCCCTCTCTCCCTCCCTACAAATTCTTGACATTCCTGTGGACAGAAGCCTCCTAGAAACCATGTGATGTGATGATGTGGTAGAATCTCCAGGATCATTCTTGGGATAAAAATATAGAGGTTCCTGAAAGGATATCTTTCCTTACCATCACTTGCAATAGCATTTTTAAAAGAAAGCTTTTGTTGTCATAGCTGGGACAGCTCTTCACCATTTTACTGCCTCCAAATACCCACAGAAGATAAAGCTTGTAACTTCTGCTTTCCTGAACTTGTGCCCAGGACACCTTTACATCTTATGCCCCCAGTCCCTGCTTCAGTTTCCAGTTCCCAAGGTGAAGAGGGCAGAGTAGTTCACACAAACACACCCTAAAATCCTTTGCAAATATAGTTAATTGGAATGAATGAGTAACCTATTCAGTCTTTGACTGATTGTACAGTACATACAATGGCTTCATGGACAGCTCCTGAGATTCAGTTTTCCAATGTACTAGTCAATTACTGGGTGTTGTGTTTATATGACGTCTTACTAAGCACTCATCCAGCTTCATGGGGGTAACTTGTATCTTCATGCCAATATCTGTTTTTCCACAACACTGACTTTCTATACCTGCTCTTATGATGGTATCATGGAGCAGAAATGTTGATGCACTCTGCCTACAAAACATGTCAAGTTTTCTCTAAGAATCCTGCTAGCACCACTATGAAAGAGGCATTTCAGTTAGAGGGAGGGTTTTCCCTAAGAGTGATTGGTGGCATTTATAGTGGTGAATGGCATTTATGGGATAGGAAGTAAAGACATGACAGTAGGAGCTAAATTTGTCCCCACTCTTGTTATGTGTCTTATTAAGAATCTTGTCTTCTGTTGCCTATGTAGTCACTTACAAATGGATATTAAATTATATTTTCCTCCATCTGTTGCTGCAATTAATATCAAAACAAGTAGGTGAAATAATGCTTATATCAATTATCAAACTGTGATTGAGATCTAATTGTAATGACGAAAGACACAAATTCTGAAGACTACTGCTAGTCTTGTACCTTTCTCATATCAAAACTGCATGTGCAATGCATCCTCAAGTTGCTTTCCCCCCCCCATCACTCTCTCCTCCCTTCTTTTCTGCTATAGTTCCTCGAAGAAACTATCTTCCAGATCAGTGATGAGCTCTGGGTTAATTATTTTGTCCAAAGTCTGGTTCTTCAGCTTTCACACTGCTCTCCACGTGAAAAGGTCTGTTTCTAATTAGTTTCTTCACACTGAAGGAAATTAGGCTATTTAGCTTAGATGTCTAGCTAAGAGCTTTCTGATTCATCTATGTGTCTTCTACGAATTATTGATTGTTCTGCCTAACCTTTTTTTAAAAAAAAAAAAGATTGAAAATGCCTTGTGGCAATGTTGATGAAGATATCTGAAGATATCAGCAGGATCCTGGATATGAAAAGTCTGAAAAAAGCAATTTTTGATGAATTCACCAAACCAGAAACTGTTCAAGTTGGGGATAATTTTCCTACCACCTTCATAAGGGTTTGTTTCCACACTGGAAGAGGAGCTAGGAGGATAATATTTCAGGGACTGGAAAGGAAAGTTGAAGCCTAAAAACAAATAAGAAAGAGGAAACAGAAAAGAAAGAAAGAAAGAAAGAAAGAAAGAAAGAAAGAAAGAAAGAGAAAAAGAATGTTCCAAAATCATTGAACTGTCTTGAAATACTTATCTCAGGCACTTAAGAACTACCTGTAGAAAAAGATCATATCCTCCCTATAGCTCCCCACATTCCTAGCATTATTTTAAGTCTCTTCCAGCAAAGTGAAGGAAGCTTGAGAGGTTTGTTCACATTTTGTGCCCTTGCTATCATTTTGCATGAATTCTTGGAAATTGAAGGTTCTCTCAGACAGAGGCACATCTGCTTCTTGTTGATAGAGATGCACAGCAAATCTCTGACACTTGTATCTTTCTCTGCAGAAGTTCCTTTACAAATGACACTTATATCTTTCTCTGCAGAAGTTCCTTTACAAATGCTGGGGATCGGCAATGAAATCATCCAGGGGCACATTAATTCAGCCAAGCCTATGGAGAATAGTACAGGAGATCAGGTTTTATGAGAGTGAAGAAAGAGAGGTAACTACAACATTGCTAATCTTTACTCCTCCATTTAACAAGTCACCCTTTTACTGTACAATGCAGCCCAAGACTGGAGTGGTGGAGGGTGCTGCAAGGTAGGGACCACCTTTGCTGGCCTCTAATGTGGAGAGTCCAGGACCATTTCCGCACTACAGTTATAGTGCTATTATTCCCCTATTTTTTTTACTGGTTTCCAATATTTTATGCATCACTACATCTTACCACTCATAATTATAAAAGAATAAGAATCCATAAAAATATTTTCTTTTCATAATACACACTTAAAGATATTCGGGCAAGTTATCTGTGGTTCGTGGTGGTTGTCGGATCATTGTTGGGTGGGGGGGTTTTTTCCTTAAAGGGGGAAAAAAATGAAGTTTCTTCTTGCTTGAAATGTCACCCAGGGGGGAGTAGGAAGGTTGAGGCGGGAAGGACATGGGGGAGAAAGTCAAACAAGAAAGAGGGACCTATGAGAGAGAGAAAGAGGCTACTGCGTTCCTCCTCAGAGGGGCAGAAGTTAACCCTCGTCCCCCAAACTGCACTTCATGCAAACCAGGGTCAATTTAGACCAAGATTGGGTAAAGTGTACCCCATGGGCCAAACATGGCCCCCTTGGACCACTTTTCTGGCCCTGGGGGCCTCCCAGTGGTAAAAAAAAGATTTTGTGGCCCCCCGCAGAAGTCAAAATGCCCCCAAATGCCCTCTACAAGGAAGGGCTTTCCAACCACATTCTGTCACCAGGCCATTTTAGGCACAGGAAGAGCCTTTTTTCCCCACCTTTTCCCCCCACATTATTCCACTTTCAACATCCTATGAATCCTGGGATTTGCAGTTTAGGCAGTCATGGCTGGGTGACATATGGGGTGGTGGTAGAGGTGGAGGATATTTAAAGTCCTCCCACCTTCTTTGAGTCCTCTTTTGGTGTCTAAACTTGATCCACCATCCTGCCTCCAGTACAGTGTGAGCTTTCATGGTCATTTTGGCACTGGATAGGATTTAAAGGTTTCCTTAAATAGGAGGTCACTTGGCAGGCAGTGTGAGATAAAGGTAGCAGTTATGATTAACACAATTTTGGTGAAGTGGAGGACTCTGGAGCTGCCTCCTGGGACTTGGGAGAAGGGAAGATGACTACTCTTGGGTCTGGACTTGGGGCTTTGCCCTCACTTAGTCCTGCAACTTGGGATGGGGTTCATCAAGTCTGCCTTGCCAGCAATGGCCAGAGAGGAAGCAACCCCACTATCAGTTTGCCCTCAGAACTCAGGTGGTTTGCTCAAGGAAAGACTGATGAGGAGTGATGTCTGGCTTCTGCTGATCTCTTTTGGATCCTTTCAAGGATCAATACAATTAAATAGGTTCTAGGTTAAATAAAGTGGCCCTTATTCAGTCTAATTATCTTGTTATTCCATGGATGGTTAGCAAATGAAAATTTGGGTCAACATTAAGAAAAGGAGAAGTAATAGCATGTCTTGAAAGAATTCCTGGTACATAGTGTTAAAGCTGTGCTGCATTTTTTTTATTATGTGGTAATAATTTTCATAATGCATTTTATATCCAGAATGACACAAGACAGAGCACATTATCTTTCTGTTTCCCTAGGGATTTGCCTATGGCCTTGGCATTTGTGCTATGCATCATATGAAAGAAGTTCTCTCAGTTCTTGATGGATACCAAAGTTACATTGATCAGTTATTAACTGAGCACTATCTAATGGAGAGTGCAAAGGTAAGACAATTTTTTTGTATGCTCTAGCAAGTTGGAAAGCCAACGTCTTAATCCAAGCCAAGGCTAAAGAGACAACATTTTGCTTAGGACCTGAGAGGGTCCTAAAAACAGTGCTATTCTTTTGAATGACCCCGAATATTCATATTGTTTCCTCTTCAATCCTAGGTGCCAATTTCTAAGGAGCAGATGAGAAGCCTCTTACTCCTTGGCTATTATTTTGTAGTTTCTCTTGCTCCAAGAGAGATGATCTTACCCATCATGCACTCATACATCTTTTCAAATATACTGCAAAATTATCCACATTGTTTAAAGGTGAGTGAGGACTTCACATTCAGTAAAGATCAATTAACTCACATTCTAACAAAGTGATTAGTAGAATGCAGGAATAATTGTGGGGGTTTTTTGTTGTTGTTTTTTTGCCAAATTAGTAGAAATATTAAAAAGTTGTTATTCCATGCTTTGAATTGCAAATGTTTAGCTCTTTCATGAGTAACTGAGGAATTACAGAGAATGGAAGGAAAGATAAATAAATACATCATTTCCAGGACAACTCTGTTCCCCATGTTCCAGAAGTGTGACAGGGAATGGAAGGAGTTTATGTTCAGCAGATACAAACTCTCATCTAAACTCCTTCAACACTCTGCCTTCTCCACTATGTGGGAACCTACAATGGAGGAGAACATGGTGAAGAAAAATTCACACACACTCCATTGGTGTGTATTGTTGCTGATATGAATAATGGCTGCACATTCTTACTTTAGAGCAAGTATAGGCAATTTCCAGAAGTCTGGTGATCATGTACATCTCCTCTGAACCTCAAAGATCTGTACATGCTCTCCACATGCTTGGCCATTACCAAATTGTTATTTGTTCTTGTTGTGATAAAAAAAAAAAGTTCTTTCACACCCTCTGGATACCATGAAAGGTAAATTTCCAATGTTTCTATCTCCTCTTCTGATCATTTCATTTTTTCCCCCATTTTGAACTCCCACTGATTTCACCCTCACATATTACCCTCAACTATCTCATAACTAAGGTAAGTTCTGGAATCCAATGGGAGAATTCCACCAAATTTTTCTTCTCCATTCAATTTTCTCTAATACTTCTTTGAGATCAAAAGAAAGAGAATGGTCCTAAGAACAGAAGAAGTTTATGTCACAGCATAAGAGCAAACTGCCTCAGAAGCTGGTGGACTCTTCACTGTCTGTAATGAGAAGCTGGATAGCCATCTATCAAGGTTGAACTGCCAATACTGGATTGATTTTTCAGAATCTGCGATTCCTTCCAGTACTGTGCTTTGTTTTGTTTTTAACTCTGTCCAGGGTAAATGAAAAAAGTCTTCTGCTAGTGCTGAAAACAGCATCAGTACCAGAGATGCTACCTGGGTAAGGACATACCTTTTCAACTGCACACAGAAGCTTTAAAAAAAAATAGTTTTTGTCCCAATGGATAATCAACTCTAATCCAGGGAAACCATGATTTCCTTGGAAAGCTATCAAGGATTTATTGATGAAAGGAACTGTATCGTCTTTTGGTTATGTGTAATCAGCAGGCTTAAAATTATCAGTACACCTGTGCATTTAATTGCAGTCCTTGATTTTAGATCTTCAATGAGTATTGTGCATTTAGACTAAAGCTATGATTTATATGTAGTGAATGGATTTCTGAAAGCAACATGGTTAGTGCAGTAAAAATATAGGCAGTGGGGTTTGCCATTTAACTGCAATTTAGGATCTGTTGATAATCTAATAAAATAAATGCATCCAGGTGCAATTTACAGTCACCCCTCCACATTTGAAGATTTGACTTTCATGGATTTGATTATTTGTGAGTTTCTCCAACCCCGGCCCCCACCAACTCAGGTGCTTCTTTTCTGGGGGAACCTTCCCTTTCAGCAGCTCCAATCAGGCCATGGGACCCTTTAGAAACTTGATACTGGTCTTTCAAAAATCCTTCTCCTCCTTCTCCAGCCATTGCTTGGCCAGCTGAGAATGGCTTGTAGCTCCATTTCTCAGCACCACAAATCTGTAGGAAATAAGACTAAACAGGTTATAATTTAGTCTTCATTAGCAGAATTATGCAGAGGAAGCGAGTTAAAGTCCTTTTCTGTTTAAGAACTCGTGGCTTGAAAATGCTTGATCCAATTAATGCAAACACACACACAGGTAGCTTGAATAAAGACTTAAAACTTTACTAATGACTTCATTTCCATTGAGAGTTTGCTACCTTGACTAGCTAAAGAATTAGAGGATAATCTCTGGTATTGTATCACTCACCACCCCGTCTGGATAGTTGCAGAACTTGCAGACTTCATAGGGTAGGATTCATGAGAGTGCAAGGAAGAGAACAAAGAAAGACTAAAGATGTCTCCTCCTCTTTCTGGGGAGACTTAACTTTCTTCCTATCAGGATACAGTTCTGGGTCACATGATCTGATGACCTGGGCACTAAAGGCAGTTATTATCATGCAATAAAAGCAGAGAAAGGAAATCTAGCATGCAAACAGGGGAGGAAGCCCTATGCTAACTAATCCCATTTGTTCTAACAACAAAATGGGGGGGAGAGAATGCTGGTAATTTTCCAACAAAATCTTCTCCCAGTGCCCCACCACCCCAAAGGAAGGAGATGGGCTTGTGGAAACAAAGAGCTGCACTTTATCTTTCCTTTTCTGACTTGGTCCCTGGGTGCTGGTTCTTCCCAACATACCTCAATATGTTCTTCCCAGCATACTTCTCACAGACACACATATTTTGATATTTGTGATTTTTCCACTTTTGCAAAGGTCCTGAGCCCCTGACCCTAGTGAATGTGGAGGGCCAATTGTATTAGAAAATCTGCAGAATTAAGTGTATTTAGTGATTTTTGTGTAATTAATCAAATTTATGAAATTGGATTAATATTCCACTCTACATATCCTTACTTGGAAGTATAGTACATTGAACCCAATAGGAGTTCCTTCTAAGTAGATATGTAGAGTTTTGTACTGCCAGTACTTACATGTAAATAGCAGATTGGTCTAATCAACAAGATCACTAAAAATAATTAGTAAGATATGAGACTATACATAATCTGTGAGATCTAAATTATCAATTGGAGCAGTATACTTGGCTGCAATTGCTGAGATTAGTAAGTAAAGATAGTTAGATTAGTATGCTCAATTATAATTAATAGGATTTGCATACATACACTATTAACCAATGTTCTTTAGTAGTTTTGCTTTTGTTTTGTTTTGCTTTTTTACACTGTTATATGTGAACAAACAGTGTTATATGTGCAATTCATAAGCTTGTGTGATGCAAAAACACAAAAGCCTTGTATGGTTTGTGAGTAATTAATTATAATCAGTGAAAAATTCTTTTATGAATACTAGGATTATTCAAAATGGGATTTTTAAAACAACTGGATAACAAAACTATGATGATTCCAGGCTTGTTATTTAATTAAAAGTATTATATATTTTGTTGAGACTTGCATACTGAAACATAAATAACTGAAAGAACATCTATGATTACAGTTAAAGAAATGTGCACTTTATGTTAACTAACCTCTTACACAGTGATGTAGGGAAGTGTGATTTATGTACCTCATTTCTCTTAAAAAAGGTAGTGCACCTGAGTATAACCCTGTACATGAGTAATCAATAAAGCGAGTGGTGGTGGGGATGAATGCTTTCATAATGGGAAGAATTCATTGTACATCTAGGAAACAAGAGAAATAATTTCAAACAAAAAAAAAAACAGAAGAAAGCAGGAGTTTAGAGTCTGCATATACCCATAAACAACCCATGAATAAAAAGATCCCCAAAGTATTTCACTAGTTCTACTTGCAGCAGAGTGAAGCAGAAGAATTAAGCAGCTTTCATCAGCTGATTTATTCACAAGAAGCTAGAACACAAAAGGAAAACCTGCACACTGTGGCCTTTTCTGCATGAGGGTTGCCATCCTGGCATGGGGATGTGTTGCTGACGGTCCAATATGCATGCCATCATACAACATCAGCGTGGTCCCACTCCTGTTGCATCCCCAGCGATTGCAATCACATGGTATGCCATTACTAGAAAAAAATGGGTAATGGCCTCCTTTCGCACAACTATTGTGTCAGCTGCAGTGGTGCGGGAAGGGCAGAAGCCCTTTCAAACACTTCCTTCTTCAGCACAGTGCAGGAAGAGGCTGGCTGCACTGTGGAAGGAAGAAGTGTATTCCGAATGCTATCCATCCACTGGTAGCCAGCCAGATGTAGTCCTGCTCCCATGCCAGCAATGGCACTGCCCAGATGACGCTAGGATATCACAGGATCACAATATGGTGCAGAAAGAGTCTCTAACTGCAATTTAATTATTAGTTTCAACTAGCATAGACCCACTAAATGAACAGAATTTATGTAAGTGTTGACTTACCAATTTTCCTTTGATTCAATGGGTCTGTTCTAGTTAAGACTAAATGGATCAGGGGCTTTTTAAAGTACCTAATCTTTTATATTATTATTTAGGAAGAGTTTACTGTGAGATGGAAATAAGACAATGATTACGTGATCTTGTCCATTTCTTTTACATTGCTTTGCAAGTTTCAATTTTGACATGCTTTGCAAAAACAGCAGCCGCCGCTGCAACAACAACAACAATTAAAACACCAAACAATAGTTATGCCCCACTTTCTAAGAAATATCTCACTGTGACTATAATTTTCTTTTTGAATTATAGGATGCTCTCATAAAGTCAGCATTTATTGGCAGTGTGATACTTATGTGCCAAGCCACCATAGAAATGGATGCAATATTCTCTCCCAAGAGCATACCAATAGTAATGAACTATCTAAAGGTACCTCTAAACAGAGCCTATGAAACATTTTTTTTTTGCAGTGTTAGTTCTTAGTGTTTATTGTGTTTATGCAAAGTTCATGATTCTTGTCTTTGTCTCTCTTGTGCTTAGTCACTTCCAGCCTTTCAAAGGTGAATATCTAACCACCACAAAAGGGTCCTGTTCCTTTGTTTTCTCCACACAAAAAGTTAACCCGTGGAAAGCTATCAAAGGCCTGACTTCTTGACCCAAATGGCATGAGCCTTCATCAGTCTTCTGATGAAGCGCAAGAAGACAAACTCTTCTTCTTCCCACTGTCACCCTGTATGTTGGGGGTCCTGGGAGGGGTACCCAAATTATGAAACAAACACAAGATGGGGAAATTAACTCAAGCATTTTCTTAAGCTAACGAGAGGCAGGGTAACTTTAGCTAGGATCTTTTACCCTATGTATACACCGTCAGGTCAGAGAGCAGCTAGACAAGTTTTAAAGCAACAAACAATATTTTATTGAGGACAAACAACACGAAAGACACAACATACACTAACTAACTGAGAAATAGAAATAGAGAGCTTTGGGGAATGGGTAATACGACACCTGGTCTCGTAGTCCTCGAGAGAAATGGAGGTTGCAGGGGAAGAAAGCTCAGCGGGGTTCGCTGAGGGGAGCTCACTGGACAAACCGACAGCAAGGTGGGATGGAAGTCCAAAGTAGTCCAAGCAGTCCAAGTAGGAGTTAAAAATTGGGACCTTTTATACGGTGGATTTTACCTACAGGCCATGCCAAGCTTGGTGAGAACAAAGAGAATTTGGAGCTGGACAAAGGAGTTGGAAAAGGCCAGGTTTTGCATGATGAGCTTAGCGCTGGATGACAATAGTATGGCCAGTATGCTAATGGACCAACATAAAGGAATGGCTTGGCACTCAGCCGTGCTTCTTTGTGTAGAGTTGCGCTGAGCAAGTCTGGTTTGCAGGAGGTTTTTCCCTGAAGCATCGGAGAGGCTTAAGTCGCCTGCCTAAATGAGGTTTGGAATTTACAACCATTAATGGCCGCACCTATTACATGCTTGTCCAGTGGACCTCTGCAAACACGTGGAGTGGGGTGGCAGAGAGAGGTCAAGTAAAGGCCAAATTATTTGATATCAAAAGAGTATCTAGTGCTCTCACCAGACATATCATAACCGTAGTAACACCACACCCCTGTAATTTCCCTCCTCCCAGCTGACACACCAGTCTTCTCTACATCCCAGAGGTTCATGGGGCCTTGCCAGTCCATTTTACATTTCATTTCTTTTAACATAAAACTTACCAGTAATTTACAGTATATTTTAGTTGTATGCAAACCTCAAGTATACAGTAACCACTTCTCTATATTTAGTGTAACAATTTAGCTTCTAGACTAAAAAATCACAATTATGGAGGGAGCAACAAACTTATCTTCCATGAAGTTGCCTTTAAAGGGGTCTAAGCCATTGTCCCTCATGAACTTTCTTATATGGTTATTCCAAAAGGTTTTACCCCTTGCTTCCCACTTTTAAAGTCATTTAAATATGGATGCATAATTGGATAGCTCATTTGTTTCACTTCATGTTCATTCTTTGGATAGTGTAGAGGAATGATCTACAACCTCACAGGCTTTATCCCCTCATGCCAGCTCAGACTCATGTGATCTGCTGACTTTTTTTTTGCCCTCTAGTTTTTTGTTTGTTTTGTTTTTAATCCTGCTTTCCCAACCAATAGTACTTACAGGCCTACTTACAGGTTTTTTGTTTTAGAACTGTGGTGGAAGTATATTTTCTTTCTCATATACCTATATGTACATGCATACACAGTCTTTTATCATTGTAGATTTCTCACACCTGGGCCAGTTCCACACTAGCCTGTTATAGTGCTATCATTCCACCTTCAACATCCTTTGGAATCCTGGGGTTTGCAGATTAGGGAGGGGCCTTAGATGCCCCTCCCTAAACTGCAAACCCCAGGATTGCAGAGGATGTTGAAAGTGGAATGAAAGCACTATAACAGGCTAGTGCAGAAATGGCCATTATCTTTGCATATTTATTAATAACAAATACAAAAGATGTGTTCTGATTAATGTCATGAAAGCATTCTCCATCCTAATGGCATGACATAGTCTTTACTGTTCCCTCCAAGCCCCCATACCTGTCCAGATTCAGAGAGTATGAATAAATCATAAACAGTGAAAAAGGGGGCACATTTTGTTACTTTCAACTGCCCCATGCTTCAGACTGGACAGTTTTCATGACTCACCATTTTCACAGTATGTTTCTACAGAGTATTTTCAGAGTATATCAGTTTGCTCAGTAGTAAAACACTCTTGTCATTATCAGGAGTTACTCTTGTGAACAAGGCATGGAAGAAGCTACATTTTACATTTTCTTTCATTTATCATAGAAATTGATTAGTGATGAAGGGTGGCATATAAATTGCCCTTTTAATTTCCTTTTGGCTTTAAGTAGGCTGTGCTAAATAGGTCATACAATACTATTACTCTGTGTACCTGTCATTCTCGTTTCTCCTAACTGGCTTGTTGTTTTAAATTCAGGAAATTTTATTGGAAACACCCATGAGCTGTTGTGAAGTGAGTAATTGTCCAAAGGCAGCCAAAGCTATCACCCTTTTATGGTATGAATATGAAATTTCTACATCTATGTTCCAATGGTATCACAACAATGTGTGGAAAGAACTGTCCAAAGAGATATAGCAGCTTGTGACTCACCTATTGCCCATTTTCTGATGGTGGCAGGATAGAACATTACAGTGTAAGATTTAAGAGGCTTGCCATTATGACAATACTATATACAATACTTTTGTGGTTTTTTGTTACTTTTGAACTGTGCAACATTTTGTAACATTTTCATTTGTGATAGACAGATAATGTAAGGGTAACTTTTTTTCCAGGCTGATCTAGTATTTCAGAAAATGGTCATGGGCCCATTTGTAGTCTGCTTGCCTTAACTCAGATTCCAAACCCAAATTCAAATTCAGAAATCTGAATGCTTGTGCCTCCCATGGATTTTAAAGGGGGAAAGTCTATAATTCTTAGTAGAGTTATTTCGTTGTAATAACTGGATGAAAACAGCTGCTATTCTTTTTATTCTTCTTCTTGTTACCCACTTTTTTCCCAGTGTGGGTGGCTTAAAAGATTTAAAACTGGCATAGCTAAAATGTTTACATGATACAGAAGTTTAAAACAAAATTGAACTATCAATAACAATAAAAGCAGTTAAAAATGAACTATTAACAAAATGTTTTCCTTTTTAGAAATAAAAGGTTTGCACTTTCCTATGAAAGGATAACAAAAAGGGTGTCAGTTTAATGTCTCTAGAAAGGGAGTTCTGGACCCTGAGAGTGGTCACCACGAAGGCCTTTGCCCATTTCTCCCACCAGACCATCAGATATACATGTGAGATATAGCAAGAAGGCCTTCCCAGAAGATCTCAAGACATAGGCAAGCTCATATAGCAGACTTTGCAGGTGTATCAGGCCATTCACAGGAGATTACTCTGCAAAGGAGATTATACTCTAAACAGATATAGGGCTTAAAAAAACCCTTTTTTTAAAAAAAAAAATTCAAACTACCAATATGTTTTTATTTATTATCAGAAGTGTAAGAAATTTACATTTCCCTCTTTTAAGAGCATAAAGGCAATCAAGCCTCATATGGAACTGGCATTTGATTCTGTTCAGATGGGGCTGTTTAAGTATAGCTTTTCCATCTGTATGCAGAAATGACACACTAAATTGTCCTATGTGCTTTGAAGATGACTGCTATGTAAGCACCCCTGCAAATACCCTTGAGAATGCTGCTACGTTATGCCATAGTGTTATTCCCAGGGGAATTCTTAAAGCAAAAATATGATTGCTCCTATGGCAGAATATAGAAATAAAAGAAGTGTGTAACTGTAAGTGTGGTAGCATTGTCCACTTGATCCCCTTCCTTGTTGTTGTTGTTATGTGCCTTCAAGTCAACTATGAGTTATGGAGGGTTTATCATAGGGTGTTATTGGCAAGATTTATTCAGAAGAAGATTGGGAAGATTCATTGGCTTCCTCTTGGGGTGAGATAGTCTGTCTTGCCCAGTTCACCCAGTGGGTTTTCATGGCTGAGGAGATACTCCAAGTCAGCTCTCCCAGACTCCTAGCCCACACTCAAACCACAAACCATAATGGCTCAGATTCCAGCTAAGGAATATGTTTAATTGTTTCTTCTACTGCCATCTGACATGGTAGACTGCATCACAAATATTGATAGGGATAATTCCACAGTACTGCAGCAATACCCATTTATGTTGTGGAGTAGTTGTGTGTGATTTGTACATTTGTGTATTTTTTTTATAAAGAGTATAGGTCTTAGTCAGTGAAAAGTTATGAACTCTCCATATTGTCTGTACCAAATTTATAGGCTTCCCAACTCCATTTTTTCCCACCAGGAATATTCACGCTCTAGAAGAGAAAGAAAAATCTGAAATAATTGATTTATGCATCTCAAGCATCATGAAGCTTCCACCATGGGATATTTTGGAAAAGAAGGAAGTATCCACAGACACATTACCTGCACAGGTTGACAATGATGATACATTTCTTAAAGATCACTAGGTTGAGGACCTTTCTAAACAATACAGTGGATAGTGGAATATTTGAAAGACGTATGTAGGGGGCTTATCATAAACAACAAAGGAGATCTGTGATGTTCCATCACCAACACAATCCAGTTGGATACTTTAATAATGATAGTAATATGTGAAAATAATAGGGCTGGATAAATCTATCCATTTTTACTTTTTTCCACATTCAGTTTTTTAAAAGCCTCAAGATTGTTCCATCAAAGTTACAAAGCATATTGTACTTGCCTGCAATATACCTGATAAAGAGAAGAAACTTGGAGAAAGAGAGAGAGAGATGGGAGGGGAATGAGAGAAAGAAACCTAATTTAGCACTGTAGATATGATGAATAATAAAGGGACTCATACCCAGAGTTTTTAGAGTAATTATTCAAGGTTAGCTGCTCACATGGGTGACAATGTTAATTTGTATTCCTCGCACTTTCATTATTTTAAAAATCTAAAGTTCCTTCTATCAAATTTATGGTCTTAATTTTGTAAAGTTCAAACAACAAACCAAAAGAAATTTTCTTCCATAGTAAATAGAAATGCGCCATTTTTCCCAATACCAAATACTACTTCTGTTTTCTAGTGGAAACTCATGTTACTCATTGAGCTTTCTCTCTTTTTCTCTCTCATTCTCTCTTTCTCTCTCTTGGTAAATGCTAACTTGTGTTGCTGAAAAATCAGAATGCAGAGTTGTATGGACAGCCTCCACATGTACAGTAGGGTCTCATTTTTAGCAGCTGGCCATCTATGCTTAGAAGATAATAGAGACATATTAGAAGCATTCAGGCAATGGTCCTTTCTCTTAGGGTTTGTATGTTTATTACTAAAAGGCTAAAAGTGTTATTAGTAAACTTGACAGTAAGATTTAAAATGCAACTTCTTTTCTGCTGTTGAGAATGGACCTTATGGTCAGTGCAATTCAATGCAGTCCAAAAAGCAAGAAAAATCGCAAACCAGTCAGGTTATTACTGAAGAGAATAGTTCAAGGGTCAGAAAACTAGAGATCAGAGAATGTCAGAAAATACCAAATTGAGCTCTGGAGGCATTGTCTTTCAACAGAAAGATGGCCTTCACTGGGTCAATTTATAGGTTGCTATAAATCACTGTTCCCTTTTTACGGTGTTCCAAGACTTATTCTTGATCTTTTCTAACTACTGCTTTATTCACTGTCATTCAGAAGAGTTCAGTAGGTCTGGCTCCTGCTCTTCACGGTTTATGTGGGATGATCCAGGTTTTATTTCCAGCTCTTGGCTGCCTTCCTCCTCTAGCTTGGAGTCAGGGTTGCCAGTCATCTCTGGCTCTGATTGGAACCTATGATCTCTTGTCAAGTAGGGCATGACACATAAAGGAGCAATTGTTGTATGACAACTAACTCCTTCATATGGAACTATCTCCTGCATTTCTATTATGTAAAACAAATACACTGCCCCTCCTTATGTGTTTACGACTTTTATAATTTCCTGAACAAGTCTAGGACCCTTTCTGCATGGCATTTGCCATGCAAAATGACGCCTGAGTGTCATGTGATTGTGAGGAGTGATCTGCACGACACACTCACAATCGCACAACACTCCAGGGGCCGGCGTGCACTGATCGTGCACATTTTCATTTTCGTCTGGAAGCCAAAAATGGTGCATGATTGTGCATTGCTCTTGGGCCCCGTGCATAATTATCTGGTGCATGGGGCCTCTGGAGCCATGCCGGTTGTGCTTCCTGCCCCAGCGCAGCCTGGGAAACTCTCAGGCTTCACTGCAGAGGGAAAAGGAGGGGCTCTCGCATGAGCAAGCAGCTCGTGCGGAGCTGAAGCAGCAGGGACACAAGGGCCTCTCACCGGAGGCTGCTCATGTGATCCTCGCACCTCAGCGCCAGAAAAAAGATAAGGTGCGGAAAGGGCCTAGGAAAAATTAGGAAAAAAGCTTCCTTTCTTTTGTGGACATCCACAGTGCATTTTAGTCCGATATCTCACATGCTAGGATTGATGGTACTAGTTCTGAACTGTTCAATAATCCTAATTTATTATAGTTCAAGATCCTATATTATGATCAGGTACCATAAATATCTGCAAGTAGAGTTTCACATTAATTGTGCTATATAACCCTTCTGTTGAGTGGCAGTATTGTATAAGTGAACCAAGACACCAAATATGCAACTGAATGTGCATGTGCATCCATGGAGAATAGTGTTGCATGAGCATCTGAAGGGGAAATTTGCATTCATAAGATACCAGCTGAGAATGCTACAATTACTTTTTCTTATATATTTAACCAAAAACAGCAAAAATCCTTGGGTTAAGATAACCACAGATGTTTCTGAATTTCTTACCATCTGATTTTATTCTTCAGGTTTTGATAGTTTTGGAATATGTACTTTCACTATTCAAAGTGAAACCAGTTCAGTCCATTGTTCCATTTTGTTTTTATTTCCCCAATTTAATACTGCATGATTTGCTTGAGGTCAACCAAAACTGTTTTTCCCCCCACTAGTTCTTAATAGTTCCTTCATTATTGATATACTTATTGGCATTGCAAACAATCCTTGATGTGACTGTTGTACATAAGTCTTAATCTCTTGGCCCCATCTATGTGAGTATGAGTGTGTATGTGTGTGTGAATGAGAGAAAAAGAGAAAGAGAGAGAGAATTGTTTTATCAGTGCTTAGGGATTTTATATCTACATCAGTAACATGGAGCACTAAAGATATCTTAATGTGTCATGTGCAGTACTGCAAGCCAAAAGGTTGTGAGTTCGATCCTGCCGGGCTCCAAGGTTGACTCAGCCTTCCATCCTTTCACAGGTCGGTAAAATGAGTACCCAGCTTGTTGGGGGCATGTATAGAAATGTTTCGAAATACATGCTATTTGTAAGTTGTTCGCCACCTCGATCCATATGGAGAGGCGGGATATAACTAAATAAATAAATAAATAATGAATCACTATTGATACAATCCTGGTATCTCTTTGCTTCAGAAATATTACCATAGTACCTTTGAAGCTGTTTATGAGACCATCAAAATTCTTATGGAATGGCATATGGATCCAGAAAACCTGCACAGTATAATTAAGGTAAAATCAGAAGTAGAATAGAAAATTAAGAAAACTAAGAGGCTCCTACATCAGCAAGACCAGAAGGATCAGAAGGTGGATTGGCCCATCGCTGAACCAAATTCTTTCCCTTCTCCTTTCTACTTCCTTTAGCCTTTTTCACAGAAATAAAGCTAAAAGTATGCTGTTTCTGGAATCCATCTTGTTTATCTGCCTTTCTAGAATCCATCTTGAGTTCTGGTCTCTTCAGCGGAGCATTTCAATAGAACTGGTTGCAAGCAACCTAATCTATTTATAATTCAGACTTCTTCTGTGTGTAACTCTAAAATTCAGTCAGAAATCACACTTCTAATTGATTCTACTTTTTTCTAAAGACTTGGAAAACTGAAAACATATTTCACAAGCCTGTAAAATAAAAAAAGAAAGAGAAGGCTATACTGCATTATACAGAAATCAAGCTGATCCTATGGGAAAAAATAGTGAGAGGGTCTATCTCAGTACTCAGATAGATGACATCTTGACTCACAAGCCAATCCTAAAGCTCAGTGGGAGTGATCACATCAAAGAAAGATCATTGGGATTGGAACAAAGACAATTTTCAAGAAACTATTAGAGCAGCAAAAGTCTGTTAATTTATAATAAAATGGAAATCAAAGAATACTATTTGGTACATATTCAGTGAATTTCAGATCAACTCCTTAAATATATAGGGTTTTTCCCTTTATTTTTAGACTGATAGTTGCAGTTATTTTCTGTCACAAAAACATCAGTAAAATGTTTCCATAGGCCTTGAAGAACAGGCTTGTATCTCCCCGATTATATGAATGTGAGAGGGCAACTCGTATGTTGGCCCAACTGCTGTGGATTTACAGAAGTCAAGCCACTGCTGAGGTTGGTAAGAACATTGTCTGAAAGTAAACAAATGCTTCTGGGGTTATATGGAAACAGGTTTAAGAGATCCAGGCTTTTACTGTGTATCCTGAAACTGCAGTTATTTGATTCCCACCCCCTTCTCTTGTGTAACAGATGCAGCAGTCAGTTGCAAATGTAGGATACATAATTGGACTACTGCTTCCTAACTGTTTAGAGGAACAAGCAGCACTTTGCTATTGGGGCAGAATTGCAGTTGTCTGCCTGCTTAATGCAGAGTCTCCATCTAAGATTGGTATGTGAACTTCAAACCTGACATCCTGCCTTCTCACTCTTCTTTTTGTACATTTGATCCGAAACCTGATGAGAGATAAGAAATTAGAAATATGGACTTGTGAAAGCAAAGTCATTAATCAAATGCAAGAGGATCCTTATAGTATTCCTTAGCCATCTGAAAGACTATCAGTTGATAAAGGAAAGAGCACAGGTGAGTAAGATACCCCAAAATGAGAGAGTGGGATCTCCCCACTTGGACCATGGATAATCCACTACTGGATTATGGTTGTTTCATCTCTCATCCTTCCCTCTATGTGGCACGTCATGTGGTCCTCAACCTGCATTCAACACCATTGAAAGTAGAGGGCTGAAAAGAGTTGCCTATATGTGATCCACTCAAATACATCTCATAGCTGGGCTCCCTGATCCTGAAGAATCTTGAGAGAAGGGTAATAAGGCCGATAGTAAGAGCAAAATGTGATTTTCCCCTTTTTGAACACCTCTGCTGTTCTGTGTTTTGGGATGGTATTAGAATTTCTCGCAGTGCTAAAGGGCTAGAAGACACACCCCTGAAATGAATGAGCCAAGGAATATCTGACTATGTTTTGAGAAACTCTCAGATGTACAAAGTTTGTAGTGAAAACCACTTTACAAATTTTCACCATACTACATATGCTTCCCTAAAGAGCCTCTGTTTTTCATAGATATCAACCTTGTTTTGTCACACCTTCTCTCTGTGCATTCTTGCATGTCTGAAAATGATACTGTTTTTTATACATAGTATAAAGTTTTATACAGTTCATTTTTCATTGCCTATCACTTTGCTTTTGGCTTTCCTTTTCTCTTCTCTTACTCTCTGGCCTTTTTTGTAGTAGCCTCTCATCCCAGCATGGGGACGAGAGATGAATGGGACCACAATGACACTTCTGCATGATGTTGTTGTGGTCCTGCTCCTCTCCCATCCCCAGATAGCATGATTGTGGATTAAATCATTGACAGATTTCCCTGTCAATGACTTGTGATCATACCACCATCCTGCACTTACCTGTCTTGTGGAAGGTCAGGAAGCACAATAGCGGTGCTTCTTGCCCTAGCGCAGCCTGGGAAAGTACCCGCCTGCACTGTGGAAGGAAGAGGCATGTCCCTCACACTCCCTTCCACAGGAAGTCAGTCCAGTGCAGAGGGCAGTGCTCCTGTCATGCTCCCTTACCAACAGAGACCCTGCTGGGATCACCACTGGAAGAAGGTAAGATACGAAAAGGGCCTTTGATAACATTGGCTTCATTTATGATGGGTACTAATGCTAGTATGGGGTTGGAAAGTGCATTTTGCTTAGAAGCTACAAAGTATGAAGAACTGTCTCTCTGAATGAGTAAGATATTCATTTTATTTGTTGCACAGATATCTCAAGCACAGCATTCATAAGAATCCATAATGAAGAAGAGCAGTGTTTTCCCAGTTTCAGAGTTTTTAAAACTGGCATGGTGAGGTAGAATTCTTTTCACTAGCATAAATTAGCTTAGAAGCAGAAGGAGACCAACATAGAAGTAATTTTCATATCTTATCTTATCTGCTAGGAAATACACCTAGTGCTGACCAAATTGACATCAGTGATTTTATTTATATTTTGAGTGAAAGACAATTTTGGGTGGTAAAATCTACAGCCATAACAATTATTTTACACAAAGTTCCATGCCAATTGGACAAACCTCCACAATTTTCCCAAACAGTTGAAATTTGCTGACCATTCTACAATTTACATTGGAAATGTTTGGGATGTCATCCTAAATGAAAATATAAAATTTGGTCATAATCATTGCATTATACAGAGAAAAAAAATTCAATAATCCAAAGTATTTTATTTGACAAAAAACTGAAGTAGTTCATGACTGGGTCTAAAGTCTTACTATGTTTTTTCACCTGGTTTTAGTTAGCTGACATTATACTTTTTTTTCAGTGGCTCTGTGGCCAAGCATGTTGATTTTTATAGCATAATAGACACAGACAAGACCTTTAGAGAAGATATATAAATATACCTTCCCAATCACTTTTATTTCTAAACCACTCATGTGGAGGTATGTCATTATTTAACAAAATACAGTCAGATATCTTAATTATAATGTAAAAAAAGAAGAAGAACTAAAACAGTAACACACAATTGTATAAAGCATAAGACATCAGCAAGCTAGGGTTAAACTAGACAGTAGGAGGAACATGTATTTCCTTTGATGAAATCCTTCTTCAATGGGATTTCCTCTGAGGCACATGATTCAGCAATCAGACTTCTAAATTATGTCTATATTGTTTTTCTTCCAAAGACTAATCAGAAGGAAAAGCCCACTTAATGCAAGATATGTAGGTGAGGAAAATCAAATGTTAATGCCAACAACTTTCACCATTTGGGGAATATTTTTTCAAAAAACATGGTATTATCTAACAATTCCCTATTAGTAATGTAATCTTTCACACAATCCCAGTTTAAATATGTATAACTGGCTTGGTTGCATATTGAGTTCATCATATTTTAGCCTTAATGAAATATATGGAAAGTTATTTGTTCATGGTTACCTTGTCTCATTAATTGAAATGAACCTAGTCTGTCTATAATCCTCTGTCTATAAATAATGAAGCTTATGATGGCTGAGGTCCATGTAGAACAAAGGCAGAAAATATTTGGTCTTCCTGGAATAATTGGTCAGCACCTTCCATTAGGCTAGCAAGGACAGCCAATGTTGAGGGATGATAGCAATTTCAACCTACAATATGTGGAAGGCCAGGGAGAGAGCTGCTATCTGGTCCTTGACTTTCACCATTAATTAAAAAGGCAAAAACAAATCTACAGCCATTTTATTTGAATGAATTGCCTGACATAAGAAGAGGAGGATATCTACGAGGCCCACACAGAGACATACAGGCATAATGTTGTTGTTACCTTATGGTAGAAATAATTTCTATATGCTAAAATGCAACACTGAATGCAGAGTTTTCCAGTTCACTTTCTCTTCCTTCCTTTCTTTTTGCAAATATTTTTTTCCTTTCTCCCTACAGCTGATTATAAAACATTTGCCCTCTGAAGAACTGATGCCCTTTATCCACACCAGTTTGGACAGGATGCTTCAAGATGAAAGTTGGTCTAAGGCTGTAGTGGATATATTGAAAATGGTGTTGCAACACAGAGCTGCTGAATTACAAGACCGGGTAATTTTGTGTGTTGGGCTGAATGCAGGGAAGTACATTTTGTCTTATGAATGTTGTCTTAGGTAGAGATGTTTGACCATTCTTGTGAATACTAATGTGACCAAACCCGATCTCCACATCCTTATGCTATTGTGCTTCTTGGAATCCAAAGTGACCAAGATGGACAAAAGCCAATTGAGCTAAAATTAGGCCAGCTGCAGTTGCTGAATCCAAACTTCATTCATCCTAGGTGTGTTGGAAATTACTCAGGACTGCTTGCACCCTTCCTTAGTTTTATGTCAACATTGTGCTTGTGTCCTGAAAATGTTTTTATTTGGTATTCAACTCCTTTTTTACACTCATCCTTCTCTGCCCCCCTTCTACTCATGGCAGCAACTCTTAGCCAGCACAGTGATTTTGCTAGCCGTTTTCTGTCAGCAAACATCTCAGAGCAACTAGCAAAAAAAGAGTTTGGTTAACAGAAGGAATGTCTTCTAGGCTATTTCTGGTAGGAAATTCAAAATGCTAGTTTTGACCTATAAAACAGTATGAAACTTGGGTCCAGGCTATTTGAAGACCATATTGTCCCATATATGTCCTAAAGTCTTCAGCAGAGGGATTCCTCTCTGTTCCTCCATTCACACAGGCACACAGGAGGGGATGTGAGAAACCACCTTCTTCCTGGCAGCAACTTCTTTCTGGAACTCTCTTCCTAGTAAGACTGGACTGCCCCTCTTCATAGTGTCCTGCTCACAACAAGCAAACAGGATTTGTGGAACTGTTTAAGAGTGTGCTGGACTGCTTTCTATATATTTTTAGTCTATTTTAAATTATCTTTTTTTTCAATGTCATATTTTAATGATAATCTTTTAAAATTGATCTCTATCATACTGAATTTAATTTAGTAATCTCACTTTAGTTTTGAGGATTTTGAGGATAATATGACAATGTGGTCATCATCATCATCATCATCATCATCATCATCATCATCATCATCAGTCTATGGCCATTTTCAGGACTTGGTCACCTGTTCCACACTCATCAATCTACGCTAGATAGCATAATCTATGAATGACTAAAACTGCATTATTCCTATGTATATCTATAATATATGTATAACAAGCACAACATGTGCTGGTTATATTACCCTAATGAAGGCGAAAAGCCTGCCAAATGTCAAATCTAATTGCCGTTAAAGAATTCTTCTCTAGTCCCTAGCAGGGCAAATAGCATCTGCCTGGGGTAACCTTGACACTTGTAGAAGGAGTAGAGTTGTAACGCTGTAGACCCGACCGGAATGTTGAGGACATGTGTGGGACATGCTGGACAGTATTTTTGTTATGTATCATGAGACTGGGCCAAGAATTTATTAGCTGAAATCTTACAAGAGATTAGTAGGTTTGTAAGTTCTCATTCTTCCTCTGGAGCACTGGTTCAGCCCATTGCTGGGAATTCTGTAACATTGCTGGCTCTGAAGCTCAGTATAACCTCCACAGAAGTATGGTCAGAGGTGCATTTCTGGTAAATATGATGAGCATTTAGTTGTCATATTTTAACTTGCATAGATTATATTTTCTTAATGCCAGTCTTCTGTCAAATGTTCATGGCCTCATAGGTAGAGATACTTGTCTGCTTGATGAATTATATTCTGTACAGCAGTGATAAGGTGGCTATGAAGAGGGCAGTCAGGACCATCATTGCCACCCTGGTTCATGTGGAACCGAGGAAAACAGTCAACACACTTCTGACATTCACATGCCCTGATATGAGGTACAATACATTATACATCTGATGGAGTAGAAAAGACTAGGAAAGCTTTTGCTACCAATTTCTTTCTCTCTGTTTAGTTTCTAAGGTGCTACAAGATCCCTTTGTAGGACATTTTGTGATGAGAGCTGTGCACTGGATTTACTGGTTTGGAGAAAAGCTCTCCTGGGCACTATTTCCCACCCCTCTTTCTCTGCAAAACCTTAAGGGTATAGGTTTAAAAAACAGACAAATAACCAGAGTAGCCCCAAAAACAAGGAAAGAAAAAGAAATCAGGTTGAAGACATGCTTTGGTAGGAAAAATGCCACAAAGCTTTGACTGTCATAACTGCTATCACCTCCCCCCTTTTTTTTAAATACTGCTTTAAGTACCATTGTCCTTGCAGGTCTGAAGCCTCTAAGACTAATTTACATATTTTGCCTTAGTACAATTTTTGTCATGACAGGAATTAATTATCCTTCATCTTTCTAGATTTCCTGGATGAAATAACATATCCTATTGTTTATCGGACACAATTTCCTCTGTTAATGAATTGGTCTCAGAGTTCTTTTATGCTGCTATAAGGACAAAAGCTCAGCTAATGGAATGTACTTCATTGTACTTATTTTAACCTTAAATGTTGTTCTTGTTTGTAAGTTTGCTGCCATTCTGACCACTCTGTTATTATAACTGTATGTTAGTCTGTCTGTCTGTCTGAGTGTCTGTCTAAGTAGTTATTCATCCAGCCATCTCTCCTTTTTCATATTATCTTTTATTGGGAACTGGTCCCAAATGCCCCCTCCCAAATCAAATGAAACTGTTATTTTATTTATTTTTTAAAAACATGTCTTTATATTCTTTAAAAAAAAGAAAGAAAAGAAATTATCTTATTAAAAAAATAAGATTTGGGCATACGACAACAAAGGAAGTATTTTTCTTTACTGTGGAAACATACTGACTGTTTTGTTTTGTTTTGCTTACTCATATCCAGTAGGCTCCATAATGACTTGACTCTTCCTAGGAAGAAGGCTGATTGTAAAATATAGACAAACTTTTAGTACTTTGAATAGATTTTGAAAAGGAACATATAGAAGAATTAAGGAGAGGTTAAGGTATTATTACAATGTGAATATTTTCCTTCTTTTTTAATGCACTTATCAGTCTCTATCAGGTTCCCAAGCTGGAATCAAATGAGATATCTTCATCCAAGGAGGATCCCCTCATCTGCACCAGCAATAATCAGGATCTAGGGGAAACTAAACAGCTAGGGGGAAACCAAAACAAAGACAAGACCTCTTCCAGAGAACCTGCAGATTCAGGAATCATTGCATGTTTCAGCTGGACTCAACTTTCATCCCTCCGACAACCATCACTGAATCACCAGGGACTGAGACATCTACAAGCCCAATCTGAATTTTGCACCCAAAGACACCAGTCAGCACAAGGCATCCCACTTCAGTATCCTACTTGGGAAGAGGAACCATTGTCGTCAGTATATTCAAAATCAAGTTCTATTATTACACCAGAAATGTTGTGATCTGTCAGGTTGACTACATACTGTAAAGGCTAAACTGCTATGTGGAAGTTGCCAGTTTTCTGTTCTGCCTTCTGTTTAGTTTTCATTCTGCTCAGTACTAGGCCTTCTGCCTGCAGACATTATGGTTACTTCCACTATTGAGATGGAGCTTGTCTGGTTCAGCTGGTCAATTCCTCTATCTTGCTCAGGAGACCAGAATGGGACAGCACCACCTCTTCTCAAACTGATGAGACATAGGTGTTAATTTCATTGGGGAGAAAATATACTTGCAACCTTCTCCTCTCAATAATAATGTTTAGCCCCAGAAGTGAAAGATATAACCAAAACTTGGAAAAGTTACCTTTTTTGGAGTACAGTTTTCCGTATCCCCCAGCTACCATGACTACCTCCATAGGGAAGAGACTAACAGAATGGCTATCAACCTGGACATTTTCTCTTCCTTTTCATACATTTCAGTCTATGTAGCTTCTATGTAGCTTCCTAATATCAGAAGTTGGTTGAATTCTGATCCATTCCCTTACAGGCAAAGCAAATTTCTTTTATGTTCAGGATTCCTGATTATAGGTGTTATGTATCTGTTTGTATATAAGTCCTTTTTCAGACCTTCTGTTCTGTATGTAGAAATCTGAAGCTGAAGGCTGCAGAACATACTGGAATTGTGACACAGAGCTTAAGTGAAGTATTGTCAGTAAGCTGTAGCTGGTTCTGTGCCAACTTAAAGCACTTAAACTTTTGTTCTAGATTGTTCCATATTAAGCAAAGCTGTTCTTCAGTTAGAGAGACTTTGAAATGACCTGACAGGATAATTGGCACCATGTTTACTGAAAGCTGGAATGAAAAGATCAGAAAATATTTAAATAATGTTGAGTGGCCATGCTACCTAGGGGTTTCTGGGACCTGTAGTCCAAAAGCTATTTTGCCATGTGTGTGTGTACACGCGCGTGCACATGCACACATATAAAATGAAAAGTCAGTGGTGCAAGTAACGTCTTCCTCTGGGCCATGTCTCATGTTTATAACAGAAAATAGCACATTGTATTGAAGCCAGATTTTTTTTAAAAAGATATAGGTAAAAATTCCTTCAGTGTGACAGCTCTTATCTCAGTAGCAACTTGTAGAGCATTTCTGTGAAAAATATAAAGAAATAAAAATACAGCATTAGAAGTGTCCACTTAGGCAAGGAAATCCAAAACCTGTTATACTTTTCATTGTTGCATTCCAGTGAGATCAGAGGCCTCTGGATGTCCCTGGCTGCTGATTACATGGTGTTCCCCAAAGTGCTGGGTGTCCTTCTCAGCAAGATTCCCAGGAAAGACCAAGAGACAAACAGAGCACTTGAGACATCTTCCTGCCTGCCTAGTGCTGTAGGTGGCTTAAAGTAAAGCTACATGGTGCATCTGCTTTCTTACCATAGTACTGATGGAGGATATAGTGATCTTCAGAGCCCCATAAAAGTTCAGTTTCTTTCTTCTTCTAGATAACTGCAGTGATATGGCATTTTATAGCTGTTTTGGAGAGGAAGGAGCTTTTGGAGGGAAAAGAGGACACCCTTTTCTTTCACTGCTTCCTCTACATTCCTGGAGCCAGTACTCAACAGTATATTGACAGTGTCAATGCATGGCACAGAAACTTCAGTCCCTGCAGGTAACCAATAGAAGAACCTTACAACAGTGCTTTCTCATTTGCATTCTAAACTAATTACTCCTATACATTTAGGACCTATGCAAGCCTTCTGGAATTTAGATTTGTTATTGTAATAATAAGAGAGAAGTAAGCATATTTCAGATTAATTTCAGTTTCATTTCAAAATCAAGTGTCCCAGGCCATTTCCGCATGATGACGCTCTTCCGTGTCATCTAACTGTAGTCCCAGATCCAGAAGGGAGCATGTCAATAGTGCTCCCATCTGCACCCGCTCAGTCCATACAGAAGAGAATGCAATGGCACCACATCTTCCTTCCGCAGCACATCCAGGCTTTTTCCATTGCTGCGCTATGGTAGGAAGTGTCGCCAATGCACTTCTGCAGCTTCCACATAGTCAGAAGTGACGGGAGTGCCGTCCAACTGCAGATGCAAAATGGATTTTTTCTGTTCTATGAAAACTGCATGACAGGATGGCAGCGGGACAGCAATGACATCATGTGGAAGCACGACCTGCCAACTGCTGTGGCAGAAACGAGACAGTGACGTCATGCGGAAAGGGCCCCAGTGAAGCACATTATTCATGCGTCTGGGTATAAGAGCCAAACTGTGCTGGACTACCCAACAATGAGTTCTCATGGCAGTACTATAATACATCCCATTGTGCTCCCCCCACCATTTTTTGGAAAGGCAGGCAGATGAAATTCACTTTAATATCTGTGATGTGGGAGTGTCAGTGTGGTATAATGGTTTGAGCAACAACAAGGCTGGAGATCAGGGTTTGAATTCCTAATCAGCCATGGAAATCCACTAGGTGACCTTGAGCAAGCCACAGTCTCTCAGCCTCAGAGGAAAGCAAAGGAAAAACCCCTCTGAATAAATCTTGCCAAGAAAACTCTGTGATAAGTTCACCTTAGGGTCACCCTAAGTCAGAAAGCACACAACAACATCCCCTGCATTTTCCTTGATACCCACTGCCAGTTTTAGGAATTACATAATGACGAGCTGTGTTTAAGTTTTAAGATGAACTGAAAGTAACGAATGAAAATAAAATAAAACAAGGTAGTACCTTCTGGCCAATCCTCTTTTGAATTTCCTTTAGAACATTGCTTCACAATATCGGTCCAAATATTGTTGGACCACTACTCCTAGAATCTCTAACTTTGCCCATGCTGACTAGGAATACTGGGAAATCTAGCAATGTTTGGACACCTAGATATGGCAATCGTACTTTAGGATAACAATAATGTCCTGTTAAGCATACAGCATTCGCCCTATTATTAGGTTGCACAATGTAATGGATTTATTTGTAGCATTGCAGTACAAGCTCTTCAAAACATTTTGAGACTGGCAGGGTGTGAGCACCATCTCCTAGAAGCAATGGATCAGGACCATGGCTGGGAGCTGATGGTGGATGCTGAGGAACAGCATAAAGGGTTTGCTGCTTTGGGGAGGTAAGATACAAGGTGACCACCTGTCTTTTTTATACAACCTTCATAAAGAGAAAGGCTTAGCTGGGAAGCTAAAAGGGAAACTGCTTCTTTCCTGCAATTTCAGTCATGAACTATATGCCTTTTCCAGAGCTACCAGAAATTGTGTGCCAGGTTTCTTCCCCAGGAAAGTAGTTCCAGACTTCCTCCCTAATCTCTGCTCCCAGAAGGAAGCCTGCAGGTTAGACTGTGCTGCCTTTTTTGCTGAGGTAAGTTGTACTTTCATTGGAAGAAAGGGCTTGGTGACAAGGGGAAGATTTAGCTGCAGAGCTCTTGCCCTTGGTGAAATAGTGTCCATGATTTTTTTTTAATTCCTGGTCAAGATAGGTGAGTGGAAATTCTGATAATTGAAACAAAGGCTAAGTATATGTTAAGTGTGTGAAGAATCATAAAACACAGAGTGCTTTTTTATGAAAATTAAATCTATGAGAAGAAAGAATAAAATAAAGTTCAGGCCCAAAGGATAGGTGTAAATCTTCAGATTCTTCTTCTTCACGTGCCAGGATAGGTAGTTTCTACAGCATTCTCTCCAGCAGAGAACAAAGTGAAAACTTTTGTGCAGTTCTCAAAAGTTGTGCACAATTAAGAGGATCCTTTTACACATGAATGCACATACAAAAATCATTGTTTTCTGTGGAAAAGATATTGGTCAAGATACTACATCACCAACTGATGATGTATGCCAGCAGAACATACCATCATTGCTCAAAGCAGCTCCTTGGAGTTTAAGCTGGGACTCAGGAGGCATTTATGATCACAGCAGTAGTGTCACTATTGTGAATGTATAATATAACTGAATACAGAGTCGTTATGGATCTGTAACTTTTGTTTACTAATTCCTAGCTGCAATATAGGTTGCTCAGTCATGATTACTATGCATAACAATGTTTTCTTCAGAAAAAGACATTTTCATTGCAAAAACGTGTGTTGTGTACAGAAATACCACCCATATTTCCCTGAAGGACTTCACAAAGTGTGAAGAATCTTCGCTGTCATGCTGGCTTTTTGGCAGCAGTTTCTTAAGCAGCAGGGAACATATTATTCTGTCAAGAAATTAATAATAATAAATATTTTCCTATCCCTTTCTCTAAGCTGAACCATATAAAACATGAACCTGGAATGTACACAGCATAGGGAAGAAATCAGAGAAACATTTGGATAGAAAAATATTAATGTAAATGAATGGCCCGCTAAGCAGCTGCTAACACTATTTCTTACGATAAGATCTTATGGAAGGTGGAAGTTAACTAATAATGCTGACACAAGAAAAATTCATGAGAAGCATCTGAGAAGTCTGAGTGTCTATATTTGTTGAAAATACCAGATACATTTGAACTGGGAGTAAATTAGAAGAGTCAGATATTTCTATCTATCTATCTATCTATCTATCTATCTATCTATCTATCTATATATATATATTCCCCCTCTTAAAGAAGTTATTAACAATTAGTGAACAACTCAAGCCAATCAAAGCTAGGTGGACAACATTATAAAGCTGTTCTCTGTCCTGCTTCCTGTTGCAGTAGCCATAGAATTTTGAGCAGTGTCCATTAGATGTACATGTATATGAAAGCAAATAGTAGAGAAGAAGAAGAAAAATAACAGTGGATCCATATGAATCTGTACATCCCAGAAATTTAATGGGAACTTCATTTACCTAACTTTAGACCAGATCTAAAAAATTGCATCCATATGAAAATCAATGAACATTCATTTACATTGCTGAAGAAACTACTAATGGTATAAAACAACTGAGGCTGAGATCTTGGTATAAAATTAACAAGAATACCAGTAACTAACTGGTTTCTATTTGAATGAAACAGAGAGAGAGAACTGCATATGTTTTGGGAACAGGGATCAAATAGACAACAGCATGTTTGAATAAAGTTAAAGATTTGGTATATATTTAGCAGAGGATTTGAAACTGTGATGTGTTCTTACAAGCAAAAAAGAAACCCAGAAAATTTGGAATAATCACAGTTGTCAGACTTTTATGTACCATTAAACTCTAGTAATCCATTTCCGATATATTTGGTCAAAACTGTGTTCAGCAAGTGATAAAGCAAGGCTGGTCAACTGTGGCAAGAGCAGACAACACTTTTCCATTGTGCCAAATGTTTGAGCTGCAATTTTTGTGTTTTGGTTGGGTGAAGCTTTTTAAAGTTTGTGATATTTTGCTTAATAATTAAAGAACAGTATTAAACATTCAATAGATATTGAATAATTAAATAATTATTTTAAGTAAATAATTCTTGCAATAATAATGCTATAAGAAACATGAGGAAATAAAGCACCAATGAGTGAGAAGGATGAGGAGGGAAGCTCATCCAATCCAGCCTTGTTCTCTTGCTGAATTTGGTGGTGATGTTGGCATGCCCTATCTCTTCTGCATGCCAAGCAGGGAGAGTAAAACAGCTGCGTCACCACCAGCAGAGGTGCGATCTCCTTTAGCACCAATCATACTGCTGAATTCCAACTGCATTTTTATTTATTTCCAAAGGAGCTTGAGGGAACTATCGGGGCACAAAATAGGACCACACAAAGCCTGCTTCTCCATCTCTCCTTGGTAGAGGATCATAACTGAAATTATGGTTGCAATACTATATACACATACTTAGCATTTAAGTCTCATTGAGCAAAATTAGGATTATTTCTGAGCAAGTATGTCTAAGACTGTATTCTATGCTGAAGTGGAAAAGGACTATATTTCTGCACTTTAGAAGACAAAAGCAAATAATGGCTTTGCATTATTAACACTACTTACATGAGCCAGTGCCATTAGCAAGGATATCAGGAAGTGATATCAACAGACAATATTATTTAAAGAACTGTCAATACTTTATTATGGACAATACATGGCTGTTGTTGTTGTGTGCCTTCAAGTCACTTCATACTTATGACTATCCTAAGAAGAAACCTAACATTGGGTTTTCAGAGCCTGAGTGAGTGTGACATGTCCAAGGTGACCTGGTGATTTTCCATGACTGAGTGAGGAATCAAGCTCCAGTCTCCAGGGTCATAGTCCAGTGCTTAAACCACTATATCATGTTATATCTATGGCCACACACACACACACACACACAGATATAGAGCCATATATATTGGCGGAATAAGATCTGTTAGGTGGGTGAAAGTGATAATTTTTATGGGCTTAGAGAAATAACAAAGGTTAGTCAGTCATGAAGTATTACCCTGTTAAGTGAAGCCTATCTAACTCATGCACTGTGGGTGAACAGGAGAGGCAAACTTGTAGCAACATGTGTGCCTCTACCTAGTCTTCTGAATACTTCTGCACTGACATGAAACTTGCACATTTTTGCCATTATTTACCAGAAAGTTCTCTAATCAGAAAACCAGGAAATACTGACAAAACACTGCAGCAGTGAATGATAAAAAAGGTAGAAGTAACATGTCCACAAACAAATTAGTGATTCAATAGAGTGAACACAGCTACCACCACCATAGTCAATACTATCAATTGCAGTTATTTATTTCAGCACACATCTAGAAAATAAATTTCTCCCAGTTCACTATCCCAAAACCTCATCATCTAATGCCTTAAAAAGACTCCTTATCAATAAGATTAAAGGTGCCTGAGGTAATCCTTTGCCATTTTTTTCTTTAGTTTCTAGGAAGCCCCCATCGTGCAACGCATGAGAAGATTATCATGAAAAATGTCTACAATGCCATGAAATGGCTCCTTTATGACCGGAATGACATCATAAGAATGTATAGCATGAGAGGGCTTGTCAACGCAGTCCATACCCTTCCCAAGACAGTGAGTTTCAGCTTGTATTGAACTGGACAACACCACAAAATGAGATAAAAGCCACCCAAATATTGAATGAGTATTTCTTTTTTTTAATTTTTTAATTCAACAATAACAACATAAAAACAAATATCAATCCCATACATAACATCCTATACATAACGAAATAAATATTAATACATTCCAGCATTCTCCCCTCTTACAAATTATTCTTACCTTATTAAATATGACTATACCTTAATAATCCTATAGTTGTTATTCATAATATATAACATTCATTAACAATTCTTTTACAACCACTTACAAAATACACAAATATATACACATTCATACTTTACCTTATAACACAAATACATAAGTTTATAACACAAGTACATGACAAAATTCCTATGAATGTTTAATCTTTAATACCTTCCTTTAATCTTCTCTTCTGTCTTCCTCAGTGATTTTCTAGATAGTACTGTCCAACAATTAAATTTCAAATAGACAATATCTTCTAAGAAAAGATCAAAAAAATAAGAAACCTCCCCCTCTGCTTTCATCCATTCTTATAATCTCTTAGATTTTTGGATATTCACTTTTCACTCAAGGTTTTATTTTCTATTGTTCCTTTTTTTTCTTATTCCTACCTTATTTCTTCACATTTCTTTATACATAGATTTTATATTTAGTATATTTATCAATGCCATCTTTACTTTTCTGTAGTCATTTCTACATTTCCCTATGGTTTTCCTTTAGTTTTCTTCCTTATTTCTATATATCCAAATATATATTTCACTATCTACCTTTTACCTTTTATTTTACTCCTCGTTATATTCAACATTTGTCTTTCATCCCCATTGTTGCTATCTCACCCCATTTTTCCTGTAATACCACTAATATCAGATTCCATACTTCTTTAAATTGTCTTATCGATCTATCTGATAATATCAATCTATCCATTTCCATTAGATCATACAGTTTCATCCACCATTCCTCTACATTGGGTGCTTCCTTTAATTTCCATTTCTTAGCATATATCATTCTAGCTGCTGTGATTATAAAGAGTAATAATTTTTTCTGGATATTCTTAACATGTTTAATCTCATCAGTCATATTTAACAGATATATCTCCAGTATCATTGTGAAATTCAGTTGTAATATATCCACTATTGTTTCATGGATTTTCTTCCAAAATCTTTTCGCTTCTATACATGTCCACCACAGATGGTACAGCGTTCCTTTCTGATCACATTTCCAACATGTGTTTTTTGAATTTTTTGTTATTTTTGCGATTTGTACCTGTGTATAATACCATCTGTGGAGGATCTTATAGTAGTTCTCTCTCAAGCTCATGCTTTTTAATAGGTTTTGGGTATCCTTCCATGTGTCTTCCCAGCTTTCCAATAGAATTGGGTGTCCTATGTTTTGTGCCCATCTTATCATATTGTGTTTTACAACTTCTTGTTCTAAATCTAAGCTGAGTAACAATTTATGTATCATTCCAACTAGATGCTCAATTCCTGGTTTCAAGAATTTATCAAATTCTCTTTCATGATGTTCTATTCCAATTGTCTTCATATCCATTTTGAGTTTTTTTGCTAGTTGTCTCTGTAATAACCAGTGGGATATATATCCATCTCTTATTAACTTCTCATTGCTTTTTTTAATCACATTTTCCCCTTGAATTTTAACTAAATCTTTATATGTTATCCATTGAATGATTATTTCCCAATTTGAAGTCAAAGAACATTGCTGTTAAATGTATCATTAAATGTATTGGTGTGGTCACATTGGAAAAAAGATCACTCCACAGTTTAGATGAAAGAGTCACTGGCTAGTTTTCACAAATGATAATATTCACTCTGGCTGTACAATGTAGAAACATAACAAATGTGGTTGTTTTCTTTCCCCTTAGGTTGAAAAAGAGAAAGAAAAAATCTTGGATGTGTACCTGAAATCTGTAACACACCCAACTTCTGTCAACATCAGGGGAGAGGCAATGTTGGGGATAGTAAAGTTCTTGCCTTACCTTTCATCCATCAAAACTTCTACTGCTAGCCAGATGGCTCTCCTTGCCCAAAGTTTTTTTGATGATGTGAGTAAAGAATGTCGTATGACACAATTTTGTTAAGAATCCTGAAACATACAATTTTAGGACTCTCTTACCCTATCACAGCTAGCTTTGGTACATACTGATCTCTTGACAGTAAAATAGGTGAGTGTCCACTAATATTCACAGTGGGCAAAACTCCTCCTCCATGAAGGAAATGCTGAATCTCAGCCACAACAATTTACTGGAGCATATTTATATCTTCACTGAAGAAAGGACTACAGATTCAAATGAGGTAAGCATTCAGAATAGAAGCAAGCTTGTTTTGACTATGAAATGAAGGGGGGTGGAGAAAGCAGCAATATTCCTTTACGTAGAAGTTAGACTCATTCAGTAAGTTAAAACAAATTTTCTATCCTAATCTTTATCTAGTTTTTTTTTGTTGTTGTTGTTGTTTTTAAGGAAAATCCATGTTTAAGACAGAATGCCCTAGAAATCTTCGGCCACCTGGGACGATTTTTTTATTGGAAAAACTCCATCTTCTCTGACAAAGTGGAAAAGAGCTTGGCGCTTCTCCTTATTCATCTGCAGGATGATGATCTTGAGGTGGCAAAGGTACAAAAAGACTTAAGCATTTTTTAAATCAAGAGACAATTCTTGTATAGGCTGAAGTACATTATAACATAATGAAGTGTTGAACCAATCACCGGTCTACAAACTAACATTATGTCACAGGACCATCTGTGGTTTCCCAGTTCTCTTAGACCTTGGAATGATCTTACTGAGCCAGTGACCAGATCCAGGGGCCACAATGTAATATTTCTGTTTCTCTCACACTCTTTTAAATACTGTTATTTGATCGACAGTTGCTGAAGGCTGGTTGGTGGAGGGTGAAGAACAGCAACAATTATCAAAACATATCTTTTAAAAAACCAGCAGCCACTGCTGTGATATGAGTCACCATATTTTGTGAGGTTGCCGAAGATGAGAAAAAAAAGGGGTCTCCTAAACTTATCTGTATATCAGCTTGCTGTTATTTGCAGCCTTAATTCATAATATAGAAAATGGTTGGCTTTGCTTTTGTTTCATTTCCAGTAGAACATACTCATCCCATTCAAGTTTTCTATCAATATGGGAGATTATTTTTTCCACTCCCAAACTAGGAGGTATTTAGGAATACAGTTTGTCTAGATTGGTTGTTGTAATACATTTTTCCATATATAAATTATGTTTATGTACATTTTCTCAGTATATGCCATATTAGACATGCAAAGTTTCCTGACTATAATCTGAAAAAGAAAAAAAATGAATATTCGTTTCTTCTCCCCTCCCCTCCAAAGAATGGGAACAAGAGGATGTGCTCCTTAATCTTTAACGCATATTAATTTACTTTCATTAGTAGTCTCACAGAAAAAAACACTGGGTATTTTTTTTACAAAAAGGATACAAATCCTGTTGTTAATCTTATTGAATCAACATGATTTTCCTGTGTGTTGTTTCATTATTTACCAGTTGGTCTACTATAGGCCATTTCCGCACTGGACTGTTATAGCGCGATGATTCCACTTGCCACATCCTATGGAATCCTGGGGTTTGTAGTTTCGGGAGGGGTCAGCGGGCCCCTCCCAAAACTGCAAACCCCAGGATTCCATAGGATGTGACAAGTGGAATCATCGTGCTATAACAGTCCAGTGCGGAAATAGCCATAGTTGGGACTAACTAATATGATTCAGGTAAAAGTTTGAAAAGTTTGCATCCCTTTTCCATTTCTAACTGTAATCGAATCCTTATTCATAGCTGTTATTTAGGCACTAGAAAGAGTTTTTCTGAAATATTACTATTGCTAGATACCTGGCAGTAGAGAGTGGAAGGAACGAAGAGAGGTTGTATAGGGGTAAGAATATATGGGGCAGTGATTCCTCTATTAAGAAATATAAAAAGAAAATGTCAGTGAATAGAAAAAGGACTGTGTTTAGGTTCAGTTATTTCTAGTACTAGTACACAACCCAATGTTTAAAAAACAATATAGATCAACACTCCTTTGGTTTCATAGATTAGTATGAAAACTTGTTTTCTCAAACATCTGATCATGTCCAATACAACTCCTTTTCTCCATTTCTTCCAGACAAGCAAGGTCACTCTTCAAAAATGTGTACCTTTTGTGAGACACAAGCCTCTGAGGGATCTTATTCTATCTTTCCTTAACAATAAGACAACTGAATCCATAACAAGCTTTCTCAGAGAAGTTTGCAGGTTACTGGTGAGCAGAGATGTAAGAAATACTCATAAATATTCTTGTGCTTCAGGAGAAAAAAAAATGTCACAACACATCAAGATACCCCATCAAAAATTGTCCATTGCTATTAGATTTTTCACATTTCACAACTTTTAGAGGAAGCATTCATTTTTGTAAAAACGCAGAAGTTTTTTTATAGCAGAAAACAGCATCTTTTCCACTCTTTTCAGTGGAAGTTGTTACCACACCATACACCACTGCCCCCGTGGAATGTGCTATTTTCACAACTGAACATATTTATGACTGAAAAATATGCTTGAAAGCATGTTGGCTATAAGCAGGTTGTAACATCAGGATGACCTCAGACATGGTCAGGTTGTAAATTAACAGGGAATTAGGTGAGAAAGCTCAATGCTAATGGGCTTGTGATAATCCTTTCAAGACTGCAAGCTACAATCACTCTCAAGAACAAAGGAATTCAAAACTGCCCAGATAAAACAATCAGAGACCATCCTGAGTTGTTGCTGCATGGAAATCTTTCCTAGATCCCCTGCCCAACCAGTCATTAAGAGATTGTCATGGCTCCCATCAATGTTTTGTCACCTAGAATTAAGACAATCAGCCCATTCCAGACTCCTTTGCCAATCCTGTGAGAAAGCAATTAATGCTTTGTTCACATCTCCCTTCAGGGTAGAAAATAGGGTATAAATACCCTAATTTTGGCCCCAGCAAATTGTAGTACATTGGGTATATGACACTGCACATGGTGCCCTAGATTCCTGTTCTTCTGTGCTACCCTCAGACATGCTGTCTGAGCCATTCTTCTTCAGCCTTCTGCTTCAGAACTGGTAACTACCACTCTTCCCACCAATCTCTCTATCCAACCTTTCTTGCCTGATAGCCTTTAAGATAGACACTTTAAGAGTGTCTGATTTCTTGTGTGTTTGTTAATTCCAAATAAAATACTCCATTTAACTTTTAACTGGAGTCCTCTCTGCAGTTATACACTGGTATACACAGGTGAAAAGATCCTGCATTACCATCCTCTCACAGTCCTCCTTTGAGCTATAATTCCCCAACATTCTCAGGAGACGCTGGCATTGGAGGTGGACCTCAGGATCCCCCACCTCTTAAGGTAACAAAGTGTTTGATGGAGGGGTTCTGTCAAGAACTGAATCCACACACGCAAATAGCACAGTGCATAAACGCTATTTATTTGGAGTGAGGTACATTGTACAAGACTTTAGTGAGGAGACTGCAGTTCAAAAGCAAATACCAGAGCTTTAGAATCCCCGCATTCCCTTCCTCTTTGTCAAGAGACCTTGAAGACCTTGAAGCTGTGAGTGCCAAGCAGTGCTTATCAATACATTCCTAGCAAGTGTTTATCTAATGGTTTCTGGTACCTAGGCTACTCTGGTTACAGACAGGCTGCTACTTATGCTTTTCTATATATCCCATTACCTTACTATGGAGGGCGTCCCAACAGGTTCAGTGAATTGTCTTCCTCTTCACTTGCCCTTCTCTTAGGAGCACAGCTTAGGTTGTAGGAAAAGGAATTGGGGAGGAGAAACAGCTCTCAATGATGCTTTATGAGGCTAGATGTAGAGGGCTTGCCTGGTCAAACAATGGCTAGATTGAAGTTCCTAACCTCTTCCTGCCTACAAATTGAGTCAGTCATATACAATGCACAGTTAGATTCTCTGAGTACAAGGTAAATTATTCCTATATTTCTTATAATGCATTATGTGCTTATTTCTTAGGTTCAGGATTGGCCAAGAAAGCTGAACAAGGAGGCAGGAAACAGAGCTGCAGCAGCTTTTCAACTAGTTGGTAATCAACTTTTTAAAAAGCTTTTACTTCCATCCATGTAGATTTATTTTATTCCTCACTACAGCCTAACATCATTATGGACTTCATTTAAAACTTTAAAATCCACACCATCCCTAACCATTGTTCTTTCTTTCATATTACCTGCATATTTTATTAGTGCATGACACATGTCTGGTGGGACACTATTAAGCATTTAGTTCCATTTTATGAAAACTGCATATATCAGAAGTGAAATAATATGGCCAGGAGAAAAAAGAAGAAGAAGAAATTCACTTTATATCAAGGATGTTCTATGCTCAAAAAATAAGGGAACAGCAGTTAGCAGATCTTCACATTTTTCTGGTTCAGTTGAGCTCTCTTTCGTAGGTAAGTGATGAAAGAAACATACTTGACATCAGTTAAATAGAGGCTGTTATAAAGGCCTGACCTTTAACAGTGGCTACCATATTGGGGGAAAGTAAGATATAAACCAAATTAAATCAAACAAACATTGGCATCTCAGGTTTTGTTCTCTGGTCTACATGTAAAACCTGTGAAACTGACAATACTGAGGATGGAACCTTTTCTATTATATTCCCATATCTATGAAGTGTCCCTCCCTTGGAAACTGTGTGGCCTTTTGCAATTGCTGACCTTTTGGATAATATTAAAGACTTATGTGTTCCAGACTCTGTTTGCTAATTTTAATGTGCCATCCTTTTTTTGCTAAGGTTATGCAGCTCTTAACTTAATCTTTTTTCTTTAATGATTTATGATAAATATTATTTAAAGGAGTTAATTATACACTTTGTACTATGCAGTAAACCTTTTGGAATTATAAATAAAACAAAATTCTGTTATAATATTAAAACAAAATAAGCTTGTAATATAAACATGCAACTGAACTGAAAAAATTTGGAAAGTTCATCTATTAAAATAATAATACTTAATATTTAAGACTGAAAGCCAGAATTATGATGGTACACACTGACCATGTATTAGCATATAGCTGCACTTTCTCAGAACTCTCAGGAGGTGCTTTCTGCATCCTGTTCAGAGCTGCTTGTTTCCTGAACCTCTTCTATGAGATGGTGCTCAGAGACAAAACACTCTAGGGCCATTTCCACATGAGGTTGATACATCATAGCAGCGTTGAATTCTTACCCTCCGGTCTGCACATTGTACTGTTTTAGCATTGTAGGTTTCCTCATCGTTCTGCACATTTTCAGCTCCTAGAATGGTTCACTGCAGTTCACTGTGATGTGAAACTGCTATATGTGAAAACTAGAAAAACTCTGATGTAAATCTCCCAAACTGGTTCTGCTTTGGTTTTCACCTACATGAAGAAGCGTAGCATCGATTAACATTGCAGAAACGGGCAGCTATGGGCATCCCCAGGCTGTTCCTTTCATCATTTCCATCCCTATTTCTCTCTGCCCAACAAAGAACAGGCTCCCATCATTATTGTCTTAGTGTGTTAAACGGACAGCGGAAAAAGAGTGGATCTGGTAATGGACTGTTAAAATGTGTTTTTTCCCTCCACATATCAACAAATATACATCCCTACGCACAAATGTAGCAACACAGAAATGTGTTAAAAATGTGTGTGTTTTAAAAAACAGACCAATCAGCAATGGTGGGGCGGGGTGAGGGAAGGAAATGGGAGTGGCCAGGGACTTGCTGTTGAGGATGCTGCAACCGCTGTTCTCTGCAGTAGTACAATGTAAATGGGGAAGTGCAGACAGCACAGTTTCTGAATTTCTGAATTCAATTTCCAAATCGGAGTATAAAAACCCTGCTCTTGACACACCACTTCTCCCCTCTCATACGGAAATGGCCTAGGAGTGATGGCTTAGTTAATTGTCTGTGAGTAGAGATGTGAATGACAGGGAAGGGGACAAAAATGGGATTTTTTTCTCAAAGCCATTTTTTATAGAAAAAATAGAAAAAAATGTGTTGTGGAATATTTTACTTTGGAAAGGTCAAAATGTTTAAAGCAAGGTTTTCACATAATGATAGCCTCAAAAATAATTTCTAAAAAAAGTCATGCAAAGGAAATACTTTTATATAAGACTTTGTACAGTAACAGAACGTTATGATTTCTGGTCTATTTTTCCAAGTTCTTTTTATGGAAAAAGAATTTGTGTTATTACTAAACACTCTGGAGAATTACTGGGGAGACAAAATAATTTCATTTTCTTTACTAATATTGGTATTTTCTTTTGTTTTTATTGGAGTTTTCTTGCCTGCTCCTCAAACTGGCTAAAACAAACATGTTCCTTAAATTTCAGGTATTCCTTACAGATCAGGACTTTGTTAGCCACATTTTAAATACATTGTAAACAAACATTTTAAAAAGCGTATTTTGTCAAGAGAGGTGGATGATGGGATTTAAGCACACTGCACTAAATCCTCCCTCATACCGCTGCACCCTGAGCAAAACGTGTCCAGAGGCAAGCATAAACAAACATACAGCAGAGTTAGAAAACACAGGCACAAGAAGTACGGGCAGCAGAGTGTAACATGCAGCACTAGCTCTGACCCCAAACTACCCACTGGTTAGGAACACTAGCGCACAGTGTTGTCATCCAAAAATACCTGGAAGCTTTTATTCTTCAGTTCCAGTATATACATCTGTACAAGGATTCGCAGATCCTCAAACAAAGGTTCAGCATTCCATCATCAATCACATCAGGCAGAGGTTTGCTCGGACAGAGCTCTGGTGTCAGCAAGAGCCAGGGAGACTGAGAGAAAGACCTGCCTGAGCTCACTTCTTATATGCAGGGACCATGGCTGATGTAACCCCTTCCCAGGATTCCATATCACTATGATTCAGCCTTAGTGTCCCTTGGGGATTGCATCATGACTTGCAAAGTCATGCCCCAGGTGTTTTCCCACAAGAGCGTCAAAAGTATTTTTAATTAGGGCAAAAGTCACAGCAATCTTTTCCCAACGTATTTTACAATGGCTTCATAATTTTACATCTATGTGCCTTTCTGCACTATACTTTTCTAGTGCTATTATTCCACTTTCAACATCCTGTGAAATTCTAGAGTTTGTAGTTTACTGAGGCCAAAGAGCTCTCTGGCTGAGAATTCTAAATGCTCCTCCCTAAACTGCAAACCCCAAGCTTCCCTAGGATGTTGGAAGTGGAATAATAGCACTAGAACAGTGTAGAGTGGAAAGGCCCTATATCTGTGACACAAGTCATACAAGTAAGCCATTTCTCTCTCCTGTCCTCTCTTCTCCTCTCTCTTCCCAAGCATCATGCAACAGAAGTAGGACATTTAGCAAACACACAGCGTAGAATGAACAGCTTTGTCACCCTGCTACCTACTTCTGTCTTTGCTCACTGCTGGTATGCCTTGTGAACTTTTTTTCTTCTTCTAAAGCCTGGGAGCATCTATCAAGAGGGCCCTTTCTCAGATTTTCTCCAGAATTGCAAGTAGGCAAAGGCCCTACCTATATACTGCAAAGCATGGGCAGGATATGGTTTTTGAGGATATGATAGAAGGATATGGTTTTTCAGATAGTCTGGGCCCAGGTTACAGAGGGCTTTGTAGGTCATAACAATAACAAGTCCTTTGAATTGTGCTCAAAACACAACTGTAGGTTATGAAACTTGTAACAAGGGAGTTTGCATCCCCTGTAACTGATCCTCATCTGCAGCTTATAGAACCAGCCGAAATCCACATCCAGATGTTCCAAACAGGAGAAGCTGAGTGATAGTCTTTGATTCTTGTCTAATCTATGAAGCAGTTTTCTTGTCTATGACATCTCTGAATCCTCAGTAATATTTAATAACTCTTTTCTGTTATCTTTAGCCTATCTTGTGAAGCAAGATGTCTTGTGAAATGGTGGGAAGAATATAAAGACAAATACTTTTCCATCAATGAGTTTGTAAGTCTATCATATTTCTTTTTAAAAAATCCTTCTACTAAGCACCGTAAGGCTTGTCACTCAGGATCACTTTCCCCACAACAGTGTGAATGTCGGTGCAAAACTCTTATGTAGCCCTGCAGCCATTCTTTTCTTTACGTAAGTTGAGAGTACAGTAATACTTCTGTCTCACATCAGAACGCAGTTTCACTTTCTCTTCTCTGTCATAGAATGCTTAGTGCAGTGATGGCATGTTATCATTGTGTTGTTCTCCCTTTTAAATAGATAAATATAGTTTGTCACATTTCAGTGTCCGACAGCTTGCCCTACTCCAAGTCATTGTCCCCAGGTGAGCAGGAAACATCATGCATGGGTTGTGAATGAAAACACAGTAATGTGTAGGGTTCTCTAGTTACACTGCCTATAAAAGCATGGTGACCCTTTAAAAATTGTTCCTTATCAGAGGAATTAAGAAGAAACCATGCAGGGTATAAAAGATCAATCCATGTTCATAGTAACAACCACATACATTCATTTCTCAGTGGAAAGGCTGTATTGGTAAATGTTTGGGCATTCACTTATAGGTCCTTTCCACAACACACCTTTTTTTAGAGCTGGGGTGTGGGGATCGCATGAGCAGCCTCCAGTGAGAAGCTCTCACATCCTGGTTCCTTCAGCTCCGCAGCTGTTGCCTGCTCACACGAGAGCCCCACCTCTTCCTTCCGCAGTGCAGCCTGTGAGTTTCCCAGGCTGTGCTGGGGCAGGAAGTGCGAGCACCGCGGCTCCGGACCTCCACACGCATGGCAAGTGTGTGTGGGGCCCCAGAGCAATGCACAATCATGCACCATTTTCAACTCACAGCCAAAAATGAAAAAGTGTGTGGTCGGCGCCTGCCAGCTCCTGAAGCATCACACAATTGTGAGTGTGTCGTGTGGACCACTCCTCACATTCGCGCGATGCTCGGGGGTCCCTTTCACCTGGCAAATACCATGAGAAAAGGGTCATAGACATTTCCAGGTTGCATACATGTGACTTTATTGGACACATGTGACTATAACAATTTGATGCAGTGCATCCTGACTTATTACATACCATATTCACTGGTGTCTTAGATGCACTGGCATATAAGATACACCATATTTTCAGACTGTATTTTTTAGGTAATTTTTTTAAGTACCCTCCTGGGGCAAAAAGGAAAGGAAAGGTAGGGGGTAAAGGAGCTCCTTTCTCCCCCATTCCTGTCATTTTTGCCTGGGTGAGGAGAAGTCCCTGCCAAGGCAAAAAGGTAAGGAAAGCCCTGTTTGCCTTGGCAGAGACTTCTCCCTAGTCAGACACTTGCACAGGTACTCCTTTCATCCCCCCCTCACTTTCCTCTGTATTTAGGCCTGGCAGGAGTTACCATATGTGCCCATGTATAAGATGCATTCCATTTTCAGAAGGCATTTTTTTTGGGGGGGGGATGTGTCTTATACACCAGGAAATATGGTGCTCAGACATTTGCATATGATCATGATAAACACTGTAGAAATATTCTTAAATATAAATAAGAAGTAGAATATTTGTTCCTATGAGGCTTCATGCCTAAAAGCAGGTAAAATTAATAATAATCATTTTGGCTGATTGGCATAATTTATTATTACCTTGATTCCAACAGAAATCAAGCAATGCCAATGGTTTACCTTCCAGAAATGAGGTGTTCAAGTTCCAAGGAAAGACTTGAAAATGGATAGAAAGAAAAATGAGATCTATTTGGCTTTGTTTTTGGTAACCTCTTGGCTTTGCCTCTGCACCACCAGACTTCACGTGCATAAGTTACCACTGCTAAATTTGACAGGGAATGCCCAACTGGTACTCATCAAAAAGCTTGTATTTTGAAAACTCTGTAATAAACTCCTTATTAATCTATGTAGGACTACTTAAATTGCAAGATGTATATACTTTTCTCCATACAGAACTCAGTAGCTTATATTCCAGATTTTTTTAAAAAATGGAAGAATATATTTCTTTTCAGGTATTTGGTGATCTGAGAACATATACTTTACACATGCCTCTTTGTGGTCACTTTGAAAGTCATTACAAGTTAGAAAATTTATCTGTTCTTGAGATTCAAAAAATTGTTCTTGGCCTTGGTCTTCATTATTTATTTTTACTGGTGCATCTGAAGATATCCTTCAGTAGCTTCAGTGTTATCTTTCTTTTACTGGTTGTCTGGAATGGCTAACTCTGTCAAACACATTTTTTTTTTTTTTTTGGGTTTTACAGTGGAGACCCCATCACTAATTGTAGCAGCAGTAGGGAGAAGTCATTACCTATCAGCCTCTGGATTTTACGTACTGTTTATCAGCAAATGTTGACATAGACCCTGAAGGAGTTAACAGGGGGCTTCAGCCCCCCAAGAATAGTCTGAAGAGGCTGACCCCCCCCAAAAAAAAAAACCAATTAGCTAGCCTGGACCACCAAAACTGCTGTGTAGTCGAGTCCCCTTAGGAATTATCAATCAGAAGTGTACTAAATAATTGAGCGCGCGCCCGCGCACACACACACACACACATGTATATTAAGACGGTGATTGTTGTTGAATCCTCACAGAAATAAGAAATGCCTGCAATCCATCCTATGGATACTTACCTTTGAGTAAACTATATTGAACACCCAGTGGGCATTTATAAGTACGTGCAAAAGTAGTGGAGGGATGGAGAGGACACATTATAGGAACTTTTGTGTTCACTTAATAGGGCCTTACACATTTTCACTTTATTTGATATATGAATTGTCTTTTTTATTTACTTAATTTTGCAGTTTTTCATCTGTTATTTTACCATTGTTTTCATGGTAGTTAGACTGTTTCATGTTTTAGCTGGTTGTTCTTACTCAGTGTACTACATTCTATGTTTTAATTGTTTTATTAAAAATGTGTCTGAAAGCAGGTAAAATTAATCATGACGTGCCTACCAATATTGACGCTCTCATCTTAAAAATAGTTTCAGGGCCACTGCACATTGAAAAGGAATCAAATTTGGAAAGAAGAACATATTTTTTAAATATTTCCACACTCTATACCTGCTTGTCCTATTGCTGGCTGGCTTGGAATTAAAGGAAAGGAAAAGAAAATAGAGAGTATGTTATGGAGGTGGTGGAGAGACCTAATCATATACATTTCCCTGAATCATCTCCTTTGGCTCATGGAAATTATCTGAGCTTTTCCAGTTTTGGGATGTTGGAAGGAAGGGAGATCTTGTATCAATTCTGAGTTAAAATGGGGAAACATTTAAATTTTTTAAAATTATTTTTAGATAAACAAGTAATTTATTGATTTAATTTGATGTATTTGACTTAGATCACCTTTCTCCAAACAGGATCACAGGAGGCCAGTCAGAAGAGGAATGTTATTAATTTATCTCTAGAACACAGTGCCAGCCAAAAGGTGTACTCAAAAACACCTGATTTGATCATTGGGAAACATTTTATTTCTACATATGGATTAACATTCAGGATAAAAAAAAAATATGAAAGAAAAATTCCCCAAACTTAATTTGATTACAATATTGGAAACATGCATTTTCTGATAAAGAATCTGCACAACCAATTAATGCAGTAAAAACAAATATAGCACTCCATGTGTATGGGATGACCAAATATAGACATGACAGCCCACAGACTGAAGCCGTTCAGTACAAATCTGTATCACATTCTGAACAGTGTTATGAAATTTTGAGGTAATGCAAAACTTTGTAATTAAGGGGTACTATTCAAAATCACTAACTCTCATGTGCATCTGTGTCTCTGGGAACATCTGTAGAGAAACAGGAGAATATCTTCTGCAACATCTGACAGGATTGTCACTGACTGTGTGGAGAAACCTCTTGTTCCAGCTATGCCTGAGGGCTAGACAGTATACAACATATCAACTGCACAACCACATGGCCTCACTGCATTCACACTGCAACAGATGGGTGTTGGCTACTACTGTCATTATGACTCAAAACTTCTGCAGTGAGAAATGCAGTTCAAAGAGTGACAAACTTGGCAAGAAAAGGAGAGGAACCCTACTAAGATCTGCCTGTATTAAAGTGTTGCACCTTGCCAGTAGATAAAAAAGATAACAATTGGGATCTGTAGGCAGTTGTGTTTGCGTCTCTTAAACTGGTTTGGCAGTACTTCAGCAATAAGTGTTGGATTTTTGTGGAATATGGCACACATGCAAGATGCATCTTGAATGTGTCACAATTTTATCTTTTAGAAGTAAAACAGTCTTGATTTTCTGTACAAACAAAATTGCAAGCAACTCTATTCCTCTGCTTTAATCAAAATGTGGAAGATAAATGGCTTTCTGGGTTGAATGAGGTTCACAGGCCACCAGTCGGGCAATGATGATTGGTGATGCCTATGTCGGTGGAGTGAGTAATCTGCCTCAACTTTTTGCTGATCTTGTTTTGAGGATAGGGTTCAGCACCTTGGTGACTTCTTTTAAAACCTGAATTGATTCTCCACCTCACTGACATAGAAACCATCAGATGTACTGCAAAAGGGATGAGTGAGAATTTCAGTTCATTTTGATTAGAATTTATCAAATTTCACTAATTTCTTCAACAACTTGAGTTCATTTAATGACTATGAGAGAAACTTAAAACTAAAATTCTTTCATTCAGGACCAGGGCTTTGCAGTCCTTGACTCTGAAAAAAAAAAAAAGAACTGAACTTTTGAATTCAGCCATGCTTTGTGCTGTATTAGGGTCATGGGATGCCATCTTTTTGTCCCTAAGAGGCTTCTTACCATGAACATATATAGATATTTTCGACATATTTAATTGGCCTTAACTTGAAATAATTTGGAGAAAAAATATTTCAGTTTGTTTTGCATACTCAAAATGGTATTGAGATTACCATGAAGGATCCCTATGTTATCCCAAAACATGGGTGACTCAAGTGTCCACCCATAATGCAAATGCCTCTGTGAATTGGTGGGGAATATTTTCTCAAAAAGAAGACTTGCAAGAGCAGGGTAACCTTATGAGATCTTTTACACCTATGTGTACCAGTACTAATGCAGGGAAAAACCAGCCAGAGATCCATAAGTAAGCTTAATTGTTTTATTGGGGGAATTGCAATCACTCTCACAAGATCCAAATAGGCATGCAATCACACAAGGCTAGCTGAAGGAAAAGGGAGGAACGTTTGGGGCATAAGTGAGGTTTTCAGGGCAAAGTGGGTGATATTTACCAATCCAGAAAAGCAGCAAAGAAGGAACAATGTGGCTTAGACACAAGTGTAAGAACAGTACACAAACAGGAATTGGCATGGCAGAGTGATAACCAGTAAAGGGTGGTACTGTGAGTTGGCTATGCCAAACTAGGGTTTAAATACTCTGTTTCTGTCTGGAGGGCTAAGGTGCTAATGGCACTTTGGCAGAGTAAGAAGAACAAAGTGTCTCTAAAGTGTAGCCACCAATTATAAATACCAGAAAGTGTGGTAAGTTTATCACACTTATTGGTATTTATAGTTGGTGGCTACAGTTAAGAGACACTTTGTTCTTCTTCTTTGATTACTTGTACTCAGATTGTATACTGGTGAGTTTGTTGCATTTGCAAATAGCTTTGGCAGAATAAACAATGGAGTCCGGAGAATGGACAGTGGGATCTGGAATGAGCTAATGATCTTAGTGTTAGGTGACAAAGGGCTAATGGTAGCCTTGATAGCTCTTAATGGTTTGTACAGATGTGGAGACAAAAAGGAAGGTTGCTTGTTCAGAAGGAAAGGAGCTAAAACAATCCTCCATCAGTGCGAACATCTCAGAACATCTATTGTCTCTGAAAACTGAAGTCATCAGAGGCTAATGGTAAGCCCATTATCTCTGGAATTTTCTGGTGATTTCTCGACTATGACCTGGCTACACCGTGGGGTCTCTTCTGACTTGATTTTGGAATGCACATGTGCAACCAGTTTTATCTCTTAGCCAGCATGGCCATGCAACCATAGCAGGGTATAATTTATATTTATGTCAATTAATATCTTTTGCCAATTAAATCATATCAGAGTGTGGGGGTTATACAGCCTACTAACACCTAGGTTGGGTGAGAATTACATTTCAGCTCATTTTGATAAGAACTTAAGAAAGGTCTCTTTTTCATATTTCGTATAGAAGGAACTTGAAGTTTAAACTATATGGAGAAATTGGAACTGACACATTTCCCCTTCTCTAGTCAACACCTCTCTAAAATTTTTGTGTGCCTTCAGCTCATTTCTAACTTATGGCAACCCCAAGGTGAACTTATCACCAGAATCTAATTTAGTAAACTTACCTATATTTAAAACTAAAGCATTGTTTTCCTGCAGAGAAATTGATCAGCTTGTTTATATTTTAGGAGAAGATGCCTATTAGGAAGTGCTCATCATTCCTTGGGAAGAGAGGTTTTTGGGGGTTTTTTCTTTAACTTCTTCATCTATTTATCTGGTTAATTGGGTTCTGTATTATCTTTTCTTGATATCTTTTTCTTTTACTTGTTTTATGTCCTTTTTTGTTCAGGGTTATTTCTTAAATTTTCTCTCTGTAAATACATATTATTTGTAAATATTCTAATACTCTGGAGCAATGGCATTTTATTTGGTAAGATATTTCTTATAAAAATAATTTTACAAGGAAAAAGAGATGGCAAATTTTATATTACAGAAGTTGGACTCATTATATGCATCCAGGAGGTCTTAGAATTAACTCTTTAATTACAAGTAATCAAGCATAATTAAATTAGATTCCCAAATATTATATATCGTTATCAATATTGGATGAGATTAAAATGAAATACTTTGGCCTCTTTTGGTGATATTTATTGTGATTTAAGACTCTTTTGATAATTAATATCATTTCATAATGGATTGTACTGCATATGTCCTAGGAAAGATGGATTAATCAGAAATGTCCTGTCAGAAATGTCAAACATATCAAACTTTAGATATTCCACACCAGAAACCAACATTTACTTAAAACTACACAATGTGCATAATTTTGCTGAGCTACATATTGTGTGTGTCACAAATGCAATGAAGGCACAACTCTTACTGATGACATGCCCTTAATGGAATGGATGTTTTGACCTGAAATGTGACAACGTCCGTTGAATAGAACAATGTGACATGCCGAAAGAGCCATTTCTGTGTGCTACTTTTAGACACATGCTGACTTAATAAGGATGTGTCAAAAGTGTTAAGCAGACTTTTCTAATCATCTTTGTCTGGTCTGGAGAAAAAGAACTCAAGGAAACTATTGAGCAGGAGAGTAAAGGCTCTTCTAAATAATGGAGTTGTATTTGGTTTTAAAAAAAGGAATGTTGATTGCTAGCTACAGAAAGCCGTACACTAGAGAAGCTATAGATCACTGAGAGCTGGGGTATTAAAAAGAGATATAAATTCTAAGTTATGATGGTATGTAAGATAATAATAGCATTCTGTGTACAGAACTGAAAGGGAACTAAGGCCATTTCCACACTACGCTGTTATAGTGCTAATATTCCACTTTCAACATCCTATGGAAACCTGGGGCTTGCGTTTAGGGAGGGGCATTGAGAATTCTCAGCCAGAAAGCTCTTTGGCCTCAGTAAACTACAAACCCCAGAATTCCACAGGATGTTGAAAGTAGAATAATAGTACTATAACAGTATGGGACAGAAATGGCCTAAAAAGATAAAAAGGTGTTTACCCTTCTGCCATGATTTAGCTTACCTGCTTCATCCACACTCCTCTCTGACTTTCTCACATGCATCCAATTTTTATTAGTCATTGACTTTATTGATTGATTGATTGATTGATCATATTTCTGTATTGCCTCCCAACCCTCCAAAAAAGAGCAGTGAACTAGTACATAGCTGAGCCACCTTTGATTCATACCAAGGCCCGTTTCGCACGGGCTTTCTGTCACGCGACAGCCCCGTGAGCCTCGCGGGAGTGGGAGCGTCGCTCTGCATGACGCACTCCCACTTCCGCCGCTCTCACGGGGCTGACGCTGCGCGAGTGTGTATTTTTTGATTTTCGCTTCAAAGCGAAAATCACCCGTGCTCGCGCAGCGCTCCCGACGCCCACACGCACTTACCTCCTGTGCGGAGCGTCAGGGAGGCGGCCAGGTCGCACTTCCTTCCCTCCGCCCCTGCGAAAGGAAGGGGCGAGGCGGGGAGCTAGCATGACGGATGCGACACCTCCTGCTTCACGCACGCGCGGGGGGACGGACGGGAGAGCCTCCTGCTTCACGTGCGCGCGGGGGGGACAGACGCGACAGGCTCCTTTCTTGCGCGCGCGGGGGGGACAGACGCGACAGGCTCCTTTCTCGCGCACGCAGGGGAGGGACGGACGTGACAGGCTCCTGATTCGCCCGGGGGAGGGTGGCTCGCACGTCGCTGCCGCTTCCCCGCTCGTTCCTTCGCCTGCGGAAGGAAGGAGGGGGAAGCGGCAGCCTCCCGGAGAAGGCTTCTTGCGCGAGCCGCCCTCCCCTTGCACGAGAAGCCTTAATGCGAAAAGGGCCCAAGTTAGATCAGAAATAAGCCAAACCAATTTACCACAAAATGGGAGATGTCTTGGGTGATTTAATTACTGGTTGATCTGAATTCAACAGCTGCTGCATTTTGACAGTTAGGAATTCTTATTAAGCCTCTCAGAGAGGCTTGTGAGAAACTCTCTGCCTTAATTTTATTGTCTTATTCGTAATCCCATTTTTGTTCCTGGTCCACCTTTAATTCATATCAGGTTGCAAGACCTTTGCTTTCCTTTTTTCTGCTCCCATGGAATTCATATGACTTTTTATAATGTATGAATTTATATACTTTCCCTAATGTAAATATTTTTGTCCACATTTTCTCCATTGACTAGATCATGTCTGTGCAGAATTTTCACTTGTACACATATCTGGTGTTCAGTTTTTAAAAAGGTGTGCATGGTTTTGTCTGAAAGAAGTGCATGACAAGCTTTACATGTGTAAACATGTAAACATGCTTTGTTTCTCAACAAAGACTTGAAGTATATTATGTATAAAATGGCTAATTTCAATAAAAATCTTGGAATCACAAAAAGTTTTCCACAACTCTAGCAAAATGACAGCTTTGTGAAATAAACTTGAAAAGACCTCTGATATGTGAGGAAACCCTCTCCCACAGAGGCCCCTTGGGGCGGGAAAGTATTCAGGAAAGATCAAGCTTATCCTACTAGTCTGTGTGTGTGTGTGTGTGTGAGAGAGAGAGAGAGCTGTTTTAGTCCCCCAATCAATTGAGGAATGTTAACTACCATCTGCTGTTGGGGAGGAATGGCTTACCCACATAAACACCAGTGACTTCCCCCTCCCTCTTTTACATTTAAACTTTTTTTTTTTTAAAAAACCCTTTTATTCAGAGCTATGTTTCTTTATTAGTTTCAATGAAAAGCCTGTAAGAGGAAACTTATAGCCGTTGTATGCCTTCAAGTCATTTCTTAATTATGAAGACGCTCTTGTGACCCCATCGTGGAGTTTTCTTGGTATGAATGTTTGCCAATGTTTACCATTGTTTGCCACTACTTTCCTCTGAGGCTGAGAGAGTATGTCTAGCTCAAGGTCATCCAGTTGTTTTCTATGGCTGAATTCAAACACTTGTTTCTCGGAATCCTAGTCCAGTTGTCAAACCACTGGCTCCCAAGAAGAAGCTCATGCTGGCTTCTTTGAAGAAGCTCCCTCTGGCTGAAATCCTATGTTACCGTGATTTCTGGGGGTCCCATGAGGGACACCTAAGTGCGCTCCAAATTACAAAGCTGGGGAAATTAGCAAAGAGCACAAGCTAGCAATATGAGAGGCAGGGCAACGGAGCAAGATCTTTCACCCAATGTCTACGGGGTCAGGCCGAGTCAAGGAGCAAACAGAATTCAAATAATAATAATAATAGTTTTATTAAAATGCAATCAAACAGTGTATGCAGCACACTCACTCAGATAACTATAGAAATAAAGGTTGGAGTGGGATAGAGGGATTTTTAGAGGAGTTGTTGGTTTGGATAATACTACACCTGTCCTGAAGCCCGGGTAGTCTGCAGAAGAAGTTTGGAGGTATGGAGTTCTCAGTACGTGGGACTGAGGGGAAGGCTCGCCAAGCAAAGCGGCAGCAAGGTGGGTTTGAAGTTGGGAGCAATCCGAAGAAGCTTTCAAAGTCAGGGGTTCTTATAGGGGAAAATGTGGCCGTAGGCTAGTCCGCGGGGAGTTCTTTGTAAGGAGTGTGCATACATAATAGAGTACTTGCCTTTGAAGTCTCCTGAAGCGGTGGGATGGCTATTTCTGGCCTGCCTGTATTTGTTTGGAATATTACAGTGATTAGCGGCCGTGCCTGTCTGCGAGCTTGTCCGGGGAACCTTGCAGCATGTGGAGAGGAATAGGTAAAGGAAGCCAAATTATTGATATCAAAGTGATATCTAATATCCCACAAGTCTGGGCTAGAAACTGCGGTAACACCTATTTTGTCCTGACTAAAGTAAAACCCTGTGATTGAATTGTTATAAGTCAGAATTAACTTGAAGTCACACTACAATAGCAACAACAAGCAACAAACAACAACAACAACAACATGTTTAACAGAGGCCATTTCCACACTAGGCTGTTATAGCACTATTATTCCACTTTCAATCTTCTATGGAATCCTGTTCTTTAAGTTGAGTGCTGTAAATTCATCAAGCTTGTGTTTGTCCTGGACCACCAGTGACATTTTGTTGCTATTCACCTAAGTGCCCTATTACTTTATGAATTTCCTCAATGTAGTTGTGCTAGTCTCATCCCCTGAATTAGACATACCAAGATATGAGAAGAATTGAGTTGTAGCACCTTGAAAACTGTAGTTCAGGAGAGTGCAGAGAATTCTTCATACCACAAAAGAACAAATAAAACTTAGATTTCTTAGGACAGAACCATATAGGTCAAAGCGGTACAAAACAGTCCTGGTATTCTTCTGCTGTATATTTAGACCCTTGTAGGGTTAATTTGGTGGTAATTAGAACTAAATCCAAATGTTCCAAGATCTGAATCCCTGGAAGGTTCTTGGAATCCACAAATCTCACGAATCTTGAATCTTTTTTTTAAAAAAAAGTTTTAAAAAGCAACTTTTAATAAATTTTTAAAGCTTTTTAAAACTTTTTTTTAACACAAAAAACTATTTTTTGGTTGGTGGATTTGAAGGTTCTGTTTGCCTATTTTTGCACAGGGATTTGGATTCACGAATCTTGAATCTTTGTGGAAGATTCAAGGATTTGAGGATTAAGTTGGCCCATCCCTAATTGAAATGTTTTGTGTACCTTGTTAATATGGCATGCAGACATAAATCCTGAGTATACATTTGCAAACACAAAATGTGAGGATGAGCACATTGTACTTATCATATTCTGCCTAAATCCTCAATCCAGACCAAAAGACTAGTGATTCATACTAAGAACTGCTTGAAGTGGTAAAAGGTACAAATACACTTGCACAGATGGCTATGTGCTATTAGGGGGGCATTGGAGGTAGAGACAAGTAGCTATATCTATGTAGTATGTTTTCCTCTTTGTCTTGTCTGCTTTGTTGCTTCCTCATCTGTAGACTCATGCTGTAATGATTGACTTCACTTTCTCCAGCACAACTCTTTCTTTATCTCAGATTTATAACTAGTGTAGGCTCAGTCAAATCTCTCTCTCTCTGTCTCCCAAATATGTCACTCACTCAAACATTTTTTTATTTAATATGGTCTTTTTATTGATTATTCCAAACACTGATTTCTATACAGTCAACCTTCCACATTTGCAGGTTTGATTTTCACAGATTTGACTATTCGTGAATTTCTGCAACCTTTGCCACCCCAACTTCTTTTCCTGGGGAAACTTTCCTCTCCACAGCTCTGATCAAGTCACATAACCCTTTAAAAACCTGCTTCTGGTCCTCCTCCTTTTCCATAAACTGCTGTCTGAACAGTTAAAGAAGGTGCACAGCCCAGTTTCTAAGACCTGTACCAATGGTCACACACACTCAAGATGGGAAGTTTAGGGACACCATACTGAAACATCCGCTTTCCATCTGTTTTCCCTGACATGATTTGGACCCTAGGTGCCAGCTTTCCCCACCATACCTCAACCCACTTTCCACAGACACACAGACATTATGATATTTGTGATTTTTCCACTTTTGTGAGTACCCTATGCCCCTAACCCTAGTGAATGTGGAGGGCTGACTGTATAGGCTAGTAATAACTATTAAAAGACTATGGCCCTTTTCTCACGGGATATATAAAATCTTCCCAGGTCGACCTCGATCGGGTGCCATTTTCACCTTAGAGAGCACCTGATCGCATTAAATTTTTTGGATTCTCACCCCAATCCGCGCGGGGGAGCCACCATTCAGCATTTCCGCGCACCTTTTAAAAACCAGAAGAAATGTGGTTTTTTCCTCCAATCCGCGCTTGTCGTTTCGTGAAAAAGCGACGGTGCGTCCTGATTCGTGCGGGCGATCAAGAGAGGGAGGGATCAAGGCGTGGCCAGCAGAAGCCACAAGACCGCCCCCAATACGAACGGCTGAAAGGACCGTCATTAGCGGGGCTAGCACCCCAGCAATGATCGTCAGTAGCTCGTTCTCCATACACAAAACAGCAAAAAGCAAGCAGAAAGAAAGAGGGGGAAACTGTTTCCACGGTGGTTCAAAAGAAAGGCGCGGGACAGGGTGAGGGGGCGGAGGATGTGAGGGGGCGTGCGTGCGTACTGACGTCAGTGATGACGCTCAGGATGTTTCTTTTAAAAATAGGGCACAGCCAATCAAATGCTAGGCAGGGCGGGGAAAGGACACCTTTGGGAGTGGCCATGGTAATATTGTGTGAATGCGTTGATGCTGCCTAAGCCTCTTCCCTATGGAGCTGTGAGAACGCTACTAAAAGTTCAGTCGTGTTAGTGGGGATTAAGGAAAACCCCACCTGGATCGTGGCGGCACGATTTCTGCACCCCGTGAGAAAAGGGCCAATGTTGAAGCCAAACTCTGTCAACTGCAGATTTAAGGGGAGGAGAAAACCCAACCACTGCTAAGCTCCAGATAGGAGCCAAATTTCTTGAGACAAGCAAAAGAAACATGGCTTTTTATTGTTGACCTTTATATGCTTTCTTCTGTCAGGAGAATCCTTTTACAAGATGAAGTGCCCTGGACATTTTTTGGCCAGCTGAGCTGCTACGCTTACTGAAGAAAAATAATCTTGTCTGTGCAAGTTCAGAAGAGCTTAGCCCACCTCTTTATTTATCTGATCTTAGGATGGTAGAAGGAAGAAGAATTTAGCACTAATTAAAATGAGAGGAAATTCCAGTATAGGTTGTTGCAGAAGGTGGCATGATGACAGATTACACAAACTTCTGGCAAATGAACTGGCATTAGATCTCAGTGCTTCCTGTAACCTCTAAATGGAAAAGAAAATTCTCTAAAAGCTGTGAGAAATTGTACTGAGTACAGGACACAGAGCAAGAAACAGAGAGTTACCGCTGCTTCTTGTTCTCATTTAGACATTTGCAAAAGTAAACCAAGAAGGAGGAAGGGGGGGGAGAGAAAAAAAATTAAAAATAGCACATAGCTGGAAAAAATAATTGCAAAATGACCAGACATCAGAACTGGAAATAAACTTAAATGGAATGAACTAGACTAGCAACACATATATTTAACATATCTGGAGGGTCTGCAAAGATGATTAATAATGTGATATCTAATTTATAAGATTTCTTCCAGGCTTGTGGAACATCTTATTTCATTTTATGAACACATGTTTTCATTGCAAAAATGACACAGATGTGAGGTAGTGGTATAAAGTATACAGTATGTCCACATGTTAGGCTCAAAGAATAAGATAGGAAGGAGGATTTAGCAGATTTTCTCATTCTTCAGCTTCTTATCAATCTTCCTTTTATAGATCAGTGGTGAAGGCATGCTCAGGAATATAAAAACTGGACATCTTTTTCAAAGAAATAGCTATGCTGGGACCCTATCACACTACACTATTATAGCAGTATGATTCCACTTTAACTGCCATAGTTCTATCCTAGGGAATCTTGAGATTTGCAGTTTAGGGAGGAGAATTGAGAATTTTCAGCCAAAGAGCTCTTACGCCTCACAAAACTACCAATCTCATAATTCCACAGAATGTTGCCATGGCAGTTAAAGTGGAATAATAGTGATATAAGAGTGTAATGTGACCGGGCCCTCAGTCTCTTGCACCAGAAAAAGCAGAAAGTGAGGGGAGGGTAACAGAAAAGGAATGTAGCTGCACCTTTAAGTGTTTTTTATTTTATCGTGAGCTTCTGTGGATGTAAACCCACTTCTTCATATGCAAATATACTACATTGCATTTTGCTGAAGAAGTGGGTTTATATCCACAAAAGCTCATGGTAAAATAAAAACCATTCTTAAAATTACTGCTACATTTCGTCCTTTTCATCCCTTTTAAACATCTTTTCACATGTGAGACTTTGCATGAGAACCATAGCAACGATAATTTTAATACATCCAAAGCCATCTTCTCCAAAACAGCAATGTCTAAAAGGCAGCCTTTGGTCTAGAGATATATGCCTATGCTTGTTTCATTATTGGTGCAAAAATGAAGAATGTCAAAAGTTGCCTATCCCATTGTGCTAGCTAAGAAAGAGTTTTCACATGTGTGTGTGTGTGAGAAAGAGAAAAAGGGTGAAAAATTCAATTGGACAAAATCACATGTTTGCGTAGGTATGTTTTTGAAAAAAAAAGATGTTTTTGAAAAAAAAACTGTTTTCTGAGTTAAAAAAAATCTGTGTAAAATGGAATTTTTACAAAAAAGTCTCCAAATTTTTTAAAAAAGTTTCAATACTTTACACTGTGAATACACTCAATTATATTTATTCAGAGGGAAAAAAAGGATAACTTGAGCAAGCATGGTATAGCAGTTCGATCACTGGACTAAGAGTCTAGGGACTTGAGCAAGCATGGTATAGCAGTTCGATCATTGGACTAAGAGTCTAGGGACCAGGGTTCAAATTCCTGCTCAGCCATGGAAACTCATTGGGTGACCTTAGACAAGTCACACCCTCTCAACCTCAGAGGGAGGCAAAGGCAAACTCCCCCTGAACAAATTTTGCCAAGAAAACTCCATGATAGGCTCACCTTAGATTCATTATAAGTTGAAAATTGCTTGAAAGCACATAGCAACAACAAATAATATATCAAGTCCTGCCAATAAAATAGCATATCGAGCACAAACTCTTAAGTTCCTGCAGTACTTTGTAATTCAGGTGTACTGTTCACACTAGGTCTCATTTTCATTTATCTCTCTGGGGTGCAGCTGTACCCATCACCAGTTTACATGACAGCAGATGATATTTGTTGCTGTGCTTTTACAGTTGATATCTCTCTAGTGATGAGTTGAAACCACATTGATTTTTATTTTATTTTATTGTTAAAGGTGCCATTCACAGGATGAACACTTACCAAGAAACTGTACATCTATATTCCACAGAGATCTGCACACTGCTGCACTTTGCTTGTGTTGAAATGACTGCACCTTGTCAGGAGTAGGGGAAGATCCTGCTGTATATGGCTGTGTTTTTAAGAAAAGTGACCCTTAGAGGAATCGGAGGAAGGATTTCTATCTCCTCTTGGCCAACTGCGAGACAGGACTACACAGACAGCACTCCTTTATCCCACGTGAATTTAAAGAAACTATGGGAGAAAGTACTAGTTAGGGATGTGTGAGAAATTTGTTCCATCAACTTTTGCTTTGCTTTTGTCAAATGGATTTATCCAAACCACATCTCCTATATGAACATGGATGCAATTTGTTGCCAAGAATCTATATATACCTATGTTTATGATATGGCTTGTGATAGGAAAATGCATTTGTCAGTATGTATAAATTTGAAACATACACAGAAGTGTTGAGTGCATTTTTAAATTGTTCAGAAAGATTCTTTAACAAGTGGAAACAAGCATCCATTAATGTATACATTTGTTTTTTCCTCTTTTAAAATGGACCTGGAGATGGAAAAGAAAAGAAAAATCCATCAAAACACAGTGACAGCTCTGCACATCTCTAACACTAATTTCCTTGATAAGAAATGCCCACACATTGCATCAATGTGTGGACAAGTAGAAGGGCTGCAGCAATTTGGTCTGACCCTAATACTGTCTCCACTGGCTTGTCACATACTCCAATGTCTGCACATATAGCGTTAATCTCTTTAGTGACAATGGTTTTATACACACAAATGTCAGAACATGCTTAGGACTCAGCCTCTGCAGGATGGGGTTATACTTTCCCTGAAAATTCACACTTGCATCTTGAGATTATTCCTGTCATCAGTCTTGAACCTGTAAGCTCAAGGTTTTGGCAGTGGTCAAGAATGCAGTCACACAGTTAAGGCTCCTACACCAGCTGCACTGTTGCTTGAGACATCAGCTCTGGCCATGATTATGCTTATTATGTCCCATTTGGAACACTTTAACATACTCTGCATGGGGCTGTCTTTGAAGAATGTTTGGACAGTTCAGTGGGTCCAAAGAGCTGCAGCCAGATTGTTAACTGGGACTGGTTAGGGGCCATATGAACTCCCTTGTTTCATCAGCTCCATTGGTTATTGGGCCATTTCTGTGCACAATTCAAAGTCCTGGCTATCACCTACAAACCCCCATAGGGGTTATATGAAAGACAGTATCTCCCTAGATGAACCTGCTTGTTTCTTGAGATCTTGCTGTCCGTTTCTAGGCAGCTGAAGACCTGCAGGATGGGTGATTCTTGGCAGAAAGAGCCTGTCCTGTGCTATGTTGTTTATTTTTGTTGTCCTCTTTAATGGTTATGCTTTTAACTATTTTAAATTTTATTGATATTTTAATTATATTTTTAACTTTTGCATATTATAATATTTTTAGCTCTATCTGGTTGATCACGTACATTGAGTCTCAGACTGGGGAAATGACAGGATATAAATAAATGTAATAATTATTTGCCAGCAGAATAACTTTACTCTGCTCTTCTGGCAGAGAAACAAAAGAAAAGGGAATAGAGAAGGGGTTTGAAGCAGTAGAACAGCTGAGATATAAACTTCTTCCAGTCCAGAAATGATGCCACACAGTGCCAGAACAAAGTTAGACCAGAGCAAGGGTAGGCCTGAGTCGTTTCCATCATCCCAAGGCTGATGGGGTTTGGACTCATCATGGCCTCACTTGGTCTAGTGTCAGGTCAACTGGCCCTTGACTATCTTTGTTATTTAGGATTGCACTAAGAGAGATGTTCAAAACAAAATAATCTGCAGAACTCTATCATGGGCCAGGAAACAGCTTCTCCAGGTGAACAGCAGCCTTGAAGGAGGACAAACAAATATAACCACACCAGGAGCTAATTAGGCTAGGATGAGAGTCAGCTGACTCCAGCCTTTGTAAGGAAGGCAGATGGTGACGACTCAATGCCAGAAGCAGCATGTGTGTTTGCTGGCCCTTTCCTTTATGCATGCTACTGATTCCCTGGTCATTATCTGCCTTTTTTCTCTGATCTTTGGACAGTCTGACTTTGCTGCTTGCTGGATTCCTGACACTGGACTTCACTTCTGCTTCACCCTGACCAGACAAGATTTATTGGACTGCTAAGCTGTACCTGTTTGTCTGCTGAATATCTTGTATTCTGTTGCACGACAAGGGTCAGCCGGCACCTATGAGGAACTGTCCACTCTTCTTTTTCCCATGAAACAGGAATGACTGAATCAGTCACTTTGAGAATCAAAACACCTTGCAGAATTTGGACTCTTTGTGATAATATTACCCTCTTTTGGTAGCAAGAGCCCAGGGCAAATCACCTGTGGCGTTTCATACAGCAATATACATTGTAGTTTTACCTATCATGTTGCATAGAGGTAAACAGTTCTAGCTGCTCTTAGTTTGTCATTCAAAAGCATAAAAACAGAGAACTCCTTTCCTTGTAAGCCAACACATGTGAAAGTGAGAGGGACCAGAAATATTGTGATTCATCTACCCCTTCCCTTTGCATCCCTTCTGTTTCCCCTGTGTATGATAACTGCACAGGTGGTTTTCCTCCCTACCATGCAGCTATTAGTGGCATTTCTATCCACTTTTCATTGCTGGGTCATAATTCTTTTTCTGACATACATAAGGTGGTATGATAATGGGCTCTTCCATTATCTTAGTAACATAGCTGAGGGGTACAGTCTCTCCTCCAGCTAAAAAAAAAAGGTTAATAATGTGTTTGGATTTAATTTTCATTTATTGGAGTCAACCTCAGAAGAGAGCAACAGAGATCATGAAAGACAATTGCCCAATCAGGAAGACTGGTTTGAGGAGAAGTGTGAAAGCTTTGAATGCTTCCAAGTGAGAAGTTATAAAACCTCAGGGTGCCAGGAGGCACAGAGAGAGAGAGAGAGAGAGAGAGAGAAAGAGTCTGATTAAGATGTGCAGGGGTACTGCCTACCTCACCTAAGGAAGCTTGGCCATAAGTTGGACCAAGGAGGTCCAGACTCCCACTTCCCATCAATGTCTAGACCCCAAAATCCATCCATATTGTGAGTAGAATAGGAATGTTTAGCTAGTCACATTTTGACTTATGTTCTTTTTAATCCTGGCTGAATATGTCACAGGCAGTGTTTTTAATTTTGCAACTGCTCTGAAGTAATGCCTGAAAGAATATGCCTTTGTGTATAAGATACTCTTTTGCTAAAGTAGATTGCTTGCTTAGAATTAAAGCTTTTCTTTTAAAGACCTCCTCTTTTCTATTCTATCCTCATGTGGCTTTGCCCAGTGTGTGTGTATTCACGCACATACACTTAGGATTCTCATCTCACTTAGGGGGAAGGGAAAACCTCTGTAGAGTCAGTGATGGAGCAAGAGAAAGTTAAGCTTCCCAGTAACATCCCACTGAATTACTGAATCATGGGGGTTAAATCTGTTAGTGGTGGCAGCTAGATGATCTTCAGGGATCCCCTCTTCTACCTGAGAGCAGAGGCTACCAGGATTGCCAGGTTGGATATAGAACAGAGTTCTTGTTATTTTAATACCAGATAGACAGAGAAGCAGGATGAGGTATCGTAACATTTAGTCAAAATTGACAAAAAAAACCAAACAAACCTATATTCCATTCTTTTTCAAATTTGAACTTTCAGATGTAGTGGTTTTCTTCCAACATGGCTTTTGCCTCCCTGGTGGAGAGGGCTCAGAGGTGCTGGTGATGTTTTGTGCTTGTCTGCCTCCCTTTCTGCTCTCCTCTGGGAAGGCAAGAACCATGTTGGGAAAGAATGGCTGATGCTGAATATTTGAGTTTTAAAGGCAAGTGAAGATAGGTACTTTCATCCATTTTAGCAGGGTATTACCGTATTTTGTCCTACTTCTCAGTCTATTTGGGATTAAAGTTAAAAGAGACCCATCCCATATCTAACCTAACAAGCCTAGTGGCTGTACAAAACCTACCCAAAATGCATTGCAAAATGGCTTCTCTCTTGCATCATTATTCCTTACCTAAAATGGCATACCCATTAATGATAATTTTGCAAGGATGGAATATAATCTCCTCTGTATAGTTAAGACTTTTGTGTGCGGTGGAAGCTGATGACATCAGAAATGGTATCTTAGGCCACAATGGCCATTTCTGCACAACAGTGCTATGATGCTGTAGCAGTGGTTTGTTACTGGTCCAGGAGCCGTGCTTCTGCATGAAGTCATTGCTATCCAGCTGCTATCCCATCCCCAAGTGCTGCCAAATTGCCATATAATTTTTCCAGAAAAAATCCATTAAGGGTCTCCTATAATTCTTCAATCCCATCAGTGGTCGTAGTGCAGTCCTGCTATAGCATTTGATATCATTTCTGGTTATGGCAGATCCAGCAGTGGGTGGCTTGTGGGCATGCCCAACTCATTCCTTCCTCAGTGATTCCCATGGCATGGTAACTTTCTATCACTTCCCACTATTAAAATTAAATGTCTCCTTTGCGTCAAAACTTTTTAATTTTTAAATAGATTTTTAAACAGTATAGGGCAAAAGTGAAATAGTGTACTGGCATGTCATGCTGTTACAACATTGCTGTGTTAGTACAGCTCCCCCCCCAAAAAAAAACTACCACCCAATCAAGGGTGGTGGGGCAGAGTTAAGGCAGGACATGGGAGTGGCCAAGGATGCTGTTAATGCAGAAGGAACACCAATGTCAATACTGCTACCAATACACCCAAGGGAGGAGGGTGAGGAAAAGAGTGTCCCTAACCCAATAGTATTGCATGAATGGCGATGTCACTGTTATAACGATATAACATGATAATGGCCTCTAGTGTGGAAATGGCCTGTGTCTCTGCTTTTCTGGAACAATTGCCACAAAATATGTGCTGGCCTGCTGTGAAATATAATTTATCTAATTTCATTCTGTCACATTTATTTATTTCTAAAAAGGTTTCTAATAAACAAAAACCCTATAGAATTGTTGTCAGTTTTAATTTACAATGACTATAACTGCTTCCCCTGGGATGATTTCTACATTGCAAGCTGGAAGTCAGATTGACAAGTCAGCTACGTGTGCAAAACTAGACACTATTCACTATATAGTTCTGAAAACATGTTGTGTTCAAACAGAAAAGAGTAAGAAGTGTAAAAGTCAAAGTGAATAAGGGTTTTGCATACTTTTTGTATGGTGGGTTTTGTGATTGCTGGTGCTATAAAAGCAAATTCATCCCCTTTCAGAAAACACAGGAACACTATTGTTACTGAAACTTTCAGTCACAGGCTCACAGTACATGAACTGTTGTGGTGACTAAATGTGCTGTGCACCTAATATAATATTCCTCCAATATAATCAGGACTGCTTCTTTGTTTGTTTCTTGTGTTTCTTGGCAGCTTTCCAAGACTGCAGACTTTCCATATTCAATTAATTGCAACTTAATTTTAAAAGCAATTTTAAAATGAAAGAGTAGCAAATGCAGCAAATGCAATGCAAACATTCTGTTAGAAATCAGGGAGCACAAATAAATTCTTAAAGCTCAAATGCAGCAACAGACAGAACCAAGTTTAAAACTGCTTAAACACAGTGGCAGAGAGAACAGACAATGCATGGGCAAGCACTGAGAAGACCCTGGTTGGAATCCATATGACCTACAACATACTAGTTCTGGTGCAAAAAGCAGTGCTTCCTCACACTTTATGTAACTATACTCCCTCATGCAGAAAGTATTTCTACAAGAACACATAAACCCTTTTTACACATGTATGGCCCTTTTCGCACGGCATTTGCCATGAGAAAGGGCCTCTGGAGCATTGCACAATTGCGAGGAGCCATCCACATATGACTTCCTTGCAATTGTGCAATGTTGCAGGGCCAGCAGGTGCCAATCACACACTATTTCATTTTTGGCTTCTAGCCAAAAATGGCGTGTGATTGCACATCACTCCAGGGCCCTGTGCACACTTACGGTGCGTGCAGAGCCTCCGGAGCTGGGGCGCTTGCGCTTCCTGCCCCAGCGCAGCCTGGGAAAATCCCAGGCTGCGCTGTGGAAGGAAAAGGAGGAGCCCTCATGCTGCCTGCTTGCTAGCAGGCAGTGGCTGTGGAGGCGAAGCAGCGGGGACATGTGAGCCTCTCACAAAAGGCTGTTCATGCGATCCCTGCACCCCAGTGCCGCGAAAAGATAAGGTGCAAAAAGGGTCTATGACTTGATGGGTGAGGAACTATTGGACTGTGTCAAGACTTTGTTGCATAGACATGCTTGTGTAGCTATAAGATCCAGCTACACAAGCTGGCATGTCTTAAAGGTGCACTAAAAGTGTATAAAATCTTGGTATTTATTGTCTTCATAGAATTCATGGAATATCATAGCAGTTCATGTTAATATAGAATGGTTGAGGAAGAGTCCTTCTCCCATACAGATGATCTAAAATTGAGCTGAAGGCTCCTTGTAAATGACTGATCCCACAGAGAGACCTCAACTGTGTAATTTCACTATATCTTCCAAATTAGTACATATATATGAGATATTCATGAGTTGAATAAATGTATGAGAAAGGGTGGAATAGAATCCTTATGCAACAAACCCTGATGCCTACACTGTAATCAGTGTATCAGTTGTCTTTGCGCAGAATACTGCTTGAAGGCTTCCAACAGATGGATAATCTGGAGCTTAGGTTTCAATATGTTCTGTATAACTATAAGAGAAAAGCTGTGCAAAATGATGCTCACATGGGATAATATTTGCATAGGCCTCATCCTTCACATCTTTTTTTCAGTGCCACAGATGAAACCTGGAATCATTGAAGAATGAGTTAATATTTTGCTGAAAACATTTTCTTACCACAAGTAATTAGAGAGTGCTCTCACATCTGGAACTGGGAGAAAGGCTTGTATATCAAAAGGTAATGATATCCCACCTACTTGAACCCCAGAGTTTTAGTTTTTGTTTTTGTTGTTTTTGTCTTTGGTAGAAATTAAAATTCTCTGAGGCACACCTCCTGAGTGAAAATTCATTCCAGGATCGAGGAAAAATCTGTTTCCTGGGCTGGAAATCAAGGTGCAAAGGGAAGGGGAAAATGAAAATAAATAATAAAAGCAGCTGGGCAATATACCCAAAAATGTAAAGAGTCTCATCCTACTTAAAATAGCTATTTCCCCCCCTGTTTCAAACATAGATATGTGAACAAGGCCTGAGAATGACAACCAGATTTAAGATGTGTGCTATTCATAGCTACAGTGTGAAAGATGTAAAATTCAACAGGGCTTCACAAAATGTCAGTAAAATTCAGAAAACTGAGGGAAACCTGACAAGAATTGGGCACTGAGGAAAGAGAGAAATAAACCTCTTAGGATGTCATTGGAAATAAGAGAATTGTTCATAGTAAAGTGAAAACTGCAAAATTTGTGGCCAGCAATGGCAGTGTGACTAGCTAGTATTTTGCCTTTTTCATTTATTAAACCTGTTAACTGCATGATCTCATAATGCTTACAGGGCATTTTGACAAGGTATTGCTCACATGTACAATGTAAAACAATCATGGGCCAACAATTCTGACCTACATTAACATACTGATTGATTGTTGTCCCACTTACTTTCTATTCTAGATAGTTCTCATTCATTGTTGTTTTACTTCATGGTCTGTCATCCTCCTCTCATTCCACAGAGGTAGTAGGTGGCTTAGTGTGGACTTGAATCATAATCTCGGAAGTCTCAGTCCAACACTTTAACCACAATGGCACATTGGGTCTCTTTATGCTGTCATGTAAATTTCTCAAAATCCATTGACATGAACATAAATTGATTTCATTTGTTCAAACCATGTCACAAGTAAAATAATTTGGCTAATAATATTTAAAAGAGATGCAGGTCTATGGGGGTACTGATCATTAAAGTAACATACTACTAATAAACATACAATGCCTCATTGATATGCACACTTTGTAACAAAAGCATGCAACAGTATTTTTTTTCCATTATGTAATAGATGTGTAAAGTGTGGCCAGTCAGCATTGCAGGGGATAAAATATTGTCCATCCTTCAATTATATATTTCTTGTTATGAGACTTTGTAATTGGACTTTGAATAAGATGCTTCATAAGCTCTCCTATCTATGATTGAACTGAACACTGTTTCCGGATTGATCTCACTTTTTAAAACTCAGGTAGGTGAATGTTAGTTGTGATACTTTTTATTGCTTCATTGTTTTTGACAGTACAGTACAAGAAAAATAAGACTGTAAAAGCCATAAGCCATTTGGTCTTACGTTGCCAGGAGGCTCTTCTCAATCAATATGGTGAAGAAGCTCTATTCAATCAATAGAGAACTTTATCTTGGAGATGAACTTTTAAGCAGTCCTTGCTTTCATCTGTAGGATTTTGTTTCAATAGATTACCATAGGAGGCAAAATCCTCCCTTCTTGCCAAGCAGCCAGAATTTTTCCAATGTCAGTGGGTGGGTGGACTTCCTCCTTGCTGGTGATTTCCCCTAATTCAGTCTGTAGTTCTGACTTCGAAACAAGTGAATTATTGTAGAGAGTTCAGACAGTTCAGGGGATTTGGTCTCAGGTGTCTCTGGCCAGTGCTCAACCACCCAGATCAACTAAATTTTACATGAAACTCTCATCTGGTTCAGGGAGCTGCAGTTGTACTATAATTCCAGATATTAAGAGTGCTGCCATATTTGAAACTTCTGAACACCCTTGGTCATAAATCTTCTTTCCTGTTACTAATTCGTTTAGTGGGAGGGGGTAATTTTGTCTTCAAATTAGTAGTACCGACTACTCATACAATTGAAATAGTCTATGGGGTTTTAGTTCTGATTAGCCCCAACAGCTTAGAAAATATTTTTTAAAAAAAAAAGTTTAAAAAAATGTTTTTGAGTGCTGAACAACTCTGATGAGAAGAATCATGGAAGCATCAGAATCTTAATACTTTGAGACTTGTTCTGTATAGAATTCACATGTAGCTCTTTTGCAAAAACATCATTTTCTGCTCAGGAAACAGCATTTTCTGTGAGAAAAGCAATAGTTTAATGCAAAAATATTAATTCCTATGCAGACAAGGCTGTATTGGTCACAGAAAATGCTATAACTGGGGATTTTTTTCTGTGCAAAATTCACCCATGTTTGATTTGCATAGAAAACAGTATTTTCTGTGCAGAAAACAACATTTTCTGCAGAGAAATTTGTATTTCTGTGTTGAAATATAAATTTTCCATGCAGAAAATGCTGATTCCTACACAGGAAATGCTGTTTGTGTTTTCCACATGAAACAACCTCATGCAGATTTTGTGCACAAGAAGTCCAGAGTTGTGAATAGCCTTCAGAAGCTGCATGGTTTTCAATGACTTTCTTGCAGTGGGAAGAAAATTACTGAAATTATTTGTTGCTACCTTTGAGAAGGCGCTTAGAGAAGTATTACATTCCTAGTTTCATCCTATGATAGTCGTAAAAATAAACATGATTGATATCTAATATTTTGCCATGAATATCTATTCCAAATATGCCAAATTGCTACTTTTATATAATTATTAACTGACTTGTAAATTGAAAATTGACACAAATAATTTTTAAAAAATTGGGTCTCACATTTATGCACACATTTATTTGTTCTTTAAAATAATTTTTTTAAAAAAAAAAAAAGTGGAAGTGTTTGGTAAAGGAAACTTCTTTGAACTACACAGCTATGCATTAAATGAATTCATACAGTATTACAATTAAGGGGCCAGCTATAAATGGTTGGCATCTCCAGAAGGCTGCCAAGCCTCCAGCATCCTGGCAGAGCCCAATGCTGAAGCATGCTCTGATCCAGACCTTTTCTTTCTTTTCTTTTTCTTTTCTACAGGATCCCCACTGGCCATGATGACTGAGGGATCTGGGTAATTGTAGTCAAAATGTAAGAATGCTGAGCTGTGTCCTGGGCCTTTGATTTTCTGATACTTAAGCCAACACCTAAGAGGCAGAAACCCAACTGCCTTTTAAATTTCCAGCATATGCCATATGATAGCATTACTCCAGGGCATTATTGAAAACTGAAATGGGGTTTTCTAGATGCTTTATGCTTAGGGTTCCCAGATATCAGAGCCTGTCCCTCCGTCTCAGGGCTGTCAGAACTGTCTTCTCTGGTCTTCAGAGCAAGGGAGAGTAATTTCAGGATTATATTTTTATAACAATATAACACATTATATATTAAACTTGCACTGTCCCTAATGTTTCTCAGTGAGATGCCAGCACAGGACTTGATTGCAGGTCTGTTTGGCTTGTCCTGCTTTGTTGTGATTGCAACATCTGGATGGAACTCAAATGCACAGACACAGACAAACGTGCACACACACATACATATACATACATACATATATACCCACACTCACTCATACACCATAGAAGGAAATGCAATATAGAAATTATACTACCAAGAATTTACCTGTTTGTTCTCCTAAATATACACCCACTAAGCCAAACTAATAATTCATCTGGGTTACTGACATATGTAAATGTGCGTCTTGAGGGCTTTGAAGAAAAAGAAATCATCTTGTTTTACTTGGGGGGAAAAGACCTGCTGCTGCTTTTTGCTGCTGAGGATAGTTATGGTGGGAATGTGGTAGGGACAGCAAAAAAGTCAAATTTAGTGCACTCATTGCCCACACATAGACACACTGTGCATTCTTATAAGCTATTCTTATGTTAGAAGGCATGGGAAACAAGGGAAGGCAAGGAATGATGTACCATTCCTCATATCCCCCCATTGATTAGCCATCAGTCCAGTGTGTAATGGCTTCTGCTGTTTTGTAGTGTTAACTCATGTCTCCACAAAACAACTGTTTAATCCATTTGAATGTAAAGAGCATGAACAATTTGAGGAAAATGAAGTAATATGGCTAATAAAAATACAAAATGCAATTTTAGGCTACAGTGAACTGAATAAAATATGGATCAAAAGTTTGTGAAACTCATTAATCTTGCCAACGATTTATTGGCTATCTGACCATTTCAGTGCATGAAGAAAAAAACCAATCTCAGTGGCTTCATTTTTATACAAGCTTTTGTGGTCTCTTCTAACTGCTGTGCTTCACTGACTTGTTATGATCCTCCTTATCTTCCCTTAAAACACTTGAAGATTTTAAAGCAATGATTTATGACTGTAAAGTGTTTAACTGGTTTATCTCATTGATCAAAAGGAATATCAATAGTTATAACTCTCTTTTACTAAGTGAAAACTAATGACAGAAAAACTTCAAGACAGTTTTTGAAAGACCTCTCCTCAGCATTCAATGAAAATAAAACTTGCATTTAAAATATTGCTTTGAATTTAATTTAACTTAATACATGTCTATACCACCTTTCTATGCAAATATGGTTTTTAACAAACATCCTCAAATATTAAACATAAACAGCCATTTAAACATATAGACTCATGGTTATGTTACTGTATAGTTTCTTCCTGTATATGCAATAACATATAGCTCAAGGAATGATATATTTATTCATTTCACATGATCTATCTTGCAGCCAATAAGGAAGCCTGGTTGAAATGTTTACAGTCATAGGCCCTTTCTGCACTGGCCTAATGAAACGGTGCAGAGCGACCTCCAATGGAGGTCTTCTGCACTATGGAGTGGACTGGGGTGGACTACTTTTTGTAGTTCCGCACCTCAGTCCGCTCCGGAGCGACCAGAACTGGTTGCCCAGCATGCTTTTTAAAATCCTCTTTTAAGAGGTTATTAAAAAGTATGGAGCGCAACCCCGTGTCACTCCGTCACCATGCTCTGGTGCAGATTTGCAGGCACACACTAGTGTGTGCCTGCAGATCTGCCGGGGGCGGGCTTTAGACTGGCAAGCTTCTCTGGTTCCACCAACTGGAAGCCGCCATTTTGGACATCGGAGCAGTGTGGGGCGACAAGCTCGCACTGCTCCTTGTCCTGACGGACTCGATCGGACCCACCAAAAAGCCGGTAAGTAGTGGCAGAGAGCATTTCCCTCGCCACGTGTGGAAAGGGCCATAATTTAAACCATAAAAACACAAATCCTTTTCATTAGGATACAATGAACACATATGGGAGGAGAGGAGCTCATGGGGCTGACTTATGCATATTCATCAAGACATCCAAAGATATCCTGCATGAACTGAATTCTATTCAGGGGACTTACGACAGACATTCTAATGAACCCACCACATGGGACTGTGCAGTCTGCTCCCCTCCTATACACGTTCATTATAATCTAATTGACTCCTGAGCATGGCTTATACTGGAAAACTAATTTTGCATAAAATGAAGGGTCTACCTCCAGTGTTATACTTGAGATGTCTTTGACACATTCACAAACGTATTGTTGTCAGGTTGTCCATAGCTAGGCAATATCCTTTTTTCTTTTTTTTTAACTTGCATATGCATGCATGTGCTATGTGAGATTGTTAACTAAACTGCTATCTGGTCTAGCCCAGGCCAGATAAGGGTTAAACCAGTGAACTTCCTTCTGGTCCTGAAGTCAGCCTCTGAGGGAAATTACACAAATGAAGCTCCTAAACTATTCAATGTGCAATACTTCTAGGATGTGGAAAGAAATAGGTCAAATGTTAAGAATGAATACCCCCAAGCAAATGTTTCTGTCTCCTATGATCACATCCTGCAGTTGGTAAGCAATGCCTTATGGTCAGGAAGACAAAGCAAAGAAAGGCTGAATCTTACCACAAAGATGATGTTTCCTTTCAGTGTAATTACTCTGATTGGGAGGAAAAATCATCTTTATTATATGGGTCAACATTTTTTGCTTTGCTAATATAAATGTGGTCAGAATCTTTCCATTGCAGCCAAGCAAGTCTTAGTTATCCTGTCATTATTCTGCACCTTAGCTGTCCAATGGCAAAGTGGAACGAGGTCTTCAGGCAGTAAAATATTTTATTCAAGCTTGAGGAAGGTGAACAAAACTGAACAGGTTTCCCCCATCCCAATCTGATACAAAAGGTCCTGGAGTACAAAGTTAAGTTCATTCTGTGTAGGAGTGTGTTTGTGCTTCCTTCTTTAGCAAAGACCTCTAACTCACAGGAAGTAGCTTCTTACCTCCAAGTCTTGGAGATCTCTGGCTATAACATTTCCGAAATCACTGGCTAGGCTTCACCTCATTCCTTTTAAGCTGAAAGCACTGATGTCTTAACTCTGGATTTTCCTCAAATCCTGCCCCCTTTCTGACAAACGACCCAGATTCTAGGATTTAGCCAAATAAACTTAATTTATTCTCTTTATTAAATCCCTAATTTTTGTCCTAAATATGTTCGGTTAGTTTCTGATTTCAGAGAACTCTGCCAAGGTTACTCTTTTCCACCGTTCCAACTAGAATTACACTAGAATTGCTGTTCCACTGTTCCAACTAGAATTACAATTCTCCTCAGTGCGTCTTTGGAATTTATTTTTCAGGAAGCACTGTACCAGATTCTCCACTTATTCTTTCTTTCTCTATGTGTATCTCTTTGAAAAAGATTTGAACCTGAATGTAGATGTGATAAAAATCTGAATTCTGAATGCCACCCTCTGCTGTACCTCCAGACTATACAAGTCTATTTCATTTATTTAATATTTACTTATTCTGATGTAATTGTGCTATGTTAATTGCTAATCTGTATTATCCATATATGGTTTGTCTTTCATGAAGTTCTACCACACTCTTTTTGCTATTTCCCAGAGTGAACTTTGTATATATCTTCATATTCTGTGGTCAGCAAATTTCATATCAGATAGTCCTCTGAAGGAAAGGTTAAAGATTCCTTATGTATGTATATTATTAGGCATGTATGAATTCACAGAGATGTTCAGAGACCATACTTGAAAAAAATGTCATTGCTTACTTTTGAAGTGACCAGGTGGTGCATTTGAAGAATTTAGAAATGTTGATATGACCAAAAGACTCAAAACAAGTGTCTACTTCTCCCTTTGCAACAGTTCTTCTGTCACTGCTGTTTCCTTTCTCCCCATACCAATAGTCATGGATGAAATTATCTCTGTCTCCATGCACATATTGCACCATCTCTTTCACTGATGTTCACGATGTTGGCAAGTCTATATGTGAGTCATTGACCTGTGGGTACAATTTCTATAACAGCAAAGGAAGCAAAAATTCTGAATTCCAAGAAAGTTTAGGTGGTATAACTATTATAAATGCACTTCTCTAGAGGGCAAAGTGGGAAATCTTCCCAAAGATTACAGTGATACTATAGGCTGACAAGAGAAAATCTGATAGCATCATCTCACTGAAACTGTCCTCTCCACTTTACAGTGACAGCACTGACATGTCATGCAACTATAAACATTAAATCCCTTCAGACTGACAGCATTGGTATATGATTTGATGCAGCAGAAATATTGAAAGCTCATATACATAAGAGGGTATATCCATCTGTAATAATTAATAACAACAACAACAACAACAACAACAACAACGGTGTAGCAGAATGATAAAGTTACTAATATTGGCTTCTGAGCAGAACAATTTTAAAATGAAAGAGTAGAAAATGCAGCAAATGCAATGCAAACATTCTGTTAGAAATCAGAGAGCACAAATAAATTCTTAAAGCCCCTTAAATGCAGCAACAGACAGAACCAAGTTTAAAACTGCTTAAACACAGTGGCAGAGAGAACAGACAATTTCACCAGCCATGGGCAAGCACTGAGAAGACACTAGTTGGAATCCTTATGACCTACAACATACAAGTTCTGGTGCAAAAAAACAGTGCTTCCTCACATTTCATAAATATAATGGAAAAATTCTGGTGAACATATGGTTATATTACTGTGCCTTTTTCTATGCCGTTCAAAATACCATATAGTAAGAGGATGCAAAACCCATATTTTTGGAAGAGAGAGTGTTTGCAGTTTAAAAATGAAATGCACTCAGTGGAGGGGTGGAGATTTAGAAACCATCTCCAAAACAAGTCATATCCTGGATAATGATCTCAAGCTGAGAAAATTGTGTAGTCATTCTGAGGAGCAGTTTCAAGCATAGCAAATTTAAGGGTCTTATGCCTTTTGAGGGATTGAGAGTGCAAGAAACCTTTGGATGGAAGAGAATGATGGCAATGGAAGATTAAAAGTTATAAGCAAGTGTGTGTGACTAGAGGGGACTCAGGTCCACAGAGAGCATTAATAGACGCAGAGACAAGAGGTTTATGGTATGTTAGGAGGGAACAGAATGTCAGGTTATGACATGCTAAGAGAGAAAGATGAGTGAGATGCAAGATTTTAATGGCCCAGTGCTGGGTAGAGGATCAAACTGGAGAAGAATGAAGTAATGAAAACAATAACAGAAGCCATTATTACTATTATTATTGTTGTTGTTGCTGCTGCTGTTATTATCATTATCATTAGCTCTCCCCTACCTATCCCCTGGGAAGAATAACTCAGGGCAATGCCTATGAGTCTCACGACTCAAAAGAATAGTTTTGTCCCAGTATACTCTGAAAAGTTGTCCTTCATCACCAATAGGCTAAAATACCTTTAGGGTAGATCAGAGAATCATCCCCCTCACACTCAAAACAGGGTGCTCACCAATGTGACCTCAGTCACGTTCTATAGCATTGACCAGCCACAGACAAGCATCGTTTGCAAACTCTTTCCCACATGGGTCCTTCCACTTCAGCCCATAGTCTATTTGCAGACCATCTATAAAAAGTTGGTTTCCCTCTTCAGACAAATAGATAACATCCAAGTGGAATTATTCAGTCTGCTTGAAACATCTCCATGTGTGGCAAAAATTTGCTTAAGCATCACCTGCAAGGAGGTTCATCTTGCATGATGTCCTTGTCAGGAAGTTAGAATCAGCCTCAACTCATCACATCATGCCTGGTAGGAGGCCTTACTGGGTAAGTTGGGGAATAGGCTGATATTCTGCTACAAGTTGTAGGTTATCTAAAGCCTTACCTTCGAAAAGACTTAAGTCATTCTCTCCCAAATGAATAAGAAGTACATGTAGAACAGCACCCACTCAATTTTGGAGAAAATGCATTTTCAGAGACATGGGCAGTAGGTCCAGTAGGATAGGCCATGAGGCTTTGGTATTGAAAATTTTAGGTTTTAGAGAAATCACCTAGGAACAGTGTGTAGGGTGGAAAGACCATGGGCTCCCTTAGGGAATTTAATGGAGCAGGAATGCAGATTATATATTTTCTTCTTACAAACACAACAAATGAATTATTAGAGAGAATGGAAGAACTCCACAGGTGGACAGATTCACATCTTCCTAAAGTATAAGGGAACATAAGTGCTGTACTGTATGGGATACATGAGGTTGATCAAGAAGGATGAGAGTGTTTCTGGGGATGCTATGGACAAGATAATCCAGACCAAGGCCTCAATTCAGTTTAACTAAACAAGTTCCCTAAGAGTAAGAATTGGATCAATGCTAGAAACCTCTATAATAGCAAGTGCATAAGATGTTCGTTCAGCTCTCTATTGTGCAATAAGACCCAAACTTCTTTCCTGAATAGTTCTGCTCTTGAGTGCAAGGTTTTGATTTGCATTGTTTTTACAAACTACTCAATGTATGAGACCAGATCCAAACTTGAACCCTAGTATGAAGTTTAGGAAGTTGAAGCCTTTGTACCCTTTTCTATGTATGGTTGTGAAAGCAGGACAGTGAAGAAATCTGAAAGAAAGAAAATTCATTCATTCAAAATGTGGTTATGAAGAAGAATTCCACAGATACTCTGGACTTATAAAAAGGCAAATGAATGGGGTCCTAGAGAAAATCATGCCTGAAGTCTCTGTAGAAGCCAAGATGAATAAATCAAGACTGTGTCATACTTTGGTCATATTTTGTCATACTTTGTGTCATACTTTGGACACATTATGAGAAGACATGTCTCACTAGAAAAGACAATAATGCTTGGTAAAGTAGAAGGCATGGGAAAAGAGGAAGACCACCTTGCAGATGGATAGACTCAATCAAAGAAGGCATGTTTCCAAATCTGCAAGAGAAGAGTAGTTGATGAATGACAGCATGGTTTGGAAGTCTCTCACCCATAGGGTTGCCATAAATTAAAGTCCACTTGATGGCAGTTAAATGAAACAACAAAGTCTAAATTCCTTCTTCAGCAATCAAATATTTGTGATATTTCCAAAGTTGTAAACTTCTGACCATGTCTGGGGAGGGGAATGTGATTCTGAGTAAGATCAACTTTTTATTAACACTTCAATAATTGCATATTATTATATCTCCAGTAAATTAGATTTACTTAGTTGCATTCATACCAGGACTATTCACTCTGAGGCCAATGAACTGCTATACACTGTCACTGATGCACAACATGGATCCAAGGGTATTGGCTTGGTTGGGGACTTCAGCAATCCCAAGGACTAGCTTAAACACACAAGCCATTAAACATTTCTTCAGACTCCACCTGAATAAGAACATTGTGTGTCCCTATTAAGACTTCAGAATGCAGGCAGCAATTCTATATAATTTATTTCTTCATCACAGAAGACAGTGTTTGCCTGCTTCAAATCCTCATTTGAAATATTAATAAAAGCTACTCTGGAACGTGTCTTCCCCATGGCCTTTTTAAATCAGCGTGACTTAGATTGGCAGAGGGCTTTCAGGGTTCTTTTGCTTTCACTCACCCTCTGAGACTTTAGCAGCAGGAAGCACAGGATATTGCCATAATCGATTAGCTCATCGCTTTAATCTTTGTTATCTCAAGTGACCTGATTAATCTCATACTCAGGAAATGAAGAAACCTGACATTCTTCATCTCTCTTTCATTTTACCATCTTGCAGTTCCAACAAAAACTAAGCTGTGGTAGTCATAGAATCATTGAGTTGGAAGTGACCACAAACACCATCAAGTCCAACCTTCTGCCATGTAGGAATACACAGTCAAAGCACGACCAACATATTACCATCTATGCTCTGTCCAAAAAGCTCAAAATAACCAGACTACATTACATTCCGACATAGTGAATTCCACTGCCAAACTTTCCTTACCATCAGAAATTTCTTCTTAATCACAGAATCATAGAATGTTTAGATGGAATCTCTTTTCCATAGTTTGAAGCCATTGCTCTATGTCCTAGTCTCTGGAGCACCAGAAAACAAGCTTTCACCATCCTTCATATGACATTCCTTCAAATATTCAAACATTGCTATCATGTCACCACTTAACCTTGGCTTCTCCAGGCTAAACATACTCAGCTCCCTAAGCCATTTCTCATAAGAAATGGTTTCCAGGCCTGTTACCATTTTGGACCCCCTGCTCTGGACATGTTCCACCTTATCAATATCCTTTCTGAATTGTGTGCACAGAACTGGACACTGTATTTCAGAGATCTAACCAAAGCAGAATATAGTGATATTAGTACTTCCCTTGACCTATACAACTATACTCCTATTGATGCAGCCTAGACACATTGGCTTTTTTAGCTGCCACATCACACTGATTATTCATGTTTAGTTTGTAGTCTACAAAGACTCCTAGATCTCTGTCAAATGTATAGTGGTCAAGCCAGGTGCCACTCATCTAATATCTATGCTTTTCATTTTTTTTATTTTTTTTTGCCTCAGTTTAGGCAGAACCTTAGATTTCTCCCTATTGTATTCATTTCATTAGTTTTGACCCAGCTCTCTAATCTATTAAGTTCATTTTGAATTCTGATCCTGTTCTCTGGGGTATTAGCTACCCCTCCTAATGTGGTGTCTTCTGCAAACTTGATGAGCATGCTATCTATTCCATCATCCAGGTCATTGATGAAGATGTGGAACAGCACTGGGCTCAAGACAGAATCCTATGGCACCCCACTGGCAACTTTTCTCAAAGGTGAAGTGGAGCCTTTGGTAAGCATCCATTGGATTTGATTAGTCAACCAATTACAAATCCAGCTAATAGTAGCATTGTTTAGGTGACATGTTACTAGTTTGTTTGCAAGAATATCATTGGGGTACTTTTGTGAAATCAAGATATGCTACAACTACAGTGTTCTGTTCATCTATCAAGCTTGTAACTCTGTCAAAAAGAGATAAAATTAGTTTACCATGACTTGTTTTTGAGAAAGCCATGATGACTTTTAGTGACCACAGCATTCCTTTCTAAGTGTTTACAGACAGTTTGTTTAATGCTTTGTTCTACTGTCTCTCCTGGTATAGATGTCAGACTGACTTGGTGGTAATAATTTGGGTCCCATTTTTTCCCCTTTTTGAAAATAGGGACATCATTTTCTCTCCTCTACTCTGTGGGGACATCTTCTTTTCTCCAGGTATTCCAAAAGGTTATTGCAAGTGGCTCTGAGATTAATTTTGTCAGTTCTTTGAATATCTTTGGATGTAGTTCATCTGGCCCTGGAAACCTGAATTCATTTGAAGTAGCCAGGTATTCCTCTACTAACTCTTTACATATACTGTGCTGCATTTCCTCTACTGCATCATCTGCTCCATTTTCCTGAGGTTGAGTTCTTCTTTTGGGAGAAGATTCAGGCAAAAAAAGGTGTTGAGTAGCTCTGCCTTTATTCTTCCTTTCTCAACTGTTAGCATTTTGCCATTTTCTTCATGTAGTGGCCCACCATTTCTTTGTTCTTCCTTTTGCTACAGATGTAACAAAAAACTATTTATAGTTTTTAATCTCTCTAGCAAGCCTGATTTTGCTCTGTGCTTTATCTTTTCTGATTTTATCCCTAGATATTCATCAATTTCCTGATCGGTTGAATTAGAACTTCCTGTTCCTGCTTCAAGAAACTTACAGAAGAATGAAAATAGCACATCAACATTTCCCACCAACATTGCAGGAACTTTTATTTTGCTCCTGGCACAACATAAACAGCACACTTCTGTGATAAACCTAGAATGTCACTAGTTACTGGAAATGAAGTTGAGAAGGAGGAAGCAAAGCTATTGCAGCTACCAAATATATAACATGCATTTTGTGCATTATCTTTCACTAATAAGTATGTAATTTTCCCCCCCACATGAATAGTTAGCATACTGGTCAGGAAAGAAGTTTGGATTCAAATGCAAACCAAAGAAATTACTCTCCCCTCTCTTCACTCTCACTAATAGCTATGTGCGGCATGGTTGAATACAGCTGGTTCAAAAATATATGGAAGGCTACATTTCTCCACCTTTGATTTGTTCCCTCTGTCTTTTTTTTTCCAATAGCAGCTGTTGTGCAGACATCATAGCAATTTAAAATAAGATGCTCCCTTTTGATCTACCAAGTTCTTATTGCAGCATTTTCATTTCCCAGTCATTGCTCTAATCTAACATTGCTAGGAAGTGAACATTACTTTTCTAAATCCATCGACAGACAATAGCCCAAATACATATTTTCTGTGTAATGAATAAATTATTTGATGAAGAAGGTAAAAGGGAGAGAGATCTTGCGATATAGCTTAGGAGAGATTTCCTATTTCAAGATTGCTTTCCTTAATGAAGATAAGATTTGCAACGTCACATGATCACCTTCATTTCTGTCCTTATCTATTTCCATTAAGAATAATCTAGTGAGCTTTCTATCAGTAGTTGGACCTTCAATGGGCTGTCAAAATTAAAATAATTGTCACACCCTTGAGTCGTGGAACAGGTTTTCTGTTGAACAATGGAAGAAAAGAATATTGAGCAATCTGTATAGTCAACCCTTTCTATTCACCAGAGTTAGGGGCTCATGACCCTCATAAAAGTGGAAAAATCACAAATATCAAAATACCTGTGTGTGTGCCTATGGGAAGAAGGACAAAGCATGGAGGGGAGAACAGGCCAGGGTCCAAAGCCAAGTGAAAAAAAGGAGAGGGAAAAGAGTGGGTTAGCAGGTTGCCCTATACTTTCTCTCACATACCAATACCTTCCTGGGAAGGGAGCATCAGGAAAGGGTTCATGGTACTGAGAAATTGGTGTGTGATCCAACCTTAGCTGACCATCCAGTGGCTGGTAGAGGAGGAGGAGGACCACACATGGGCTTTTAAAGGGCTGATTGGAACTGCTAGGAGGAAGGTTCCTCTAGAAATGCAGGCCTGAAGTGGGGGAGGCAGGAGCTGAAGAATCTCACAAATAATCAAATCTGTGAAAGTCAAACATGCAAATGTGAAGGGTCAACTATATTACACAAGCAAGGAACATGAAAAAGTGCAACCACAATCTGTAAGGTATTAATAGTAATATAACAAAATGTCAGACACTGAATAAATTTCGGTATGGTTCAAATGTAGTTTTACATCTTTTTTGAGAATGTGTCATGGTTATGAGGAATTTGCACACTGTTGAATAAGTATGAAAGGGTAACTCTCTTTCATGTAATTTGCTTTTTAATGTTTTAATTAATCCATATTTAAAAAATAGAAAATATTCATTTTTTTAAAAAGAAAGATTATTAGGAATTTTGCAACACAGCCCTGTACATTGAGTTCAATATAACATGCTCCGTGGAAATTGGAATGCAATTTTGATGGCTGAACTAAAATAAAATAATAACTTCTTAATTAAATTTGTAATGAGAAGGAACAAATAATAAGCATTTGCAAATTCTCAGTTAGAGAAAGGAAAGAAATTTTGTTTAATTTGACACTCTTCACATTTTTGTTTTGTTTTGTTTTGTTTATGGAAAATCTTGAACTATTTCAATGTCTTCATCATCTGCTTAAACTTGTGTAAATCATCTGTGGTCATTAATCAGTTCAGAATTGTTCTGGCTCCTGGCCAGTTAGGCTTAAGCATCAAATCTCAATCTCTCTCTCTCTCTCTCTCTCTCTCTCTCTCTCTCTCAACAACACTATCTTTAAATTCTATGGGGATGTTTTTCAGATTGTATTTTGGCACAAGACCTGGTTTAGTGTTCTTTAAGTTTACTCTGATTTTTGATATTAGGAGTTCATGGCCACAATCCACTCCTGGTCTTGATTTTGGAGAGACGATGGAGTTTCTCCAGCTTCTGTTTCCAATTATGTAGTCTGTTTAATATCTGCATTGATTGTCAGTGAAGTCTATGCATAGACTATGTATAGTTGGTTCCTTGGTTGCTTGAAAAATGTATTTGTGATGAACAAACTGTTCAACTTGAACAAACCTCTCAAAATTCGTTCAGTCACTCTGTTGTTTCATTTCTTGCTTGTAGGTCAATTTTTCCCGGAACATTTGATTCTACTGTTCTGTATGCCAGCCTTTTCCAACAAGCATCCTTCTGCATGCTTTGGACTAAAACTCCCATCAATCCCAACAGTATGGTCAGTGGGTGAGCATCATGAATATCACAGTCTTGCAGTCCGAAAGACTGTACACATTTTGCAAATTCCCCATCATAACAAAAAAGTATAAGTAAAAGAGGCTAATCTGGCTGATCATTAAGTATTGGAATGATAAGACATCATTGAAAAGGAATGATGATTGGTATTCTAGTCCCCTTCCCATGATTTCAATATAGTTGTTGGACCCTTTCACACTGCACAATTATATTACTATAACTTCCATGGCTGCCTCCCATGGAAAATTGGAGTTAAAAGTTTAATGAGGTACTAGGAGCTGATTGTTTGTGTGACCGGAGGTAGGTTTGTTCGTGTGCTCATCAGGGTCCTATTATCCTCTTGTGTGTAGGCCTAGAGGAAGTGAGTCAGAGACTTGCGCCCTTTTCCCACACCGTTTCTAAAGTGAGAGGGCCCCTTGAGCGTCATGTAAATGGGAGGAGCAGTCTGCATGATTCACTCCCATTTACTCCCATTTATGCTCAAGGGTCTGACGCGGAGCGTGCGCGTACCTTTTCAATTTCAGCTTAAAGCCGAAAATAATGCGTGGTCGCGCAATGCTCCCGGGGCCTGCACGCACTTACCTGGCGTGAGGTGCATTGGGAGCCAGGCCGGTTGCACTTCCTGCCTCAGCGCTAGCCTGCAATGCCTAGGTTGCACTGCGGTAGGAAGGGGCGGGGCATTTGCGTGGCACTCACGCAACCAGGAAGCTGCTGCAGAACTGAAGCAGCAGGGAAGCGGCAGTGTTCCTGCTGAGGCTTCTTGCACGAGTGCCTCCCCCCACCTCCGTGAAAAGGTAAGGTGCGAAAAGGCTCTTGGTTGGAGAAGAAGCTAAGAAGGAGTCTCCCATGATATTCTTGCAAACAAGCAAGTAAATTGTGGGCTAGATAATGCTACTGTTAGGTGGGTTTGTAACTAACTGGTTGATTGGTCAAACCCAAAGGGTGGTCAATAATGGCTCTTCATCCTGGAGAGAAGTGACTAATGGAGTGTCACAGAGTTCTGTCCTGGATCCAATACTATTCCACATCTTTATCAATGATTTGGATGAGGGAATAGAGGACATTCTTATCAAATCTACAGATGACACCAAATTGGGCAGTATAGTTAATACCTCAGAGGACAGGATCAGAATTCAAAATGACCTCAACAGATTAGAGAGCTGGGCCAAAACTAACAAAATGAATTTCAACAGGGGGAAGTATAAGGTACTACACTTTGGCAGGAAAAAAAATAAAAATAAAATGCACAGAAACAGGGTAGGTAATACCTTTCTTGACCATAGCTCATGTGAAAGGGATCTAGGAGTCTTAGTAGACCACAAGCTAAACATGAGTCAGCAGTGTGATGTGGTAGCTAAAAAAGCCAATATGATTCTGGGTGCATCAATAGGAGTACAGTGGGAGATGACAGGACCAGTCTATTTTGCTTTGATCAGACCCTACCTGGAATACTGTGTCCAGTTCTGGGCACCGCAGTTCAGAATGGATATTGATAAACTCAAGTGTGTCCAGAGGAAGGCAACCAAAATGGTAGAAGACCTGCAAACCATGAAGCCTTCTGAGGACCTGCTTAGTGAGCTAGATAAATGTATCTGTAAAGAGGATTGCTTTACCTGTATGCACTCTTATTTAGGTCAATATATTATTTCTTAATAGTTGTATTTTATATGTAAAATAATATGAGCTACATGTGCACAAATATATTTGTGTATTTGTTCTTACAATTATGAATGCTTTTTTGTAATTGAACCCCTCCATTCTTTAAAAAAAAAAACCCTCCCTAAAGTCCATACTAATATTTTGGGATGCAAACATATTAGGCTAATTTGAGGAATAATGTTTCTTTTTTTAAACATCCTGATACCCAGCCTCTCTTTCACAGCTGTTTTATTGGATTCTCCCAGTGTCTACTCCTTTTAATTAGGGCATATTAGAAGCAGAGAGTGAGATGTAAAACTCTTGTCTTACATATTACAATGAAAGTAGATACCATAATTACTTTATGGTACTTTGAAAGGTAAGCCATTCTGCTGATATGTTTGAAGGGTTGGGTCAGGAGAAGGCAGTTTCATGTCCTCCACGTTCTTTAGTCTACAATTGCCTTAATTCCTGATCACAAGCCATGCTTGCTCATTTACTAAAGACGTAATCCAGCATTTACAGGAAGTATCCCATGTCCTATCCTTGAACTCAGTACACTCTTTTGCATCTCTACACAGAAATTACCTGAACTGAGTACAGGTAAATGTATTTAGAACTCCAGCCTAAATCTAAGTATTTTAGGCCACAACCCCACACACAATTTCTTGGTTCTGAGTAGGCACGCAATGTATTTGATAAGAGTGATGTGCAGAGGTCAATTTAAAATCTGTGCTGAGTTAAAATTACTAGTAGTTTTCCTAAACAAAAAGTAGGATTCTTGGTTCAGCTTCCAGAAGGAATGCATGTTTATAATTCTTGCAGAAGAATATTGTGTTTAGAAAGGTCAGTTGCTGTGGGCAAACATGAATGAGAGTCTCAAAGGAATATGAATCAGTGTTGACATTCTGCTCCATGTGTTGACAAAAGTTTCCTATTGCCATGTATACCACGGGGGAAATTGGGAAGAATGGGAAGAGAGGGAACAGACATGATTTGGGTTTTAAGGTACATGACTGAACTCATTAGCTCATGACAGCTGGTGAGTAAAATCAATTGAAGGGTCACAAGCGAAGAAGTAGTTTGACTATGCTGAGGATGAAGCTATGAAAGCAAAGCAAATAGTGATGCTAACCTTGGATAGCTACCCATCAACTATGACAAATAATTCTGTCTTAGCTTCTGAATATTCTGGCATCATATTTGCTCCCACATAATCCAGCAAATGCCAGATGTGGTCTTCTGAGGTAGTGTTTGTTGGGCATTTCAGAATTTTTTTTTTATAATAATTTCTCACATTGAAAATTCAGAATGGAAAGAAATTGAGGACAATTCAAAGCTGACAGATTTTCCCAACTGAGCTCACTCAACTTCAAGTGTCATCTTTTTAAAATCTTACATTAGATCCTTAGGTATTTAAACCCTGTTGGTGTTGAATTTGAGCTGCTACTACAGCTGTGCAAGAGTCCCATCATTTATTTTGGAACCTAAACTAGTGGTTGACAGCTGCTGTAATTTAGTCCAGATCAGTTCAAGCCCAACTTTGCCTGATCAGTTCTGAATACCAAATAGGAACTTAAGATTTTTTACAAAACATATTGCCACACCTCCCCTGGGCATGCACTGGGAAACCAGAACATTTATAACTTCTTTCAGGTTTCTTTTCAGACTTCAAGGAATTTGGAAATATAATCAGTCATAAAGAGAAAAGTAAATCTTTCAAATTTTAGGTGACTAGGTTCTGGATTTTTTGTACTACAATTTTACAAACTATGCACACTCTGTTGAATGCTCAGTATTGGAACTAGTCCCCTTCCAGTATTTAAAACATAAGCATCTCTATGATTTGCACTTGAAGAACTGCACCATAATAGTAACAGTTACAGAAGGTTACGATACTGTATTGAAAGACAGCACAGTGGACAATGGACAGGCAGGCTGCAGTGATTGGCAAAGGTGCTGTAATGCCCTGGCAATTTGTACTTTCTCATCTGCTGCCTATAGTGAAGATAAGCTGTAACCTTAAAATACAAATGGATGTCAGAATGGTCCCAGGCAGTGCTTTGCCTTTCTTGTGGTGTCTGTCAGGAACTGAATCCACACACACAAATAGTACAGTATATAAACACTATTTATTTGGAGTGGGGTACATTGTATAAGACCTTAGTGAGGAGACTGCAGTTCAAAAGCAAATGCCAGAGCTTTAGAATCCCCGCATTCCCTCCCCCTTTGCCAAGAGACCTTGAAGACCTTGAAGCCGTGAGAGCCAAGCAGAGCTTATCAATACATTCCTAGCAAATGTTTATCTAACGGTCTCTGGTACCAAGGCTTCTTTGGTTACAAGCAGGCTGCTACTTACGCTACTTATGTTGGATGATATATCCCATTACTTTAATATGGAGGGCATCCCAACAGTCTCAGTCTGCTTCTCTTTCATTTGAGGAGCTTCTACATTCCTCTGATCATCAGGCTCCATCACGTACCTCCTAGGTAATTAATTACGCCTGTAGGCTTTCAATGTTTAGGAAGTAACAGCAGCACATTTTGGCTACTGCCAGGACTAATGAACTAATGGATTTGCAGTGCCTTATAAGCTGCAACATTATAAGTTTGTTCACACAAGCTAATTAAAACAATTCTTTTCCCAGCCTTTCATCCCACCTGGCAACTGTATAACCATGCAGTTGTATCTATTCCTTCC